>ONZH01011434.1:0-35971 GCA_900303285.1 Rhinella marina | reverse complement strand
AAAAAGGGATTTTTTTTAACACTTTTTTTTTACACTTTTATTTTACACTTTCTTAGACTCAGACCCACTTAGTTCTTGAGATCCAGTGGGTCTGATTGTTCTATAATACACTACAGTACACTGTATAGTGTACTGCAGTGCATTTTCACTCTTGCTAAGCCTTGTCAGGCTCCTGCCTTTAGCAGGAGCCTGATGAGGCTTAGCTTTCACCATGGCAACCGAGACGCTTCTGAAAGCGTCTGGTTGCCATGGTAACCATCGGGACGCTGCCACAGCAGAGCAGCGTCCCGATGGAAGGGAGAGGGAGCTTCCTCCCTCTCATCTGGCCACACCATCGGCGCTGCCAGCGCCCGATGGGAGAGGGAGGGAGCTCCCTCCCTGTTAACCCCTTCCATACAGCGGTCCCTACGGACCGCGGCATGGAAGGGGTTAAACTGCTGACATCGGTGCCAGCACCGATGTCAGCAGTTTCAAGCAGAGTATCAGCTGTATGCTCCTGCCCATGACGGGATAAGCCGTCGTTAGGCGTTAAGGGGTTAAGGTACACACTGACATACCCTTTCCCCAGTGTTTAATCAAAACTATCATATATATCAGTTTACTTTTTACTTTTGAAGTCAGATTGTTAAAAGGCATCTGTCAGCAGATTTGTACCTATGAAACTGGCTGACCTGTTGCAAATTTGTTAGTCCTATGTTCATATGTGCCCATATTGGTGAGAAAAATGATGTTTTAATATATTCAAATGGTCCTAGAGGTTCTGCACTCTTTGCAACTTTTGCGTCCCCTCCACTTTGATTGACAGGGCAAGGTAGGGAAACTGTCATCATGCTGGGCCCTGTCAATCAAAGTAGAGAGGGGGTGGCAGTTGTAGAGACAGCAGAACCTCTAGAAGTAACATTAACGTCCCTGTTGCTCCTAGAGGCTCATTTACATATATTAAAACATTTTTCTCAGTAATGCGGGCACATATGAACATGGACCAACACAGATGCCTTCAGCTGCCAGGCGCACATGCAACCGGTCAGCCAGTTTCATAGGTACAGATCTACTGACAGATGCCCTTTAAACCTTAGGCATTTTGTTTGGTTTGTTCTCGAAATGTGTGCTATAACCTGTGCTTACCCAAAGAGCTTTTGAAAATGCACATTCACTAAAGTTTTCCTTCTATTGAAATTTTCATGGGGGCTGCCATATTGATTTTCTAGAGGCTGCCATTTTGGTTTGCAGTTAACTGAGCTGTCAATCAAATGATTTAGCAATGCTGGGAAGAGTTTGGATTGCAACAGTGGAAGCCAACAAGGAGGAAACCTGGTCTCTCAGCATAAGAGTCCATTCACACGAACGCATTACTGCGGACCCGCAAATATACGGGGGCCGCCCGGCGTGTGTTCCACAGAGCTCGGAACACACACCGTACGGCCCCATTGAAAATGCCTATACTTGTCGGTGCACACGGACAAGTATAGGACATGCTTCAAAAGAGCCACAGCACGGAGCTAGCTCCGTGCCACGGCTCCCGGCCCCATAGAGGTGAATGGGGCCGCATCTATTCCCGCAATTTTGCGGATAGATACGGCCCCATTCACACGGTCGTGTGAATGGGGCCTTACTGCTAGCAGCTGTACAGGAATACTGTGCTGGATCTTCTTTATGGATTCCTTGACCAAGCCAGGCAGGTGCAGAGGTACTATGGACATTCGGTACTAGCACAGTGCTGAATGGAAAGCCCTACCTGGTCAAGGAATCTATGAGCAGAAGACAACCCAGTATTCTAGTGTAGCTGAATGCAATCATGCTCAGAGCCTAGGTTTCTTCCTTGCTGACTTTCACTATTGCAATCCAAACCCTTCCCAACATTGCTAAATCACTGATTTGACAGCTCTGTTTAACTGCAAATCAAAATGGCAGCCTCAAGAAAATCAATATGGCAGACTCCATGAAAATTTCAATAGATGGAACACTGAGCATGTCACAATGGAACACTTCAGCATACATGGGTGCTGACATCACAATGAGCCCTTGCTGTTTCCTCCCTGGCAGCAGCCATGATGCTTCATTCTTCAATCAGGTGTGGATCTGTGTACATGAACAGATAATGGTGCGTTTATGTGTGTGTCAGCCAGGGGTGTCAGTTTATAGAAAGATTTGTTTGAAAGAAAAAGGTGTTTTTATGCAGATGGAAATACTGTTCAGCAAAGTGAGAGGGCAGCGGTGGAAAGCTAAGGAGAGAAGGTGCATTGAGAGGCTAGGCTCAGCGCCTCTGTGCACTTATTCCCTAATTTGCATAAAGGATAAAGGTTTTTCAATCCTACTTGGTAGCTTGTCAGGTTTAATAGGGTTGACCCTGCGAATAGGTGTTCTTTAAAGCTTTAACATATTTTAAGGTTTTAATCATGTCATCCTGTTCCTTTCTTTTCTCAAGCTATAAAAATGATCAACCCTAATAAACCAAGCATACTGGTATGGTTGATCATGCTGATTAAAATGATACATTTAATATGTTTGTTATTCTTATGTTAACCCTTTCACGACCGGAGGTTTTTTCGGTATTGCGTATTTCTGCTCACATAGTTGTATGAGGGCTTGTTTTTTGCGGGACAAGTTGTACTTTCAAATGCCACCATTTATTATTGGATATGGTGTAGTGGGAAGCGGGAAAAAAATTCCAAATCGGGTGAAATTGCAAAAAAACCACTATTCCGCTACAGTTTTCCGGGTTTTTTATTTACGGCGTTCGCTGTTCATTAAAACTGACCAGTTACTTTCATTCTACAGGTCAGTACGAATCCAGCGGTACCTAACATGTTTAGTTTTTCTTGTGTTTTGATAGTGATAAAAAAATGATAAAGTTGGTTGTTTTGTTTTGTTTTTTTTTGTCATCATATCTTGACCCCGATAACTTTTTGGCATTTATGTGTACGGAGCTGTATGGGGGCTCATTTTTTGCGGGGCGATCTGAAGTTTTTATTGATACCATTCTGGGGTGTGTCTGACTTTTTGATCGCTTTTTATTTAATTTTTTTTAGAAAAAAAAAGTGACAAAAAACGTCAAATCGCCATTTGGACGCTTTTTTCCGCCACACAATTTCCCGTATTGGAATTTTTTTTTTTTAGTTTAAAAGTACGGGCGTTTTCGGTCACGGTGATACCCATGATGTCTATATTTATTGTTATTTAGGTATTTATTTTTTAATTATACGGAAAGGGGGGTGATTTAAACTTTTATATTTTTTTTATTTTTTATATATTTTTTAACATTTTTTTTAAAATTTTTTTAATTATTTGAAAGCTCAAATATAAGCTAATATATTGTACTTTTAATTTTTTCACTATGAGCAATCTCTGATTTTTATCTTGAATTAAAACTCATGATTGCTCATTTCTTATCCTGGCCTGCCATCTAGTGGCCAGAATTAGAATTGCACTTTGAAAGCTGTAATCCTCACCAGCGAGGATTACAGCTTTCATAACGTGTACAGACGGCCCGATTGGCCAATCGGGTCGTCTGTACATCACCCGGAAGCAAACTGCTTCCGGGTACAGACGCCACCGGAAGCCATCAGAGGGGCCCAGAAGAAAAGAGAGGCCCATCGGAAGACGCCGCCGATGGCGGTAAGTAGCCGCAAGTCTCTGCTGTTAGAAACAGCAGAGACTTGCCGGCCATGACGCCCGCCGCACCCGCGAGCGGGCGTCATGTCCCCGCACCGCCCGAGCGCCGTACATGTACGGCGCCGGTCGGGAAGGGGTTAAATGAGCATTTTGGAGCAACAAGGGGTTGGCCAGAGCCCCCGAGTACCAGATTGTAAAAACACACAGCTAAAAACAGCCAAGAATGGTTAAGATTAACGCTTTGGACTATTCTGAAGTGGCCTTCTATGAGCCCTGATCTAAATCCTATTGAACATCAGTGGAAGATGTTGAAACATTGAAACATGCAGTCTGGAGAAGGCATCCTTCAGAACTGAGACAGCTGCAGCAGTTTGCTCACGAGGAATGGGCCAAAATACCTGTGGACAGGTAGAGATGTCTCATTGAGAATTACAGAAATCACTTGATTGCAGCGATTGCCTCAAAAGGTTGTGCAACAAAATATTGAGTTAAGGGTACCATCATTTTTGTCCAGGCCAGTTTCATTGGTATATTTTATACATTATTCTGTTGAGCCTCAATTCAAAAGCAATGTCTGATTTTAATTAGCTTATTTTCAGTATTTTTTTTATTATTAGTTTTGTCAGTTTCAGGTTTGTTAAATAATTTTTCTTGAGTACAACAATACTCCCTATGTGGTTGTAAACTGTGGTATGGGCACACTGCAGGATTCAGAAGGGAAAGAGCTTCATGTGCACTTGAGCCCTTGTTTGGTGATTTATAAAGCACTAGACAACAACTACAGAGGCTCTGAGGTGAAAAAAAAAACTGCCAAGAATTATCCTTATTTTGGAATCCACACCCCTCACAGAATTTATCAAGGGGTGTTATAAGCATTAGTGCACAGCAGATGCTACGGATATGCCATTTCAGTGCCCAAAATTTTGTGTCCATCATGTACCAGGTTGAAAAGAAACAACTTACATGGGGCTCTATTATTTTGCCTGAATGTATGAGAAGGCTTTGGACTATGAGGGCAACATGCACCTTTTGAGACCCAATGTGGTGATTTACACCACTTGTGCTGATAACTATAGAGGCTTTGGGGTGAAATAATAGACGAAACACTTGAAAAGTGACCCGATTTTATAAAACTCCGCCTCTCAAGTTATTATGGGGTGGAGTGAGCATTTTGACACCACAAGATATCTTCCTCCATCTGTATACGGCAGAGATACCGCGATCATCATTGACAGTTAATCTGCCAGTATCAGATACCAGCAGATACATCAGGGGCCTGGCTGTCAGTAACAGCCTGGCTCCTGTACAGAAGCTGTGCCCGCTCGATTGAAGTGCAATAAAGGTACGGTGGAATATGCAAATGCTTTTTTTCGCTGTGCCATACTTGTTCTTAAAGGGTTTGTCTCACTTCAGCAAATGGCATTTATCATGTAGAGAAAGTTAATACAAGGCACTTACTAATGTATTGTTATTGTCCATATTGCCTCCTTTGCTGGCAGGAATAATTTTTCCATCACATTATACACTGCTCGTTTCCATGGTTATGACCACCCTGCAATACAGGAAAAGGCGTTGGCCTCTATGGTGACCCGGATCGTGGGGGCGCACATAGGCACACATGCGCAGCAGCTCCTGTCCTACTTCAGCTGTGGCCATAACCCCTGGGAACGAACAGTGTACAGATGCAGCCAAGCTAAAATTGATAGTTAACACATTAAGTAAAGAATGGCAGGAAAGATAACTGACTTTTCAATGGCTTTTGTTGTGAGATAACCAAGATAACACTGTGCCATGCGTTATCACAGTCAAGTTTAGCTTGGCTGCATCTGTATAATGCCATTGAAAAATCCAGCCAGCAAAGGAGGCAATATGGACACACAATACATTATTAAGTGTCTTGTATTAATTTTGTCTACATTATAAATGCCATTTGCTGAAGTGAGACAACCCTTTTAAGGGGTTAAAAGAGTAGTCCAAGTTAAATAAAAATTTGGGCAGTCCCTTTAAATGGTCTACAATAAAACAAAAATTGATACTTATCACTTGTCTCCCCTGCTTCTCCCAGAGTTGCCAGGGAGACATGGGTCAGTGTGCAGCCAGTCACTGGCCTCAGCAGTACATGGGACATCACTGCCAATATCTTACCTTCCATGGAGACAAACCACGTGATTGCTATGTGGCATGGAGAGAGGAGGGGCTCACCTCTGAACTTATTCTGTTCCCGATTTGAAAACACTACATTTTCATGCAGCAGCTGCCTCTAAGGGGTGCTCAGTGCAAAGAGATGATGACAGCTTCCACTCAAGATAATGGTAACTGTATAAACTCCTATGCATTGAGCCTGGCCGTTTTTAATGGCCTCTGCAGTATACATAACGTCCCCCATAGTGGCCCTCAGCAGTAATAATGTTCCCCATAGTGGTCCACACTAACTAAGAAGAAACTGTAATGACAGGTATACGTTCCACATGACTAAAAATTCCAAAATAAACTAACAGGAACGTTAAAATGGACCAAAACAATAAAGTATTTTATTAAAGTATTAGGAGTTTTACATATAGGGGCATCCAATTTGCACCTATCATGCAGCTGCCGGGGTATACCGTGTGAGGATAGTGGTAAAACACCAATCCCATCCGACACTAATAACACCATGCTAGGGTAACCATGGGGCAGATATATGTAATTGACCCTTCTTCATATAGTAACTGTCAAGCACTCCTAGCACTGTACCCCCAGGCTGCAATGTATGGGTGCAGACAAGTACACCTTTCTGAACTGATAGGTACCCCAGGTGTAGAGTTAATAGCTGCACTGCACCTAAATAGAATTTGGCATAGGATTCACGCCAAATAATGTACAGGGTATTTCCAGTGCCCAAGTAGATTTAGCACATGGAGACCCTGCCAATAAGCAGTGGGAAAACCGAACCTAAGTAGTGGCCAGTTCACACTATAATGCCCATTTGTTCTGGGCTAGATTGTGGCTCTCCTAAACAACGGCTCAACGCACTTCCATGCGTGTGGAGCCTCACATTTCATCAGGAGCCTACTAAAGAGCTTCAAAACAAAAAAAACAACATTTAGCTGCCTGGTGCAGCAGCACAACCTGTGTGTAGGTATTGACGCTGTGATGGCCACGTGGACGTCGAGATTAAAAAGTTAATGCCCCGCCCCCAGAGGCGTGGTCTGATGAAGGCAGCCCATCGCAAGGGGAAAACATCCCGGTAATTGTCGATGGGTACATCCATACAGGAGTACAGTGTACAGTGCCTTGCAAAAGTATTAGGGCCCCCTGGAACTTTTCAACCTTTTGCCATATTTCAGGCTTCAAACAAAAAGATATAACATTTTACATTTTTGGTGAAGAATCAACAACAAGTGGGTCACAATTATGAAGTGGAACGAAATTTATTCGATCATTTAATTCCCAAGCTTTAAACATCCCAAGGAGCACTGTGCAAGTGATCATATT
Organism: Rhinella marina; assembly: GCA_900303285.1. Classification (NCBI taxonomy): domain Eukaryota; kingdom Metazoa; phylum Chordata; class Amphibia; order Anura; family Bufonidae; genus Rhinella; species Rhinella marina. Next base: position 28,885 of record ONZH01011434.1, on the reverse strand, counting down.
GAAATGGAAGGAGTATCAGACCACTGCAAATCTACCAAGACCCGGCCATCCCTCTAAACTTTCATCTCAAACAAGGAGAAGACTGATCAGAGATGTAGCCAAGAGGCCCATGATCACTCTGGATGAACTGCAGAGATCTACAGCTGAGGTGGGAGAGTCTGTCCATAGGACAATAATCAGTCGAACACTTCACAAATCTGGCCTTTATGGAAGAGTGGCAAGAAGAAAGCCATTTCTCAAAGATATCCATAAAAAGTCTCATTTACAGTTTGCCACAAGCCACCTGGGAGACACACCAAACATGTGGAAGAAGGTGCTCTGGTCAGATGAAACCAAAATTGAACTTTTTGGAAACAATGCAAAGCGATATGTTTGGCGTAAAAGCAACACAGCTCATCACCCTGAACACACCATCCCCACTGTCAAACATGGTGGTGGCAGCATCATGGTTTGGGCCTGCTTTTCATCAGCAGGGACAGGGAAGATGGTTAAAATTGATGGGAAGATGGATGGAGCCAAATACAGGACCATTCTGGATGAAAACCTGTTGGAGTCTGCAAAAGACCTGAGACTAGGACGGAGATTTATCTTCCAACAAGACAATGATCCCAAACATAAAGCAAAATCTACAATGGAATGGTTAAAAAATAAACGTATCCAGGTCTTAGAATGGCCAAGTCAAAGTCCAGACCTGAATCCAATTGAGAATATGTGGAACGAGCTGAAAACTGCTGTTCACAAACGCTCTCCATCCAACCTCAAAGAGCTCGAGCTGTTTTGCAAGGAAGAATGGGCAAGAATTTCAGTCTCTAGATGTGCAAAACTGATAGAGACATACCCCGAGCGACTTGCAGCTGTAATCGCAGCAAAAGGTGGCGCAACAAAGTATTAATGCAAGGGGGACGAATAATTTTGCAAGCTCCACTTTTCAGTTTTATTATTCCAAAACAAGTTTAAATGATCCAATAAATTTCATTCCACTTCACAATTGTGACCCACTTGTTGATTCTTCACCAAAAAATTAAAATGTTATATCTTTTTGTTTGAAGCCTGAAATGTGGCAAAAGGTTGAAATGTTCCAGGGGGCCGAATACTTTTGCAAGGAACTGTATATATATAAGAGGTAACTGATCGGAAAGCAAACATGGAATGTATGACAGAAAAAAAGTAAGAGAATATCACGCATCCACATACCTCATAATTGGCAATAAACTAATATAAATAATGATACAGAATGCAGTGAATAAGGCTGCACAGTCCCAGGCAGTAGGAAATATGAGTGTACACATAATATTAGCCCACAAGATGCATGTACAATGAGGACATAATGACAAATTGTCCAAGGTATGTGATATTGTATACATCACTACCCCAACATATAAAATACCCAAAAGGGTATATATGTAATAGTAACTGAATAATGGAGGCAAAAAATAGATAAATGAAACAAGGAAGATCCAATTGGTTGGACATTTAGATACAGGGGGCGAATGATATTGTATCATTAAGCCCAGTGGGTTTGACCGTATTAAGCCTAAATATCCACTGAGCCTCCCTTTGTAGCAATTTAGGATCTACATTGCCCCCTCTGGGGGATCTTTTCACTTGTTCAATGCCTTGAAAACTAAGTTTCCACATTTCCATTGTAGCAATCTAGGACGTGACAAGCTATGGGTGTGTCCTTCGATTTCCTGATATCGGATATGTGTTCACCGAAATTCAAGTTTCGTTTTGCCAACATATTTGATGTGACAACTACACGTCAGAAGATATACCACGCCTACAGATTTGCAGTTAATAAAAGATCTAATGTAGTAGGTCTTATTTATGTTATCCGTGAATGATTTTCCCCTTCTAATAAATCCACAGAACTTGCATGATCCACAAGGAAAAGTGCCCACCAGGGTATTTTGGAGCCAAGTGTGTTGTACTGGGCTTTGATAAAAACTATGTACAAGTCAGTCACGAAGATTTTGACTGCGACGATAGGTGATCGCCGGATGCTTGGAAATCATTTGCCCAACATCCAGATCAGATAATAGAATATCCCAGTTGTCTGTCAAAATTTCTCGGACCTCATTGTGGGCCTTGTCATAGGTGCCAATGATCCTAAATGTATCATCCTGCGTATCCCTAGTTTTTGGGGACAACAATTGATCCCTCCTAGTCTGGATTCTTATGAAATATAAATGCAAATGGAGTATAGTGCATTCATGTTTTTATTACAAATACCATATATTAAAAAATATCATATATTAAAAAATACCATATATAACAGGATCCTGTTTTAAAATGACATAAATAACATGAGTAAAAAGAAAGAAAAAATGAGAAATGAAAAAAATAATAATAATAAATGTAAATAATGTAGAATTCAAGTTCAAATAGTCTTGAAGGGATTATTAGCACCAATTTGACAGTATATTCTAACTGTTTATAGTTGTCTCCATGTAATGGTGCCAATATTAATACAGCGTAGATGCGCTGATTAGCGCTATCTTTGAGGTAGTGAAGTATTTGTTGTTGCTCCAAGGGTTAATAATATATTTGTGCTGGTGTTATTGTATTCACAATGTTTCAATATTAATACTTGACTGCTTCAGCATTATGTACGTTACCCATCCTTAGGAGCAGACTTGCAATATGAATCGACCTCCCGTTCTTTCTGAGAAGCCCGACAAGCTTGAAGCGGAGCTTGGTAAGTTGGGAAGCCCGACGAGCTGTAAACGGTGCTTGGTAGGTAGAAAGCGGCTGTTCTGCGTGGCGTCCCACGTGGCCGCTTGGCGGTTCTTTTGCAGGTGAGGTCCGGTGCTCTATTCAGATTTGAATGGAGGTAAAAAACATGTTGTAAAAATGACAGTCTCTTTGTTGAAATAGATAGTCTCCACTTGTATTGGCCTCAATGTAGAATTTTCCTGGCCGCAATGTATCAATGGGTGGGGAATAGTAACGAGGTCTATTCTATTTTTCTTTTACCAAACGCGTTTCGGGGCTGTGATTTAATGCCCCTTCCTCAGTGGAAGGGGCATTAAATCACAGCCCCGAAACGCGTTTGGTAAAAGAAAAATAGAATAGACCTCGTTACTATTCCCCACCCATTGATACATTGCGGCCAGGAAAATTCTACATTGAGGCCAATACAAGTGGAGACTATCTATTTCAACAAAGAGACTGTCATTTTTACAACATGTTTTTTACCTCCATTCAAATCTGAATAGAGCACCGGACCTCACCTGCAAAAGAACCGCCAAGCGGCCACGTGGGACGCCACGCAGAACAGCCGCTTTCTACCTACCAAGCACCGTTTACAGCTCGTCGGGCTTCCAACTTACCAAGCTCCGCTTCAAGCTTGTCGGGCTTCTCAGAAAGAACGGGAGGTCGATTCATATTGCAAGTCTGCTCCTAAGGATGGGTAACGTACATAATGCTGAAGCAGTCAAGTATTAATATTGAAACATTGTGAATACAATAACACCAGCACAAATATATTATTAACCCTTGGAGCAACAACAAATACTTCACTACCTCAAAGATAGCGCTAATCAGCGCATCTACGCTGTATTAATATTGGCACCATTACATGGAGACAACTATAAACAGTTAGAATATACTGTCAAATTGGTGCTAATAATCCCTTCAAGACTATTTGAACTTGAATTCTACATTATTTACATTTATTATTATTATTTTTTTCATTTCTCATTTTTTCTTTCTTTTTACTCATGTTATTTATGTCATTTTAAAACAGGATCCTGTTATATATGGTATTTTTTAATATATGATATTTTTTAATATATGGTATTTGTAATAAAAACATGAATGCACTATACTCCATTTGCATTTATATTTCATAAGAATCCAGACTAGGAGTGTGCCCACCAACTTTACTATAATTGCTTCTCTCAAAATTAAGACTAGGGGTATAGTCTTATTGGTTAGGAGCACCTCCAATAGTCCATAGACCTATCCAGTGAGCTACTACAAAACTATATAACAATTGATCCCTGTTTATACTGAGGTAATGCTGATACGCTTGTTACAATGCACTGTGGATAGCCTCGATGGAGAAATCTCTATTGCAAATCTTTAGCTGCAACTCTGAAGTCCGACAATTGAGAACAATTTCTGTGGATCCTTAGATATTGCCCTTTGGGAATACCTTTGTTTCTGGGCCAAAGGGTGTCCACTTTCCCATTTTAAAAGTTTATTTGTTGCAGTGGACTTTCTGTAAACATTGGTGATGATTTGCCCAGAGTTGTTGATCACAATTGATAGATCAAGGAAGGAGATTTGTCTCTCATGGATTTCTGACATAAAAAAGAGACCTAAATTGTTGATAAAGGCCTTCACAAAATCCTGAAACGATGTCTTGTTACCTTTCCATAAAATCAATACATCGTCAATGTATCTAATCCACAATTGGATTGACGATGTGAAATGTTTAAAGTCATCGCGAAATACCACTTCTCTCTCCCACCAGCCCAGGTAGAGATTGGCAAAAGTGGGGGCACAGGGGCTCCCCATAGCCACTCCCCTGAGCTGGTGGAAGATCTGAGAATCAAACATGAAAACATTGTGTGTTAAAATAAACTTCAGCAATTCCATCAAGAGTAAATTGTGGCGTCTGAGATGTGCCCCCCTCTGTTGTAGGAAGGTGAGTACCGCTTAAAGAGAACAGCCTAAACTGTTCTGAGAAATAGAGCTGTAAAGGGCCTCAACATCCAGACTAGCCAGTTGTGTACCCTCATCACAGTGGATCCCATTAAGGCGACCCAACACATGCATTGTGTCCCTCGCATAGGAGGGCAAGCTGGTCACAAATGGTCTGAGAAGGGTATCGACATAGGTGCTAATGTTTGCCGTAAGGCTACCTATGCCCGATACAATGGGTCTGCCCTTTAACGGATCAACACCTTTATGTAGCTTTGGTAACCCTATGGTAACTTTGGCAAACTCAGATTTATTGATGAGATTAGCTTCAAGTGCCCTTGTTAGAATACCTGACAGATCTTTGTTAAAGAGAAGTGTGGGATCAGAAGATATTTTTCTGTATGTCTGTTTATCATTAAGGATGGTAAAGCACATTTCTTGATATTGTGCATGTCGTAGAACAACAATGTTGCCACCCTTGTCGGACGGTTTAATGACAACACTGTTGTTCTGTTGAAGATTACGCAAAACTTCATTTTAGCTAATGTTAAATTATCTCACCCCAAGGACAGTGTATCCAGGGCACGTAGCTTGTTTGTAACAACGGACACAAAAGTGTCAATTGGGGTACTGTCACTTAGAGGAGAACATTTTTTTGAGGGAAGTCTGAGAGTGGTAAAAGGGCCATCTCCCGGATTACGCTGACCCTCCGTATATAAATCGGCTAGAAGCTGTACATGGGGAAGATCTTGTTCCTCGATCCCTAGCTCTTCACATTTACGGCGGTCAGTATTCATAAAGAGGAGTAAATCTTTTACCCATCCGAAGAGATCAAATCTCCGGATGGGTACAAAAGAGAGTCCCTTGCAAAGTACCTGCATTTCAGTGTCAGATAATGCAGATCTGCAATTAGTCACTTTTAACAGACGGGGAATTGTCGCAAGTTATTTTTTGTTGCGCAGCATGTACTGTGACGCTGAGGGGGTATTGTCTAAAAAAACCCCTCTATTACTCCTGCTACCCTGTGCGATGGGCTGCCGTCATCAGGCCACACCTCTGGGGGCAGGGCATTAACTTTTTAATCTCAGCGTCCACGCGGCCATCACAGCGTCAATACCAACACACAGGTCGTGCTGCTGCACCAGGCAGCTAAATGTTGTTTTTTTTGTTTTGAAGCTCTCTAGTAGGCTCCTGATGAAATGCGAGGCTCCACACGCATGGAAGCGCATTGAGCCGTTGTTTAGACAGCCAATCAGCATGCAGGGAGGTATTGGCATTCACTGTAATGCCGTTGCCATGTTAGCTACTGGCATTACAGTGATTGGCTGGCCGGGAACGCGTCAGTGGGTGCTATATAGCACCCGGTGAAATGTGACCCGGCTCAGTCTTAGTCAGGGAGAGCTGCTGCAAAGAGGGACAGATCTTGTAAGGATAGGAATTAGTTAGGCAGGGTTAGTTTTTCTTTTCAAAAGACCCCAAAGTCCTTTTAAGGACTATTGTTTTATTTGACTGCAATATATATTTTTTGGGGGGGCAAAATTTGCACAAAATTGCCTGACCTTAACACCACCTGTGCTGCGTGTGCTATATAATGTTTGTGTATCCTAAATACCTGACATCCAGTGACATCCATTTTTTTCTGCCGCTAATCAAGGCGACATTACATGTGCAGCGTCTGCTGTATAACGTTTTAACATCCTAAATACCTATGACATTCAGTGTAATTTTTTTCTGCCGCTAATCAAGGCGACATTACCTGCGCTACATCTGCTGTATAGCGTTTTAACATCCTAAATACCTGTGACATTCAGTGTAATTTTTTCTGCCGTTAGTGGCGGCGATATTACTTGCGCTACATCTGCTGTATAACGTTTTAACATCCTAAATACTTGGGAGTCCAAGATGCATCCAGACATCCTCCCCATGCTGTTCCCAAACCATTTCAGTGGTGTTTCCATCATTTTCTGACCTTTTCCTGTGAACCAGACACCCTTCAGAGCAGGGGTGCCTGGTTTAGTGCTCTGCTTCTCCCATTGACTTCCATTGTGCTCGGGTGCTCTGTAGAGCACCCGAGCACTTTGGTGCTCGATCAACACTACAAATGGGCATTATAGTGTGAACTGGCCACTACTTAGGTCCGGTTTTCCTACTGCCTATTGGCAGGGTCTCCATGTGCTAAATCTACTTGAGCACTGGAAATACCCTGTACATTATTTGGCGTGAATCCTATGCCAAATTCTATTTAGGTGCAGTGCCGCTATTAACTCTACACCTGGGTACCTATTAGTTCAGAAAGTCCCAGATGTACTTGTCTGCACCCATACATTGCAGCCTGGGGGTACAGTGCTAGGAGTGTTTGACAGTTACTATATGAAGAAGGGTCAATTACATATATCTGCCCCATGGTCACCCTAGCATGGTGTTACTAGTGTCGGATGGGATTGGTGTTTTACCACTATCCTCACACCGTATACCCCGGCAGCTGCATGATAGGTGCAAATTGGATGCCCCTATATGTAAAACCCCTAATACTTTAATAAAATACTTTATTGTTTTGGTCCATTTTAACGTTCCTGTTAGTTTATTTTGGAATCCCCATAGTGGTCCCCAGAAGTAATAAATGTCTCTCATAGTGGCCCCTAGTATGTCCCTTATAGTTTCCTTAAACATCTGTTAAAAAGAGCCATCACATGGCCATTTTTTCTGTCATACGAATGTAGCCTTAACATCCACTTGGTACATGTACAAGCATAGTTATCAAACATAAGGAAAGCTAGTCAAAACAGAACTGGAGAACACAAGCAGTAAAACTGACAAGAACGATGCCAACTGAAATTATTACGCTTCTGAGATTATTATTCATACATATGGTAGCACTAATGCACTGGCTACAGCCACCAAATTTATGTAATTAACTGGCTGCTTAAAATGTCTCCAAGGAAGAGCTGTCTCAGCAAATGGTGTGTTATGGTTATGCCCTTAAATAACATTCCTAGCACCTTGTATTTGGAATAATAAAGTGATCTACACTTACATTTCTATCAATGTATGGTGGGAGGGCCTAGCCTCTTGATCAGACTAGATATGTGGTCAATTCAGTGTTGGACTGGGGTTCCTTTGGCCCACCAGAAGAAATTATTCTCAGGGCCCAACCTCTATATCATCAATAAAGTAATAGGTTTTGAATGAAAAAAACAGACCCTAGTGGCAAGTGATTGCCTCCAAATGTTTTTTCCTCCTAGATGCCCGTGATGAGAACATAGTCCTGCCACTTTACAAATCACTAGTCAGACCACACATGGAGTACTGTGTACAGTTCTGGGCTCCTGTGAACAAGGCAGACATAGCAGAGCTGGAGAGGGTTCAGAGGAGGGCAACTAAAGTAATAACTGGAATGGGTGGACTACAGTACCCAGAAAGATTATCAAAATTAGGGTTATTCACTTTAGAAAAAAGACGACTGAGGGGAGATCTAATAACTATGTATAAATATATCAGAGGTCAGTACAGAGATCTCTCCCATCATCTATTTATCCCAAGGACTGTGACTGTAACGAGGGGACATCCTCTGCGTCTGGAGGAAAGAAGGTTTGTATACAAACATAGAAGAGGATTCTTTACGGTAAGAGCAGTGAGACTATGGAACTCTCTGCCTGAGGAGGTGGTGATGGTAAGTTCACTAAAAGAGTTCAAGAGGGGCCTGGATGCATTTCTGGAGGGTAATAATATTACAGGTTATAGTTACTAGAGATGGGTCGTTGATCCAGGGAGTAATTCTGATTGCCTGATTGGAGTCGGGAAGGAATTTTTTTCCCTAAAGTGGGGAAAATTGGCTTCTACCTCACAGGGTTTTTTTTGCCTTCCTCTGGATCAACTTGTAGGAAAACAGGCCGAACTGGATGGACAGATGTCTTTTTTTGGCCTTATAAACTATGTTACTTATAAACTATGTTACTATGTTACCTTTTGGACCCACTATGGCTTCAGAGGCCAGTCCGATCCTGGGTCAGACTTTTCTTCCCTATGCCGAAAAACACCTCTAGGCAAATCCCTGGAGCTTGTCACTGACAGAGTCAATCTCCTGGAGTAGACTTCCCGACTGCCAAAGTCTACAATATATCTTGTATATCCCTGACCTCAATAATGTTGACATTACCCTAACCACACAAGTGAACAGTTCTCTGCTTTCCACAAGATTAGCATACTCATTGCTATAAATATGATGTCACTTGAAATAAGTTGAGGAATTGCTAACCACACGAGTATCAAAGACCTCTCATACAATTTTATTTTATTTCAGTTCCCTAGACGTAAAAGAACATGGCATTGAAGGGCTTAAGATCCTGAATTTTATCACATGTGAGTATACAGATTTACAGCACTGAGAACCCCTGAGCCACAAAAGTTACGCGTCACTTGTGCACCACTGAGATCAGTGATTGGATGCAACGGTCACAAGAGCACAGCGACAGGATGACGTCACTTCTGGTCTGCAAGAGGAATGAAAGCAGTGAACATGGTAGCTGCAACACTGGAATGGAGGGGCTTTCAAAATGTGTGGGCACATTTTTCTTATTTTTCATTTCTTTCCCTGCCTTTCAACAATTGTTTTGTCGGTTGGACAACCCCTTTAAGCACTTACACCGGTGATATTCCGCAGGGTCATATCTTTTTAAAAATGTTTAAACTTCTGACATTGGATTTGCAGTTCTTGCAAGTCTTCGTGAAGTGAGCAACATTTTCATAAGTCCCTGTTGACCTGTAACTTAGAACAATTTTCCACACGTATTTTTGTGGCCTTACTTGGACCCTTTTTTTTTATATGTCAAATGGAACATCTGAAAGAAAGTTAGTTTGCAATTAATACCTAAATTAAAGCCCAAGTGCGTAAAATGTGAAAAAAAAGCTGGTTTGGCAGCCAGCTATGATGATATAACTGCACATATCATAGTTTCTGTTGTTCAAACTGATGAAAATGATTAAAGAAGTGAATATAAAATTGAGCATAATTGTTTCCTTTCTGAGAGGGCACAGGCTCCGCAAGGAAACCATGGCAACAGTACAGACTTATTCAGGTAACGGGATGCAGAATGATCACACTGCATATAGAGCAGATTTGTGCACCTAGCAACAGGATCTTGCCAACTGAGTTTCACTGCTCTTTGCTTGTCTCCCCTGCAGTTGCCCTCTGCACCCTATGCCATAAAAATACTCTCAAAGTGCCTGCTTTTACAAAGTCTCCCATCACAGAGCATAATACCCAGGCAGAATATGCAAGCAATTAGATCACACCAGCATTGCTTGATGGACTGCCATGACTCATCTTTAGCGGTAATATTCTGAATGCTCATTTTAATTAGAATCCGTGCATCAAGCGATAAGTCTGCAGCCTTTTTTTTACACGGATTGCGTGAAATCCACAAATGGGAAAATGATACTCGCATTACTTTAAATTTAATTGTAGGCATTTCGAGGAAATTATTGTATATGAACTAAGGTGGTGCCTACGTATGTATGCACTTTTCAACGCTTTCTGAAATGCATAAAAGATGTTTTAAATACAAATCGACATAATTATAACCCAGCGAAATTGGCATAAATGGAGAAGGATTGTCACTGTGACAATGCTGTCAGATCTACCAGCATCATGTTATAGAGCAGGAATCGCTAAGCAGGTTTATATATAGTGTTGTGGGAAAAGAATGAGTACCACTTGTAATTAATTAATTAATTGAAATCCCTGCCATTCCTATGCACAGGAGTCCAGTAGGCGGTCGCACTCAGTCATTGACAGTCATCCCTATGTGAGCTTGCTCTTTAGGCCTCCATACACATTAGGCCCCATTCACATGACCATATTTTTGGTCTGTATCCGATCCGTATCTTTGCGGATATGATGCGGACCCATTCATTTCCGCTGTCCGCATCTGTATGTCCGTTCTGTAGCCCCACAAAAATATAGAACATGTCCTATTCTTGTCCATTTTGCGGACAAGGATAAGCATTGTTATAATGGATCCACAAACAAACAGATAACACGGACATCACAGGGACATCATCCATATCTTTTTGCAAAATACATGCGGTTGTGTAAATGCACCTATAGTGTACTGTCGGCTGAACCAGTCGAGAAAGACGCTCCAATGTATATGGGGAGCTCCTAACTCTCCCCAACATCATTTGCACTGGGTGAAATTAATATTTTTGCCCGATCCTTTTGTTCTCCTGGTGACTGGCGACAGCTTTCTCTGCTCTCCCCATACATGTTCAGCAGAACTATCGACTGTGTATGCCCAGCTGTAATCACAGAGTAGCAGGACCAAGACAATGTATTGTAGGCTTTTAGGCAGATTAGGCAAATTTTCCCCCTTCCCCCCCACAGAATCAGTTCAAAACAACCTTACTTGATAATAAAATAGATCAGAGGGAATCATTCACCAGGAAATTCACTGTTAAACCAGACACAATGCCTTATAGGGCTAGCTCAGCTGAATGTAATATTAGCATCACTCTGGAGTAGAGATGAGCGAATCATCAAAAATTCGCTTCGCCGAATGTTTGTCGAATTTTTCAAAAGATTCGTACTTCATACAAATCTATTCGGCCGAAGCTGCGTACAAATCATAAGTTATTATGTGGTGTTTTGCGAACATTCGAGCACTAATAACAAACGTACAGTTGTTAAAGCTATGCAACTTATGTGAGCACGTACGCATGAGCGTAAAAATTGCGTACGAATTCTCAGCATACTCCATAATACGCAGGCATGTATGACGCTAGGCCGCAGCGTGCACTCCTCAGAGGCAGAGCGAATTTAGCAAAATGACATCCAGGCGATCCTCAGCATTTAGCTCTGGATAGCTTAAATACATGATCCGGCTGATGGACCGGCAAGATTACGATAGCAGACACCGCCGCCGAACCAACATAAAAAGGAGATTTAGGAGTGCAGCAGGTGATCCGAGGCTTGTGCCATCGTTTTGACACTGTACGGACCCCGGGCCAGATCCAATGGAAATGGTCTTATTTGAAATTTAAGTGCCCAGAGCGGCTTACCGAGATCCGTGCAGCGATACGGCAGGGTGAGTAACAAAATATTTGAAAAGTAAAAACATGTTAAAAAATGAGTGTACTGTATTGTATATATACCAGTGCTAATAATGAAAACCGTATAGAAGGGCAACATGGGCGTACGTAGTGCGCTGCAGCAATTTTCTTTCATGCTAGGCCACGCCTCTAACTCCACCCAAACAAGTGAAGGTATTCTCAGATACGTGCCCCTTTTCAGTAATTAGCCTTAGGCTACTTTCACATATGTGGTGGTGATCCTTCAGGCTGTTCCGCAGTATTTGTTCTGCCAAATCCCGGCGTTCTTGCCGCATAACGGCCAGATCAGTGCCATCCCCCATTATTGTTAATGGGGCTGGCCGTTCTCCTGTTTGTGTCAGGCAACTGCGCTAGTGTGAAAGAAAGTACCCTTAGATATATGCCCCTTTATAGTTAGCGCTTCCTCCTCCTACAGATGCAATGGCCCAGCCGCAGGGCTCGTGAGATATAATGATTATTGTGTCACAGGTGTGGTGTTGCCAATGGTTACTCGCGGTTTGGTGACCCCCTGGGCCATTGTGCAGTGGATGGAGGGGGGACACTACTTCCCTCGGGGCACACTCTGTACTCAGGACCCCGGCTGGATGGTGAGGCGAGGTGCCCTTGATGTTAACTTCTATAGTGTCGGTTGGCTGGGTCCTGGAATGTCGTGACGCCAGTGTCTTAAAGTGGACACAAACTTTTTGAGTAGGAGTGATGAGGAGACAGCTTGGTTATGAATAATAGAACTTTACTTTTGCCTTGAGATCAGATGGTACAAAAATACAATTGTCTTCAGTAGGCAATAGATAATACAGATTGGTGTTGTAAGAATTCCTTCCAAGGCTGTTACATTAAGTTGCTATAGCTTTAAATCCAGTTACTATTAAATCTCCACTTAGTCAGTCCCTTAATAACTAGTCTTGGCTCTGGATAGAATTTTATATCAATGCTTCAGGGTATGTTAGCCCTGCATGGCAGGTATTAGTACATCTGCACCGTGTCACTTTAAGTATAATAACCTGACTGCCCGTTGGGGTCTCCAGTAGGTAATAATCACAACTTTAGCTAGTAGTTGCAGAATCAGTGTCCGGGGGCTGTGGAGCTACTCCCAGTCACTATAGGTTGCTGACAAAGTCCATTAAGCTGTTGAGCTCAGCGTTTACCTTTGACAGGCTTGGTATCCAGGTATTGCCAATTGCTAGTGGCCGAGAAAATGGTAAGTGCCATCAGGGAGCTGTGACATGGCCAGTGTCCAGCAGGAATGGTGGCCTTTAGGGTGACCTTCTCCTCCTGCACATTTCTTAAGTTGCTTTGAAGGCTCAGGAGCTCTCTAAAGAGCTGTCTGCTCTTCTCACTCCATTCTACATTCTCTCTAACCTCCCTAACCTCTAACCATAACGGGTGGATATAGATATATATATATATATATATATATATATATATATATATATATATATATATACCTGTCAGCACCATCTAGTCGTGAAAAGTGTTATTACAGCCTAGGAGGTTCTTACAACATATATAAGAACTTTGACAACAGATTACAATGACATGGCTATCAAGAGTGACAGTGAGTGGGCGTGGGCGTGGGCGATATCAAAAGTATTCTCACGTTATCGATATTAAGGAATGTATTGCAATAACGATATATATTCCAATAAATAGATTTAGAAGAAAAAAAAGGATATGGCCCTCCTCAGGCTCTCACTCATAATATCTTCATTGTAGTATACAGTGTTAGTAGTAAAAACAGTCATCATAACAATTGTGTACGGATTTATGTTGCAGAGCAACGTCAACGACGTCACCGTCATGTCCGGACGGCCCCTACAGTACCTTCAGCTTCTAGTAAGTGTAAACATATTTAATTTATTTTTAATCCAGGCTATGTGGGAGTGCAGCTGCAGTGATGTAAGAGCACTAGTGGTTAGGAATGGGATCCAGCCCCAAACTATTCCCATGTATCAACATCAGAAGTTACAACTGTTCATTAGAGTTGAATGTAATGCCATTATTTAATGTTTTTTGACAGCTGCTGCACCACAGAGGAGCCCCTCTCACCTTCCTCCACAACAGCAAAAGAGGAACCCACCTGCCCCTCCAACACCACCAGCCCAACTTCCAGAGGTAGAAGGTAGGTAAAATAAAAAGTGTAATGGGTGGACCTTCTGTCCTTAAAATATAAGCTACATTTATGTTTTATATTATGTAGCTCCAACCGGCAGGGAGGAATTTTCCCCTGGACCATGGGAAGACCACTTAGTATGGGTGTCCATTAAGTACAAACCCCAAACTGACCATGTGTGGCCTTCTCAGTGAGCAGTTAAAAAAAAAAAAAAAGGCTCAATACAGATACATGTCACTGGAAAACTCGTACCAGTAGATATACCAAATATATATGACATGCAATTGCTAAAGTAATCCAGGTGCTGTTTTGAAAGTTTAGAATTTTTTTTGTGGGACAACCACCCCTTTAACTTGATGATACTAATTATATTACTGTTTCCACCCCTACAGATATCCCCACAGACTTTGAAGTGGAGGCAGCCTTATGCCGCTTAGACACCAGGCTCCATGCTGTCTCCCGGCTTATTCGTGGCCTGCAGCTGGAGCTTCGAGAGCTGCAGGCAATGATGGCCAGACGTCTTCAAAGGCCGGCGACGGCGTAACTTTTTTTCCCTTTTTTTTAACTTATTTATTTATTGTTGAAAGTTATTTATTTTACTAAAATTATTTTTCTAAAACCTGTGTAGTAATTGTTTTTTAAACCTTTAGCACCTTCCTGACATAGTGTGAAGAAGTGTTTAGGCCCTCTTGAGCCTCCAAAAATTGTCCAAAGGTCATTTTCCTGTTTAAATGAACACAGGGTATCTTCAGGACAAAGCTTTAATAAATTACGCACACTCCAGTTCACGGATTACAGTTAGAGAAAAAGGTTCAGCTTGTTTGGACAACAAGCCTGTAAACATTCTACCTTGTAAAGGGCTTTTCATGGGTGCCACGGCCAATAGTAGTAGGGGACAGGGTATATCAGTAGAGAGTGATTAGTAAATACAACAAACTGCGGTGGAGTATAAAAATCTCCGCTAATGTAACTTGTAATGGGAGGCGAAGGTAGACAACAGTGTAACAATTTTATTTTTTAATTCCATTTTTAATTTTTTTTATTATTTTTTTTAAAAATATATATATATTTTTTTGGGAGTAAAGTCTCCAAAACAAATTTAAGAATACTAAATAGAACTAATAACGGTGTATAACAACAGCTACTCATCTGCTAATGTAGAAAACGTAGGCGGAGGTAGACAACAGTTTTTGGTTTTTGATAGGGTTTTGGTTTGAAGACTTCGGGTTCGCACAGCCCATGACACAAGACATTTGCCATGTAACATTATGGGCCAGCTGACAGCAACAGTAGGAAGACACTTGGGCTATTTCGGCCTGCAAGGCCTGATCTAATCATCTGCCTCAGCAAGAGGAGTGTGAAAATCGTAGGTAATCCAGCCTTTATTTATTTTTATAAAGGTGTTTTTTGCGCACTGCCTGGTGACAGTTTGGTCCGTTTGAGTGTCACCCCCCCCAGCGGCGCTAAAAACCCTCTCTGACATGACACTTGAGGCTGGGCAGGAAAGAAGCCCTAGTGCATAGTGGGAAAGTTCCGGCCACTGTTGTATTCTGGCTGCCCAGGAGTCCAGGGGGTCTGAGAAGAGGCTTTGCCAGACTGCAGGTAAGCCTGAACCTGTTCGTTGAGGCGGGTGGTCTAGGCCTGCTCACTTGGCTGTGGCTGTTGGGAGGCTGAAAAAAATAGTTGCATCATACTCATGAGGCTTAACTGGCTGCTGCTGGATGTGGCAGGAGGTGAATGACTCTGCCGAACCTCCTTTTCAGAGACACTGGCAGAAGGCTGGGGCTGGCTGAAAGCTGTGGCCAGGTTACTACATAGCTTCTCCCGGAATTATGCTAATTTCTCCTCCCTTTCCTGGGGAGGAAAACAATCTCCCATGTTGGATTGATACCACAGATCCAGAAGCATCGCCAGCCAGTATTCGTCAGTCTGCCTTACTTTTAGGATACACCTGTCACTCCGTAAGCATGTGAGCATACAGCTCACCATCCTGGCCAGCGTGCCCGAGGAGCCAGTTCTTTCCATCTCAGCCTCTCTCTGAGACACTTCATTGTCCCTGAAAGTGTCATCATCATCCTCCAGATCCTCCAGCTGTGTCTAGTCCTCCTTCTAGTCATCATCATCAAAATTCTCCTCCTCCCCCTCCTCTAGCTGAAGCTCCTCATCCTCCTCCTGCACCGCAATGGAACTTTGTCTTTGGGACTCCCCAACAGTGACAGCATGGCGTGCAGAGAGATGGCCAGTATTTCCTTTCACACTGCAGCTGTCCCGGCTGACCAATTTAGTGGCTTCTTCAAAGGGCGTTAGAACAGTGCAGGCATCTCGGACCAGCCTCCACTGATGGAAATCTAAGCCGCACCTGCTCCCTATGGTCGAAGATTCTGGCTGATGCTGGAAAAAATCATCCACTTCTCTACACTGCTCTAGGAGTCGCTGCAACTGGTGTGGCGGAGGATCGTTTTGCCGCTGCAGGTCCAGCAGAGTGTTGCAGGACACATAAGAATGACTCAAATGAATGCAAAGCTTCCGCGACTTTGCCAGCACTGTGCGCAGGCCAGTGAATGTTTTGAGAAATCTCTGCACCACTAGATTTAGGACATGTGCCATACAAGGGAGCATGCGTGAATTGACCCAGGTTCAGCGCTGCCACTATATTTGTCCCATTGTCACTCACTACCTTGCCCACTTCAAGCTGGCAGGGAGACAGCCAGAACGCTATTTGCTGCTTGATGTAATGCAGCAAGCGCTGGCCTGTGTGGCTGCTGCCAAGACAAATTAAGTCTAAGACAGCGTGGCAGCGTTTCACCTGGCACATGTGATATGAAGGAGGGGGTTAACTCTCTGCCCTGATGATCCAGCAAGCGGACTGCCCATGGAGGTGGAAGCGGATAAGTCTTGGGTGGTCTGCAATCCTGGCTGGAAAGTGCATGGAGGTGCCAAAAGCAATTGGCCTGGTTGCTGGGGGGTTCCTGCCTCGCTGCCACTAAATACATTCAGCCAGTGGGCCGTAAAGGACATGTATTGCCCCTGGCCATAAGCACTGCTCCAGGTGTCCACCGTGACATGCATGGTTCTGCAGAGAGACAGCTGCAGGGAGCGTCCAATATTGTCTGCCACGTGCGAGTAAAGGGCGGGGATAGCTTTGTTTGAGAAGTAATGCCGGCTAGGGATCTGCCAGCATGGCTGAGCACAAGCCATTAGCTCCCTAAAAGCTGTGCACTCAACTAAATTGTACGGCAGATACTGCACAGCCAGCGACTTGGTCAGGTGACAATTAAGTTTGCGCACTGTTGGATTACTTGTTGCGTAAACTTGCTTCCTGGCCATGCACTCGGCGATGGACGGCTGACGAATAAGAGAAGGTGGAGAAATGCACGCGGTTGACGATGAGGTGTATGTACTAGTTGCGCCCCTGGATGCGGCCTTCCTGACGCAAGGGACCCCGAGAGAAGTAGCCAGCTCTTCAGTATTAATGCGCTGCTCTAATCCACATTGGTTACATAAATTGGCAGCATGACACCGCTTCAGATGGTTCCACAGAGCAGTGGTCCCTACATTTGTGGCTTTCCCACGGCTCAATTTCTGTTTACAGAAATTACACGTGGCCATGCTGATGTCCGCCGGCAGAATGGTGAAATACTTCCACACACCCGACGTGCGCCCTCCAAAGCTGGCCAAGCTTGTAGCCCTTGCACGCTTAGACCCTACTGCCGGCCCAACCATACTTGGGGTCTCACTAGTTCCCAAGGAAGGCCTGGCCCTGGGCCTAACTCGCCTCTGCCCTCTGTTGCTGCCACTACTACCACCCTCCTCCTCGGAGATCAAATCCTCCTCACCAGCCCCATCCGCCTCCCAGGTCCTCCGGTATAACACATCATCATCAGACTCCCCACCACTTTTTTCTGACTGCAATATAGGCTGTTCCCCATCAACCTCCAATTCCGGGCAGTCCAAACTCTGACTGCCCTCTAAGAAATCCTCAGGGAGGCTGTCCTCTATAACCGCCGGATTATGCGGTGGGGTTCGGTGGCCTTTTATTTTATAAAATGCAGCAGGGACACCACTAGGAGGGGGCACTCAAGGCTGAAAGGTGGCAGAAAATGACGGGCTTTGCTGGAGCGGAATGGTGGAGCAGGAGGAACGTTCTGAGTCTGACCCCTGGCTACATGATACTGCAGGGCCGCTTCTGCCATGAGGCGAGATGAGGATCTCGCCTCAGGCGGCAGTTTTATGTAATTCTGAGGGGCGGCATCCACACAGCAGTTAAACACTGCTGGTGGATGCGCTGTGCTCCCCATCAGCTTCTTGTGCCCTCCTCAGACCTCAGATCAGCCCACCCAGCCACTTAAAAAAAACATACTTACCTGTCCTGCGCTGCCGCTGCCCTCAGGTTCCGCGCTCCACTGTCTTCCCTTCCGGCGCGTACTATGACCTGACGCAGCGTCAGGTCATAGTGCGCGCCGGAAGGGAAGACAGTGGAGCACGGAACCTGAGGGCAGCGGCAGCGCAGGACAGGTAAGTATGTTTTTTTTAAGTGGCTGGGTGGGCTGATCTGAGGACTGATGGGGGCGCAAGACGTTGATCTGAGGTCTGATGGGGGCACAAGACGCTGATCTGAGGTCTGATGGGGGCACAAGACGCTGATCTGAGGTCTGATGGGGGCAAAATGTGTTGATCTAAGGTCTGATGGGGGCACAAGACGCTGATCTGAGGTCTGATGGGGGCACAAGATGCTGATCTGAGGTCTGATGGGGCACAAGACGCTGATCTGAGGTCTGATGGGGGCACAAGACGCTGATCTGAGGTCTGATGGGGGCACAATGTGTTGATCTGAGGTCTGATGGGGGCACAAGACGCTGATCTGAGGTTTGATGGGGGCACGAGACACTGATCTGAGGTCTGATGGGGGCAAGGGAAGGGGTCGCCATTTCATTTTTTGCCTCAGGCAGCAGAAAAGCTAGAAGCGGCCCTGTGATACTCTATCAGGAGATGTAAGCAGATCATCCGGCTGCGATTGAGATGAGTGTGCCATCCACTCCACTACCTCATCCACTTTATCCTTCACTACAATTTTGCGCCTTGGTGGGTTAGCCTGGTGGAACAGTGGCCAACTATTACGAATTCTACAAGTAGAAGCTTCAGCTACATGTCCTTTGCTACTGCTGCCCTGTGCCACCTTCTCCTTTTTTTGGAGCTTGAGGTCTTGCTGGAACCCTTCTGCTTTTCCATGCCAGACATTTTCACTTGACTGTGGCCCTGCAGCTGGTCTTTGTCTCTCTCCCTGGCTCTCTCCCTGCCTGATTAATTACTAGCCCTGTACTGGCCCTG
This sequence comes from Rhinella marina, assembly GCA_900303285.1. NCBI lineage: Eukaryota > Metazoa > Chordata > Amphibia > Anura > Bufonidae > Rhinella > Rhinella marina. Next base: position 9,690 of record ONZH01011434.1, on the reverse strand, counting down.
CACTTGCCCTGCAGTATCCCTGATATGTGTATTATGGATTCCCAGAACAATTACACCCCAATTTTAACAAAACAGTTCTCTGTCTCTCGGAACTTCACAGACAGTGCTTCTGCTCGTCTCAGCAGTCGCAGCACAACTGATGTTACAGGCTTACCAAGCCTATGAGCCAATCAGAGCAAGCCCTTCCCACTAGGTCAGGTGACCACTTTCTTCCCGGGCTTTTTGCCGCACGAATAACAAACTTACGGTAAAAGTTCGCTAATTAACTGAATTCGTACGCATCAGCGTATAAAGTAACTTATACGTAGCAAATGCGTACAAAGCTTTAAGAGCATTTTAGAATCTAACGGAGCGAATTTTTTAAAAATCCAGATTCGCTTCGGGGGGGGGGGATTTGTAAGATTCGATACGAAATAGCGAGTAGATTCGCTCATCTCTACTCTGGAGAAAAAGTAGTTTTAATGTGCATGGGAAGTGGATCAAAGCCACTTAGTGCACCCCTGCTTCTATTGCTTCCTCTGCCAGCCCCTCCCTCTCCTTCTTGATTGACAGGGTCAGGTTCCTGCATAGTCACCTCCCCTGGCTCTGTGAATCAAAAAGGAGATGCAGGGGGTTTTGCAGAGGAAGCTGGAGGAGCGAAGGTGCAGAGAGTGACTTATAAGACACCAGAAGGGGTGCAACTAACATAGTGGCAGACCATTAGACTGCTATGGGGCCCAGGGCAAGAGGGGGCCCAGTGTTAGTTGGGATTATCTCCTCTTCTACTGGAGGTGAAAACCTGGTCAGGACTCTACCCTCTAAAGGAACAACTTTTAGCAAATAAAGCAGTGTAAAATGTCCCAAGGGTCATTGAAAAGGGTTTAGGCAGAAATCCTTTTGTCCTGTATGGGGAGCCTGGTTTGATCCTTTCTATGGGGCCCTTACTTCTCTATGTATGCTACTGGACACCAGTGTTACTAATGGTCCATAACAACTGAAGGGCCTGTTACACTTTTTCTATTGGGACCCAAGAGATAGAGATGAGCGAATCGACTTTGGATGAAACATTTCTCGAACGCGGGTTCGGTTCCAAGGTACCACTTGGAACTGAACCAGAGTTCATAAAATGTTTTTTTTACAGTAAAAATAAATTTATTAAGTTATTACGGGAAGTTTCGCAAGACTTAGCAAAGTAATAACTTTGGCTCATCGGAGCCAATTCATTCTAATACTGTACAGAGCTCCCACTCCGTACATTATAGAACAAATGTGAATCATCCGAAGTCGATTCATTCATCTCTACCAAGAGATTCAGGTTACACCTTTGACTATGGCTCATTGCTTCTGCAACCATTTCCCCATCCTCTATAAGAAGAGGGTCCTGTTGCCACCTTTAACACTGCTATCCTGCTGCTCCACCAGTACTGTGCCCGCTGCTACCCTATGTGCCATTACTGTACTTACAGTGTGGCCTAACGCTACCAAATACTACACTGGCAAAATAAAAGTGCTCAAGGACACATATTTAGATGAAGGATGGGGCATAACTAAGCAAATCTAGCCTCCAAAGAAAACTTAATTTTGAGAACACACAGGATGGGCTAAGTGGGGCATCAGAACTAAGACCAAAACCCCAAATTAAAGCAAGCCATGTAAAAAATCTTTTTTGAAAACTGCTTAGATTATAAACCAATAAATGAACATATACTTTATTGATCCCATTCTAGCCCTTCCCAGTCATCTGCCAGTCTGTGTACTTCATGATCCAGCAATGGCCAGTCACTGGCCACAGCAATTTCCTATCAACGTCACTGAGATCACCACTGTAGCCAGTGACTGACTACAGTGATCATTTTTGCTATTTCAGAACATTCTACTTAGCTGGACTTCGCCGTTTAATACAGACCCAAGACTCCAAATTAATAAAGACTCAATAAGTAGTATGCGGTCCGGACACCATGACCAGTCTGGGTCCTGTAAGCTCTGGGCGCTGTTCACTCATGCCACCACACACTATATTCTTACACTGGATGCCATCAAGACCCAGTGCAGTGGTGGTGCCTGGAGCAGAAGAGAACCAGGAAATGAGGACTGATGAACATGCTCATTGGTTAAAAAATGTTGCTTCATGTTCGCCTATTCTCTAGCACAATCATTGCAGTTGCAGTGCAACTGCCTTGCATCTGAGCCTGGGTTAGGTTATCACCTAGCTTGGTCTGGTTAACTTTGGGTGTAGCTGTTGATTACTTAGCCCTTATATATCCAGTCCTTTTGCTTCTCCAGTGCAGGGGATAGCGCATGCTATGTGCATTTGGTTCATTATCGATCACTTGTCTCCATGCACATTCATTGTTAATGGACAGCACATTGCTGTTTACACAGAATGCTGCCAAGAAACAATTAGTTTGGTGTTCGCCTCAATGATGCTTTTATCTGATGAATGACAGTTTGCTCATTCATCAGCACCACCTTTACACGGGCAATTATTGGGAATGAGCTTTCCTATGAAAGTTCTTTCCTGATCATTGCTCCAATCATTGACCTTTGTAAAGTGTCCTTAAGTCCGTGGGATATCTCAGTACCAAGAGACACTGTTAGTACTTGAGAAAGGGGACTGCTATAGGTGAAGTCCAGTTCTCTGGTCTTGTGAACAAATGGTGTTGTTACACTAAAAATACTAAATGATGTCAGAGTGGTGGGTATGGTTTTTGCAACTGCTACTGCATGCTCAGTAATGTGCAGCAGATTTTTTTTGCCTGTGGAGATGTAGACCTATAGATTATAGAGCACATTGAAAACCTACATTTGGGGGACTACTGTGAAAAATGCTGTCCTATATGTTAAATTTCACTGATAATACTTTAGAAAGTATAATCTCAATTCCAAAAAAGTTGGGAGGCTGTCCAAAATAAATAAAAATAGAATGCAATGATTTGCAAATCTCATAGACCCATATTTTATTTACAATCAAACATATCAGATGTTGAAAGTTGAAAGACATTTTAATGAAAAAAACAGTCTGTAAATGTCCGGGACGTGAGGAGACCAATTGCTGGAGTTTTGGGAGAGGAACGTTGTCCCGTTCTTGTATGATGTAGGATTCTAGTTGGTCAACAGTCCTGGGTCTTCTTTGATGTATTTTTCATTTCATGATGTGCCAAATGTTTTCTGTTGGTAAAACATGCTCTTTTTATACCCAGTGATATGACTAAGTAATAAATTGATCCTCCAGCTGTATTTCTTTTTCCAGCCTTTTGTTGCCCCTGTCTCAACTTTTTTGAGATGTGTTGCATCTCCATATGTTCTAAATGAGTTAGGGGCCGTTCAGACGGCCTTGATACTGCGGGTCCACAAAAATGCAGATCCACTATACCACGGATGCCGAATGGTGTGTGTTCCGCAATTTGCGGAACACATATCGGCGGCACCCCATAGAAGATGCCTATTCTTGTCCACTGTTGCGGACAAGAATAGGACATGTTCTATATTTTCTTGCGGAGCCGCGGCTCGGCAAGATCGTGAGCCGCCCATTGAAATGAATGGGGCCGCATCTATTCCGCAAAATTGCGTAATAGATGTGGACCCATTCACATGGTCGTGTGAATGGGCCCTTAAGATTTCTTTATGAAATGGTAAAATGTCTCACTTTCAACATCCAATATGTGTTCTATGATCTATTGTGAATTAAATAAGGGTCTATGTCCACAGGGATCTCAAACTCGTGGCCCTCCAGCTGTTGCAAAACTACAACTCCCAGTATGCCCCAATAGCTGTAGGCTCTCCTGGCATGATGGAAGTTGTAGTTCTACAACAGCTGTAGGGCCACGAGTTTGAGATCTCTGGTCTATGAGATTTGCAAATCATGACATTCTGTTTTATGTACATTTTACACAGCGTCCCAACTTTTTTTGAATTGGGATTGTACATTAAAGGGTTATTCCAGCACAACAGAGTTTTCCCACAGACTGCACATGTTTATACTCCCTTCACCGCTGCAGTTCTGATGGTGCCATGGTCCCAAATGCGCTCCCCATCCTGCTCTTTACTCAACATGGTAGGAAAGGGCTATGAATGCTACTCAGGCAATCATTAGCTGTAGTGATAACCCAACTCAGGCAGCGAGTGGCTGCGTGGAAATTCCAGCCATTTCTGCTGTGTCAAGACAGTAGCAGGAAGTGGTGTGTAGCGAGGACCCAAGTACTATGAGAATGGCATTGGCTGAGGATAGGTGAGGAGATTTTGATGCCCCGTACTTTGCCCTACCTCTTGAATATTCTTAATCTCCAGATGCTGGGCTGGCTGGAATAGTGTATATCACAGCTGATGGGTGCGCCTCAGTACTGCCTATTTGCAGGACTGCTGAGCTTGTGCACATCATTAGGAGTACTCATCAAGACTGAGGAGGTGATTACAGTATTATTGCTGAGATAAGAAGTTGGAAGGTGAATTTTACAAAAGTAATCACATGTTCAGAATCAGGGCTTTTTCAAGTATATTGGTATTAGTGGGGGGTGGGTTCCATAATGTCTTGACAGATTATCTATAAGGATAGGCCAACAATTTTAAAGAACCAACAATCTCTGCAGAAGGGTTTCATATACATTAAAATGGTTGAACCATTACAATAACTTATCCCCTATCAAGAGAATAGGGGATGTGTCTGATTGCCTAAAGTCCTACTGATCATAAGAATGGGAAACCATGTTCCCCCATTAGAATGGTGCAGCAAATATGCATTCATGCTATCACTCCCTTTAGCTCTTTAGCTGCCAGCTGCAGATGAAGGGACGTGATCAAAAAAACAGCTTGAATGGTACATCACTGCTGTGAAGTAGCATTCAGGTTGCTGTGACCGCTGAGACCTGTGATTGTTCAGGGGGACAGGGGAGGATCCCAGGTGTCAGCTCCAAGGCTGTACATCCCATTTAACACCATATACCTCATGTTAGAGGAGATTCCTGGGATTGCTAATGTGAGACAACTGGACATACTAAATCAGTAACCCCATGTGACTTACATTAGTAATAACATGCTTTCATTATGCCAAAGAACTTTTCAACAAATAGTAACATGGAAGAAGATACACCATACCTGCAGACTTGTAAGGGCTACCATACCTAGATGTTCACAGCTTATGAGACTAGGGCTGGAAATATAACTAACACATACATCAAGTCTGTATGGTAAGTCAGACACTGGTCAGTTTCACATGACCATAATACAAGAGAATTTGTATGCCCAAATTAGGGGCATTTAGACAGACTGCGGGTCTACTGACCAGAATTGACAGGATCACAGCTACTGGACTTTTTATTTTAAGATGTTTCGCCAGTCATCTGACTGGCTTTCTCAATTAGAATGACTTGTACAAGGAATCTACGGCATTAAATACTGGTGACTCATGCTTCATTCAGAATAATCTGTTTAAATAAAAAACATAAGGTCAAGGACTTTATGGAGGTAGGGTGATGATCTCGTTTCCATGACTGAAACTATTAGGTGTGATTAACTGTGTTAGAACAGCATTGTATGTGGCAGGCAATTGATGTCACACCCCGCCACCTCTATTGAAGTTCAGTTTTTCCAACTTAACATAATTAGCTTCAACAGAAAAAAGCAACTTCAAGAGAAAATACAAGTCCAGTAGCTCTGACGTATTACTACTGATACACCATGATCTGAAAAAACAAGAACCCTCACAGAAAACTACTGAGACTCATTTGTCTTAGTAAATATATGGGGAGTATCTGATAATTTTATTTTCCTCATTAAAGTGTTGTTACTAGAGATGAGCGAGTAGTGAAATATTCGAAAGTTCGAAATTCGATTCGAATAGACCGCGATATTCGACTATTCGACCGAATATCGAATCCCATTAAAGTCTATGGGAAAAAAATTCTCGCCACTTGGAAATCTCAATTCGACCACTTGGAGGTCACCAAGTCCACCCTGAAACCTCAGAAAAGGATGCCAACACTGCTGGAATGCAACTGGGACAGCAGGGGAAGCATGTCTGGGTGCATATAACGCGCCCAAGTCGCACTATTACGCCACTATCACAGCCTCTCAACAATACACTCCAAAGACAATATAACCTCTCTGTAAAGTGAGACCATACAAGGAAACCTTCTTTCCTCTACATTGCCATGGACCCCAAGCCAAACTAGACAAAAAAGAAGATAAAATTCAGCACCCCTTAAAATCACGTTGCCTATGACAACCACAGATGGCATAGGCAAGGGGGAAAGCAATCAAGCCATCACTATTTTTCCCTCTGTGCCATCCCTGCCTTGCCCAGGCACATGTCCCAAAACATCATCCACGCCCGAGTAACACGGTTACTGCAAAAGGCCATTTGACCACCAACACTTTGGTTTGAGGCCGGGGATGCTACATCTCCCTGACAGCACACTGGGTGAATGTTGTGGAGGCGGGGACGGGCAAACCTGCTACCCCCACCCAAGTTTTGGGCCTTGGTTCTGTCTGGATTTCCGCAACCCTTACAGACAGCTCGGCAAACCCCTCCTTCTCCTTCTAGATTTGTTAAATCTGTCCACCACCCAGTCAAGTCCACAAAGTCCAGTCTCGTCGATAGCCTGCAGAAACTGCAGGGACCTCACTCTGACCCTCCTTCCTCCCACCCTGCCCAATGTTATCAACCCAGTGTTCCCACCCATGCAAGAATCGCAGGAGCTATCTGAGGATTTTGTTTGTTCTGATGCCCAAACACTGGAGCAAGCTCCATCTCTAGCTGATGGTGGTGTGGAACGGGCACTAAAGTGTAAAATGATTAGGGACGATGATGAGACACAGTTGCCAGCAAGGGAGGCTGTTGGAGCAAAGTGAGGCAGTGTAAGAGGAGGTGGTTGAGTATGACGAAGTCAGTGACCCGACCTGGCCCAGTGTCATGTCTAGCAGGTAAAGCAGTGGGGATGTTGAGGGATGCGTAGGACTGCAAAAGGCAGGAAGAGGCCGTGGGCTGGCCAGAGGCTCATGGAGAAGGCAGGCTAGAGCCCGCAGGGCCGCATCTCTTCCCTATAACAGGCCCCCACACAAAGCTCTCCCATCGAGGGCTCTTAGGTCCTGGTTGTGAAAATATTTTAATGAGTGCGCAAAGTTAGCTTGAGGTGAGCCCTCGAAAAAATTATATGGAGGCCCAAGAGGTGAGCCCTCGAAAAAATTAAGTGGAGGCCAAAGAGGTGAGACCTCTTAAAAATTGTATTAAGGCCCAAGAGGTGAGCCATAATAAAAATTGTTTGTAGGCCCAAGAGGTGAGACCTCTTAAAAATTGTTTGTAGGCCCAAGAGGTGAGCCATGATAAAAATTCCTTGTAGGCCAAGAGGTGAGCCATGATAAAAATTGCTTGTAGGCCCAAGAGGTGAGCCATGATAAAAATTGCTTGTAGGCCCAAGAGGTGAGCCATGATAAAAATTGCTTGTAGGCCCAAGAGGTGAGCCATGATAAAAATTGCTTGTAGGCCCAAGAGGTGAGCCATGATAAAAATTGCTTGTAGGCCCAAGAGGTGAGCCATGATAAAAATTGCTTGTAGGCCCAAGAGGTGAGCCATGATAAAAATTGCTTGTAGGCCCAAGAGGTGAGCCATGATAAAAATTGCTTGTAGGCCCAAGAGATGAGCCATGATAAAAATTGCTTGTAGGCCCAAGAGGTGAGCCATGATAAAAATTGCTTGTAGGCCCAAGAGGTGAGCCATGATGAAAATTGCTTGTAGGCCCAAGAGGTGAGCCATGATAAAAATTGCTTGTAGGCCCAAGGAGGTGAGCCATGATAAAAATTGCTTGTAGGCCCAAGAGGTGAGCCATGATAAAAATGCTTGTAGGCCCAAGAGGTGAGCCATGATAAAAATTGCTTGTAGGCCCAAGAGGTGAGGCCATAAATATTTTTTTTTTTTTTTTTTACGGAGCAATTCTACGGCGGTTAAGGAGGAGGAGGAGGAGGTGGAGGAGGAAATGGCACTTCATACAGATGGCACTTCACTTTTGGCTGCTTTCCACTGTTGGAGAAGCAAAGTCCGGGTCAATCCACTTGCTGTTCATTTTGATTTGCGTCAGCCTGTCGGCACTGTCGGTTGAACAGGCGGCTGCGCTTATCGGTTATAATGCCCCCGGCTGTGCTGAACACCCTTTCTGATAGCACGCTGGCGGCAGGGCAGGCAAGCACCTCCAAGGCGTACAGGGACAGTTCCAGCCACGTGTCCAACTTGGAGACCCAGTAAGTGTAGGATGCCGAGGGATCAGGGAGGACAGGGGTACGGTCTGCCAGGTACTCCCGCAACATCCGCCAATACTTGTCCCTCCTGCTGATAGCGGGCCCCGCAGTGATGGAAGTTGCACGAGGGGGTGCCATGAACGTGTCCCAACCTTGGAGAGTGTTCCCCTGGTGGCTGTGGGCCTGATCGATGTTGTGGGACTCTGGGAGACCCTCTCCTCTCTGCCGCCAGCGATGGTGGGTGGGAAAATCTCCATCATGTTCTGCACGAGTTCCCTCTGGTATTCCAGCAATCGATTCGTCCTCTCCTCTACCGGAATAAAAGAGGAGACGTTATCTTTATACCGGGGGTCCAGGAGTGCGAAGACCCAGTACAGTTTGTTCTCCACTATCCGGACAACACGTGTGTCCCGGGAAAAGCAGCCCAGCATGAAGTCAGCCATGTGTGCCAGACTCTGAATAGGCATGACGTCACTGCCCCCACCAGAAAGATCACTTGCCATTTCCTCCTCTTCCTCCTCCTCTCCGCCCCATCCGCGCTGAACCAATGGGACGCACACAGCCTGACTGCTACCCTCGCCGCCAGCATCCTCCTCCTCTTCCACAGCCACCTCCACGTCGTCCTCCTCCTCCTCATCCTCCTCCTCCTCCTGCAACTGCCACCGAGAAGCAGACAAAAGTGTGGTCTGACTGTGTAGCTCCGTTGCGTCTCCTCCTACCCCCGTCTCCTCTGCGTGCAATGCGTTCTCCCTTATTGCGATGAGCGATTCTTTAAGGACGCATAGGAGCGGGATGGTTACGCTCACTATAGCGTCCTCGCTGCTGACCTTCTTGGTGGACTCCTCAAAGATACGCAGTACATCGCATATGTCTGCCATCCATGGCCACTCGTGGTTGGCAAACTGAGGGAGCTGAGTTGGAGGCACGCGTGGATTCATAATCTGGTACTCCATCAATGCTCTCTGCTGCTCACACACCCTGGCCAACATGGAATAGGTGGAATTCCAGCGAGTTGGCAGGTCGCACAACAGCCGATGTTCAGGCAAATGGAGGCATGGCTGGAGTTTTTTTAAGCTAGCAGCAGCTATAGTTGACTTCCGAAAGTGAGCGCACAAGCGCCGCACTTTCACCAGTAGCTCTGCCAGGTTGGGGTAAATCTTTAGAAATTTTTGGACTACCAGATTAAAAACGTGGGCCAGGCATGGTACGTGATTGAGTTCGGCAAGCTCCCAGAGCCCCACCAGGTTACGGCCGTTATCGCACACGACCATGCCTGGTCCTAGCTGCAGCGGCGACAGCCACATCTCCGTCTGCTGCAATATGGCGTCCCTCACCTCTGGGGCGCTGTGCTTCCTGTCGCCCAAGCTGATGAGCTTAAGCACCGCCTGCTGACGTCTCCCCGCGCCAGTGCTGCAACGCTTCCAGCTAGCGGCTGAGGGCGATGTTAAGGCAGAGGAGGAGGAGGAAGAGGAGGGGTTTATCAGA
>ONZH01011433.1:0-28935 GCA_900303285.1 Rhinella marina | reverse complement strand
AAGACCCTTGTGCCACATAAGAAGACACAAGCATTATAGAAAGTGCATGATGGTAAAGGTAAACATCTGGCTGAAGGGAAGCGGTTAGGTCAAGAATTTGGCATTGGGGGGAATGGCATTTCAATACTTGTATCGAGCAGCATGTGCTATGTGCTTCCCTGCCCCTTGCCATAAAGCACTGAGGGAAGGGGGGCCCAAGCTGAACTCTTGCACCAGGGCCCATGAGCCTTTAGCTACGCCCCTGCCTCCTGTAAAATTGTTTTTGGAGTGTCTGTAGTTGACCCTCCTGTAAAATTGTTTTTGAGTGTCTGTAGTTGATGCTACTAAAAAATTTATTGGAGAGAGGGCCTGTAGGTGGCCCTCCGTAAACATTGTATCAGCGTTTGTGTGCGAGGAGGAGGAGTAGGAGAGGATACATAAAGAATGTTCATGTTGAGCTGCTTTCCCCCGGTGGAGATTTGCATTCCGGTGAAATCCAGGCTTTATTCATTTCAATAATCGTCAGCCTGTCATCGCTGTCAGTTGACAGGCGTGTATGCTTATCAGTGATGATGCCACCAGCTGCACTGAAGACCCGCTCTGACAACACGCTAGCGGCAGGGCAGGCCAGCACCTCCAAGGTGTACAGCGCCAGTTCGGGCAATGTGTCCAGCTGTGCAACCCAGTAGTTGTATGGAGCAGAGTGATCACGCAGGATGTTGGTATGGTCACCTAGGTACTCCCTCACCATCTTTCTGAACAGCTCCCCCCTACTGGGGGACGGGTGACATAGTCTTGCTGGGGTGCCATAAAACTTGCAAAGGCTTTGGAGAGTGTTCCCCTTCCAGTGCTTGACAAGCTGCCTGCTCCCCTCCTCTCCCCCGAGAGTTGGCCAACAGAACTACGTCCTCTGCCGCTAGCGGTGTCAGATGTGAAGGATAGTTTCAGCTTGTGCACTAGGGATTGTTGATATTGATTTACTCTCATACTCCTTTCCTCTACAGGAATGAGAGTGGAAAAGTTCTGCTTGTACCTGGGGTCCAGTAGGGTGAACACCCAGTAATCCTCCAAGTTGCTTAACACCTGACAGATATCAGACATCCACGTCCACTCCTCATTGTACACTTGAAGAAGCTGACTAACCTGACTACCAGTTCTTGTGTAAGTTGTCATCTAGCAGTCTAGAATTGCTCTTCGCTGCTGGTAAACCCTGGCTAACATGTGTAATGTGGAATTCCATTGTGTGGGCACGTCGCACAACAGTCGGTGAGCAGTCAGTTGTAAGCGCCGTTGCACTGCCCTGACAGTGGCAGCATCTGTGGTTGACTTGCGGAAATGAGCCCAGCTGCGTCGAACCTTGGTGAGCAAATCAGACAAATTGGGGTAGGTCTTGAGGAACCGCTGAACCACAAGATTGAACACGTGGGCCAGGCAGGTTTTATATGCAGTGTTTATATGGGTTGTTGTTACTTTGGGAAATAGTATTGGTGTATAATGGCACATGTGTGAGCCTGCCGAGTTGCAGAGCCGCCACCAGGTTACGCCCGTTGTCGCACACAACCATGCCTGGCTTCAGTTTCAGCAGCACCAGCTAAAGATCGATCTGCGCCGTGATGCCCTGTAACAGCTCTTGGGCGTGTGCCTCTTGTCACCTAAGCTCAGCAGTTTCAGCACCGCCTATTGGCGCTTACCCACGGCAGTGCTGCTGCGCCTAGAGCTACCGACTGAAGGCGCCGTGCTCACAGATTGTATTTGAGAGTAGGAGGAGGAGTGGTTGGAGGAAGAGGCATAATAAGTCTGAGAAACCGTGACCGAGGTAGGCCCCGCAATCCTTGGTGTGGGCATTACATGAGCGGCCCCAGGGTCAGACTTGATCCCAGCCTCCACCAAGTTAACCCAATGTGCCATCAGGGAGATATAGTGTCCCTGCCCGCCAGCACTTGTCCACGTGTCCGTGGTTAGGTGGACCTTCTCAATAACCGCGTTGGTCAGGGCACGGATGATGTTCTGTGACACGTGCTGGTGTAGGGCTGGGACGGCACATCGTGAAAAATAGTGGGGGACCAAGTACCGAGGGACAGCCACCGCCATCAGGTTGCGGAAAGCCTCAGTCTCTACCAGTCTATAGCGCAGCATCTCCAGGCTCAGCAGTTTGAAAATGTGGACGTTTAGGGCTTGTGCATGTGGGTGGGTGGAATTGTATTTGCGTTTTGCGCTTGCGCTCCAATGTCTGATGCAAAGACAGCTGAAGGCTGCGCTGGGACACATTGGTGTAGGGTGTGGAGGATCGTGGAGGTGAAGGGGTGGTTGTAGGGCGGGAGGCGCTCGTGCTGGGGTCCTGGGCGGGGGGTTTACTCGCTGAGCCAGCAAGTGACAAAGGGGAAGGAGCAGTGGTGTGATCCGCAGGAGGTGAACGGCCTTGGTTCCATTGAGTCGTGTGTTTAGCACTCATATGCCTGCGCATGCTGGTAGTAGTTAGGCTGGTAGTGGTGGCTCCCCTGCTGATCCTGGTGTGGCACAGGTTGCACACCACAGTCCGTCGGTCAACCTTACTTTCTTTAAAGAACCTCCAGACTTGCGAACATCTAGGCCTCAGCACAGGAGCGTCACTACGTGAAACAGTTGCTGATCTACTTGCTCTGCCCCTGCTTCTCCCTCTGGCCACCCCACTGCCTCTTCCAACCTGTTCTGGTGCTGCACTTGCCTCCCCCTCAGAAGCACTGTCTTGACTAGGCTTACCAACCCAGCTCGGGTCAGTCACCTCATCATCCACCTCCCCCCTCGGACTTACTGCCCTGACAACAATGTCAATGTCTGACAACCGTGTCTCATCATCATCCGACACCTCTTGACGCACTACTTGCACTAAGTCCACACTCTTATCACCCATAGACTGCGAAAGTTCTTAATTTTGGGCATCGGGACAGAGCAACTGCTCAGGTTGCTGTTGAGCAGTGGTTTGTGTTTTTGGGTAGGGTCCTGAAAAGACTTCCTGTGAGTATGCCGGATCTGAATCCATATTTTCCATTGGAGGGGCAGGCTGGGGGGAAGGAGGTTGAGCTGGAGGAGCCAGAGGTCTACTCCCTTGGCTAAAGTGGGTGGACTGTGTGGAAGACTGGGTGGTGGATAAATTACTTGGACACATTATCCGCTATCCACATCATCACCTGTTTGCACTGTTGTGGTTTCAATAGTGGTACCACGTGACCTTGTAAGTTGCGAGATGAAGCTAGGGAGCAAAACTCTGCGGCGTTCCACTGCTCCCTCATCAGTAGGTACTGTGTCACCCTGCCCAGGACCACAGCCTCTGCCCCCCTACATCAATTGGACGCCCACGTCCTCGACCCTTAGCCCTTGGGTTCAACATTTTGTGTAATCACTAAACTGTCGAATTAATATCTGAGGCCAAAAACGTATTCTCTAGACTGCGGATAGTGTACCACACACCACAGAATTTTTCACTGGACTGTATTAAATGTATCTGAGAGAAAAAACGTATTCTCTAGACTGCCGCTAGTATAACGCACACCACACAATTTTTCACTGCACTGTAGGATATATGAATGAGAGAAAAAATTTATATTTTCTAGACTCCGTCTAGTGTGCAGCACACGACACAATTTTTCACTGCACTTAAGTATATATAACTGAGGGAAAAACGTAGTCTTTAGACGGGGGCTATTGTACCGCAAACCACTCAATTTTTCACTGCAATGTATTATATATAACTGAGAGAAAAAACGTATATTTTCTACACTCCGGCTACTGTGCAGCACACGACAGAATATTTCACTGCTCTGTAGGATATCTAATTGAGAGAAAAAAGGTATACCCTAGACTGACGCTACTGTACAGCACACGACATAATTGTTCATTGGACTGTAGTATATATAACAGAGAGAAAAAACGTATTCCCAAAACTGCACTACAGATCCCAGCAAGCCAAGGTACAGCAGCAGCAAAAATGAGTACTGAGAGGACTTTGGGCAATTTCTTTTGGGTCTGTGTGGACCACGTGCTGTCCCTTCTGCTACCAGTCACTGTGCACAGCGTGCAGCCGAGATGTCGGTCGCTGCACTACAAGTCCCAGCCAGCAGCCAGGAGGAGGCCAAAAAAAAATGTTGTGTTTCTAATGTAGCCCTTAGAAGGAGCGTTGGGTTCGTTGTGGATGATTCCTGCCTAACCACATTCTAATTTCACGCCCTAACAGTGTGCAGCCAAGATGGCGGTAGCTGCACTACAAGTCCCAGCCAGCAGCCAGGAGGAGACCAAAAAAAAAGGTGCTTGTAGCCCTTAGAAGGGCTGTTGGGTTCTTTGTGGGTGATTCCTGCCTAACCAACATCTAAATTGAGGCCCTAACACTCTCCCTGACAGACAGCAGCTCTATCCCTAATCTCATGCAGGCGGCGTCTGACGTTCACCGCCATTCCGTGTCAGGGTAAAATTTTAAGTGCTTCACCTGCTACCTCAGTCTCACTTGGTCACTCTGGGTTCACCGCCATGCTGTGTCACGGTTAATTTTTGGGTGGTTCACCTGCTACCTCAATCTAACTTGGTCACTTGTTGGTGTCACCACCACGCTGTCACCATGATGTGTCAGGCTTATGCCTGCGTCGTGGGCAGGGGATAGGACAGCAGTGCCAGCATGGGCAGTGGTGTCACACGCACGTGGCGATGGACCTTCGTTGCACCTAGTTGGGTGCTTTCCTAACTTGCCAGCGCATGTGCCTTGCCCATCTTGGTCTGGGTCAGCACAATTGTCTTGAGGGTTACCCCAAGGCTGTTGGTCAGAATGTGGGGTAATGGTACGATTAGGCAGCCTCAGAGGCATCCATGCATGCTGCCCCTGCTGTTTCCTGTCCATTTCCGTGGTGTTTCCATCATTTTCTGAGGTTTCCAGGTTTTCATGCAACCTTCCCTGTGCAGAGCTTTGGTCCCCTGCAAAAAATGCTCGAGTTTCCCATTGACTTCAATGGGGTTCGTTATTCGAGACGAGCACCCGAGCATCAGGAAAAATTTGACTCGAATAACGAGCACCCGAGCATTTTAGTGCTTGCTCATCTCTACTAGTAATTAATCAGGCAGGGAGAGACAGGGAGATACAGGGACAAAGACCAGCTGCAGGGCCACAGAGTGAATTGAAAAATGTCTGGAATGGATAAGCAAAAGGGGTCCATTTCCAGCCAGACCTCGAGCTCTAAAAAAAAAAGGAGAAGGTGGCACAGGGCAGAAGTGCCAAAGGACCTTTAGCCGGAGCATCTACTAGTAGTATTTGCAATACTTGGCTGTTGTTCCACCAAGGCGCAAAAGTGTAGAGGAGGAGAAAGTGGATGAGGTAGTGGAATGGATGGCACGCTCATCTCAGTTTCAGCCGGATGATCTGCTGTCATCTGCTTATACAGTATCCATATGAAGCCAGGGATCAGACTCAGAGCGTTCCTCCTGCTCCACCATTCCTCTCCAGCAAAGCCCATCATTTTCGTACGCAATTTGTACGCTTATGCCTACGCGTTTAAAGAGGTTGCGTACCTTTTTACCTGAACGTTCGTTATTATTGCGCGAATGTTCGCTAAAATCCATATAATTACGTATATTTTGTACACAAATTCAACTAATCTATTCGTCGAATATACGAATCTTAGGAAAAGTTCGGCGAATAAAATTTTGCATGATTCGCTCATCTCTAACTGATATTTTTTTTTCTAAACTGTATTTATTTTTATTTCAATTTTTATTCTATTTTCTGTATATGATTATTGGCCATCTTGCCTGAGGTGCTGTTAACAGGATTTAGACAAATATTTTACAGCAGCCTCATAGACCATAAGAGCCTTTAGTTTGAATATGACTCTATGACTATCCATTTCATACATGCTCTTTAAAGAGGTGATTGTACAGGGAAGGGGGATTGTGACCATCACTTATTGTGAATTGTTCATTCTTTTGTAATTTATATATAGTGGTAAAGATGGTCTTACATATTACAAAACTTTTGGCTATATGCTTTTTTTTGGCTTACATCTATTTCTTACCTCTGTTCTCAACAGTGAGAAGGGAATAAGCAGCTATCAGACATTTCTGGTGACAGGTTATCTGTAAGAACAAAAGAACAAGTCATGTTGAAATCCACCATGCTTGACCCATCTTGCACCCAACATTTGCCATCATTGGAGAGTCAAGGCATCCCTGTACACATTAGTTGGTGAAATGGTTCTGCTAACATTGGCAAGTTTGGCCAATGGTCATTGACTTTTTATTCATGGCAGTGACAAGGAAAACAAAATAAAATCACCAGAAAATTTAAAAAATGTTAACAATAGGTTATTTTCTAATGACACATTCCCTTCAGCAGAACAAATCCTTCTGAGCTCTTATCTAGAATGCTCACTTCCCATTTATATAGAAATGGGTCAGTAAATGCAGAAAATGCAAGAGCACAGCCTATATTGTCCAGGGCAATACTTTTTTCAGAGTATAATGAAAGAATATTTTTATTTTCTGCCAACAAGCAAATATCTATATACAAAGTACATTAAAATAGTATTTGTAAACAAGATTATACAAGCCAAAAGTTCAGTTTTCTCAAACATTCAATGCATCATATGCACGTTGTGACTAGTAGAAAGTAAATTCATATGGAGAAATTGAATTGAGTTACTTTTTTTTTTTTTTTTTTTTTTTACTTACTCCAAAAAAGTAGTACTGGAAGGTGATCTCAAGTAAGAAATCAAAACGGTCCATTTCTAATAGACTCAGCACAATGTGAAATATACTTAATTCCAAAGATATCCTAGAATATAGACATATTTCAGCAAAACAAAAAGCCCAGCTGTCACACTTTTGTACATCGTGCTGGAAAGCTATATAAGGTAATGAATAATGGATCTGGTTAAAAGTGATTTTACGTTGCATCTTATAAATATTATGCAAAATGTTCTTTTTGCTTCTCTAATAATAACAGAACCCGAAGGCAATTTCAGGATGTTGCTATGTTTTGAATTTGTAGTGAGTATAGAAATATCTATGTACCGTAGATGTATGCTTCAGTTTCTCTTAATGGCTTAAATGATAATTTACAAGGACAAGACTAGTTTACCTTTCCTGAATGAGGCAATGTATGATAATAAAGTCATGTAGCTGTAGTGTTGCATAAATAAGTAATACACTGAAACATTTTTCTTTAGATTGAAAAATAGAATTTGTGCCTCAACCTCTGTACCTGAAGAAATTAAAAAATAAAACACACCTGTAAAATAAAGTTGTGTGCACCCTACACTATATTCATTATTAAAGTATAGCTCCTAAATATTAGACATTATTTCTGCATAATGCATATTCATCCACAGTAGCAAATATGCCTTACTCCACCCTTTATTCTACAGTATCTCACAAAAGTGAGTACACGCCACACATTTTTGTAAATATTTTATTATATCTTTTCATGGGACAACACTGAAGATACAATGTAAAGTAGTCAGTGTACAGCTTGTATAACAGTGTAAATTTGGTGTGCCCTCAAAATAACTCAACACACAGCCATTAATATCTAAACTGCTGGCAACAAAAGTGAGTACACCCCTAAGTGAAAATGGCCTAATTGTGCCCAATTAGTAATTTTCCTCCCTGATGTCATGTGACTCTTTAGTGTTAAAAGGTCTCAGGTGTGAATGGGGAGCAGGTGTGTTAAATGTTGTGTCATCGCTCCCACACTCTCTTATACTGTTCACTGGAAGTTCAACATGGCACCTCATGGCAAAGAACTCTCTGAGGATCTGAAAAAAAGAATTGTTGCTCTACATAAAGATGGCCTAGGCTTAAAGAAGATTGCCAACACCCTGAAATTGAGCGTAATATCCAGAGGTTGTCTTTTCACAATAGATGTGAGTGCTGCCAACATTGATGCAGAGGTTAAAGTGGTGGGAGGTCAGCCTGTCAGTGCTCAGAACATAAGCCGCACTCTGAATCAAAATGGTCTGCATAGCTATAATCCCAGAAGGAAGCCTCTTCTAAAGATGATGCACAATAAAGTCCACAGTTTGCTGAAGACAGGCAGACTAAGGACATGGATAACTGGAACCATGTCATGTGGTCCCGATGTGACCAAGATAAACTTATTTATTTCAGATGGTGTCAAGTGTGTGACGGCAACCAGGTGAGGAGTATAAATACAAGTGTGTCTTGCCTACAGTCAAGCATGGTGGTGGGAGTGTCATGGTTTGGGGCTGCATGTGTGGTCCCAGCTGTTGGGAGCTACAGTTTATTGAGGAAACCATGAATGCCATCATGTATTGTGACATACTGAAGCAAAGCATGATCCTCTCCCTTCTGAAAACTGGGCCTACTGCAGTATTCCAACATGATAACTCCAAATACACCTCCAAGACGACCACTGCCTTAAACTGAGCGTAAAGGTGCTGGACTGGCCAAGCATGTCTCCAAACCTAAATCCTATTGAGCATCTGTGGGGCATCCTCAAATGGAAGGTGGAGGAGAGCAAGGTCTCTAACATCCAACAGCTCAGAGATGTCATCATGGAGGAGTGGAAGAGGATTCCAGTGGCAACCTGTGAAGCTCTAGTGAACTCCATGCCCAAGGGAGTTAAGGCAGTGTAGGAAAATAATGGTGGCCACACCAAATAGACACTTTGGGCACAATTTGGCCTTTTTCACTTAAGGGTGTACTACTTTTGTTGCCAGCGGTTTAGACATTAATGGCTGTGTGAGTTATTTTGAGGGCACACCAAATTCACACTGGTATACAAGCTGTACACTGACTTCTTTATAATGAATCAAAGTGTCATATCTCCAGTGTTGTCCCATGAAAAGATATAATACAATATTTACAAAAATGTGAGGGGTGTACTGACTTTTATGAGATACTGTATTTATAGTGGCATGTAAAAGTTAAGGCAACCGTGGTCAAAATTACTGTTACTGGGAACAGTTAAGCAAGTTAAAGATGAAATAATATCCAAAAGGCATAAAGTTAAAGATGACACATTCTCTTTATATTTTAAGCAAAAACTATTTTTTTATTTTCATCTTTTACACTTTCAACATAACAAAAAAGGACCTTACCCTTAGAACGCACGCTTACCCTCGCTCTCATACCAATAACGACATTGGCTGATGACCATGTGTTTTTAATCTTGGGACTATATAAACCTGTACTACACACTGCGAGCCTTATCCCCTTGAGGAAGCTGAAGGCGAAACGTACGTCGGGGTCGGAGGAGTCTGTGGTCTGTACTATTACTTTTATGACTGTTGTGCTTTTTGGTGTCCCATGCGTTTGTGATTATGCACTTGCACTTTATCAAGTATCATGTGGATACTTTGGTTAAGTACCTTGCAATATCAGCACTTTGCCCTGCTCTCCTTCTTTCTGTGTATATGTTACTACCATTGAATTTCTACATATGTGTGTTTTTTTATATATTTTGTTGAACTAATAAATGTGATTATCCTATATTTATTGGTGCAATTCTTTGGTGTTCTATAATTGAGGCTTTTTGTTTGCATCTTTACTGTTTGATATTTCGCAGTGCCTCACCTTTTTGATTGGTGTTATTTTCCTGTAGACTACGGTTTTGTATTCTCTACAGAAGTTCCCGATTTGGGTTTTGTACAAATATCATGGACTTCCGGACCCGGGAAGCTACTTGGAAATCCCAGGCAGAGGAATTATTCAATGGAGGTAACATATCCACTTGTGATGCTAACCAACAGAACACAAGAAATATGAAAAATTTGTTTAAGAATCTATTACACAGAAGATTACGCACCTGGTGGAATAGGATTTCACTTGAACAATATGTGGCCAGGAACCTCATCCCACGTGGGCTGAGGGTCCAGGTCTTTCCAACAGGTGGCACAGAGTCCAATTTGTTCATTACTAAATGGGAGGAGACTTGCAAGGAGTGTTCAGTGGGGTTCATGAGACTCCTGATTTCTGCTGACACCAATACCCTGGGTGAGCTGGACACCCAGATTACGGACTTGGAGTCACAGTTAAATCGTACACTTGATAGTGCGAGTCAGGATGTCTTTAAAAAAGAAATTGACGATTTATATGTGGTATGGGAAAAACAAATTAAGGAGAGAAAGGCTAAGAAATTCCAGAGAGATATCAATGATTTTGACACCAATCGCATATATAAATGGAAACAAGGCTACAGAAAACAACGAGAAAGGAGTGCCTCAGTGTCCTCATATGCTTCCTCGGATAATGAAAGCCGTGGTCGAAGTGGGGAGAGTCAGACTTACAATACGAGGTTTGGACAGAAACGGAAGGAGGAAACACCATACCGGTCCAACAATAAGAGACCACAACGAGGCACTGATAACCGGTCCGATAAGGCACAGGTAATAAACCTCTCACACATTGTCCTTACCCAGGCACAGGAGGAAACCCTGAGCCTGGGCCTCAATTTTGTACCACAAACTAAATTTGATTTATTTACAGCCACCAAGGATGTGAACATCTTCGCAAGAAATTTGTTTTTTAAAAGACTGTATTTTAAGGGAGACGATCAGGGCAATTTTGACACGGTTGAAGAACGAGAAGCTGTCGACATTTTGTCTGCACTATCAGAAGAACATACACAAACCATCAAGGTGAGTAAAATCCCTAACTCTCTCATCCCCAAGTCTAAGAAATTTCCCCCATTATCACTTAACACCCATATTGATATGTTCGTTAGGTTGGTGACAGAGGATCTGAAGAGGGTTTCATCTAGGCCCACGGAGGATAATCTCAGTGCTGACCAACGTAGAGCACTGAGGGAGATAGCTGAGTTCACGGGGGTGGTCATTAAACCATCTGACAAGGGGGGTAATGTGGTGATCTGGCCAACCCCCCAATATGAACGAGAAGCGTTCCGCCAACTCCGTGATTCTAAATGTTACAGGAAGTTAACGTTTAATCCTCTAATAAAATTTCAGGGTGAATTGGCACAGATTTTGGAACAGTCATGTGATGAGGGGATCATCTCACCGCAAGAAAAGAAATTTCTACACCTTGAATACCCTACCATTGCGACCTTTTATCTGCTACCCAAGGTGCACAAGGACAGGAGTGCTCCCCCTGGACGCCCGATCGTGTCTGGTACCGATAATTTCTGCGAACCGATCTGCAAATTGGTGGACCATGTATTAAAACCAATTGTGGAAGGCCTTCCGTCATATCTCAGGGATACCGGGGATCTGCTGCGACATATTGATGGCCTGCAACTTGAGGAGGACATGCTAATTGTGACCTGTGATGTAGAATCCCTCTATACATCAATTAATCATCAGGATGGCCTAGAGGCGGTCTCACATTTCCTGAGAATGTCGGACGTGCAGGGTGAGTATGGTGCATTCATTTTGTCTCTATTGGATTTTGCCTTACACCACAACTTCTTTATCTTTAAAAGCTCTTTTTACCTACAGCTCCAGGGAACGGCTATGGGGGCGGCGTGCGCGCCGTCCTATGCCAACCTTTTCCTGGGGCTGTGGGAAAGAGCAATTTTCCTCACGAACCCAGTGGACCAGATTGAGAAGGTTCATCTGTGGAATCGTTATATTGACGACATCCTTATTGTCTGGCAGGGATCTCGGGAGGATTTGAACACCTTTATGACCACACTGAATCAGAACAATCTGAATATTAAACTCACCTATAAGGCAGGTCGCAGTGGTATGGACTTCTTGGATGTTCAACTTCAAGTGGATAAAGATGGATTTATATGTACGGACATCTTTCGTAAACCAACTGCAGTCAATAGTCTGCTACATGCTCAGTCATCACACCCCCGCAGATTAATTAATAGCACTCCAGTGGGCCAATTTCTAAGACTACGGAGATTGTGCTCACGAGAGGATACTTTTGAATCCAGAGCCAAGGAACTGGGAGAACGCTTTACCGCTAGAGGTTACCAATGAGCGGCTATTAAGAAGGGCTATATTAGAACCAAAAATTCAGCGAGAACACCTTTGCTACAACAATCTAATGATCGGAAGAAGACTGGAGATTCCAATATTGTGAGATTTATCACATCTTACAATTCCGGATACAAGGAGGTTGCGGCTATTCTACAAAAATATTGGAATGTTCTCCGGACAGACCAGACCCTCAAGAAAATGTTACCATCACGACCATCAATTACGTACAGGAGAGAGCGAAACCTGCGGGATAGGCTGGTACGTAGCCACTATGGGGGGATGAACCCGGAGAGAGCATTCAGCTCTAAGGGCCCGAAGTGGGGGTGCAAACCTTGCGGTGGGTGTGTGGCATGCCCAAACATTCTCAGAACAAATTCTTTTACAGATTCCTCGGGCCGCAAAACCTTCGAGATAACCCACACGATCACATGTGGCACGGTTGGTGTTATTTATGCAGCCAGATGTCCGTGCGGCCTCCTGTATGTCGGTTTAACATCTCGGGAACTTCGCAGACGGACTAGGGAACATGTACTGGGCATCGAGGCGGCAAAGGACGTGGAAGATGTCACGACCCTTAAAACACTCCCACGCCACTTCAGAGATTATCACAACTGCGACGGAGCCAAACTAGAGGTGAGTGGTATTGATCGCATTTTGGTTGGCAGTAGGGGTGGGAATTGGAAACGTTTATTGGCCCAAAAAGAAACAAGGTGGATATTTCGGTTGAACACACTTACACCGCGAGGCCTAAACGAACATCTCAGCTATGTCCCTTTCCTATGAGTTCCCACCCATGTGCTTTTGGAGGCGCCTGCGCCTGTCTGTCTTCCCATCATGTGCTACATTTGTTTTTCATTCTGTGTATATATCTTCATTATTATCATTTACTCTTAGTGTTTGAGGTTGGTAGTATTTAATTGCTAGGTGTGTGTATAGCATATTTTAACTGTTGTTTGTCCTGTCCTGTTAGAGTTGGTCCCAGCTTGTCCGATTGCTTGGGTTGGATTGGTGGTCGTGTCCGGGCTATGATCCATTCACGCTGTGACAACGTCTCAGATAGAGCACAGATTCTGGAAATTCAAGATCGGAGGAGCGAGCGATTGAAGGGAGAGAAACAACAAGGGGAAAGGAGAAGAACAGAAGAACTCGCCTTCTTCTCTTTTTTTTTTTTTTTTTTTTTTTTCCACTCTTTACATTATATTACATTACTAGTTTTCTCACTTTTTACTTCTTTACACTTCCACATCACTTTTTTTCACATTATTTTATCTTCTTATTTTATTGTTTATTATTTCATCATTTTTTCACTAATTCCTATATACACTTATATACACTCATTGTTATTTGTTTCATTTGTTTACACTTTGTCACTTATACACTTAGTGTTTTCACTTTTTGATATTCCTTTATACTTTTAACACTAGGTCATACATTCCCACTTTAGTCACTTTTTTACTCATTCATTCATTCATTTATTTTCATATTTTCTTATATACTATATTCATGTACTTAGGTCATCTATTCTCCCCTCCTCTACGATGTAGATGTATATATACTCCTTAGTTTGCATATCACAGCCCCTCCCTAACATACTATCACGTACAATCTGCCCCCTCTGCCATTAGCAGCCAGCGCACGCGCATGCGCGTGCGTTCCACGGTGGAACGCAGGCCGGACTTCCGTTTCTGGCCGCGCTCCTCCCGTCGAACGCGATTTAAACTTGTCATCTGCGCTGGGCCCGACATCCTAGATCATGCCTCACTTGGCATATGTGTGGGCACTCCAGGTATAGTTGAATTTAATATGCGGCGCCATTACAGTAGAGATGAATATGAATGGCTTTAGTATGACTCTTCCGGACCGGAAGTGACGTCATATGCGTTCCATAGTGGAACGCACGCTTACCCTCGCTCTCATACCAATAACGACATTGGCTGATGACCATGTGTTTTTAATCTTGGGACTATATAAACCTGTACTACACACTGCGAGCCTTATCCCCTTGAGGAAGCTGAAGGCGAAACGTACGTCGGGGTCGGAGGAGTCTGTGGTCTGTACTATTACTTTTATGACTGT
This sequence comes from Rhinella marina, assembly GCA_900303285.1. Classification (NCBI taxonomy): domain Eukaryota; kingdom Metazoa; phylum Chordata; class Amphibia; order Anura; family Bufonidae; genus Rhinella; species Rhinella marina. The sequence continues at coordinate 14,956 of ONZH01011433.1, read as the reverse complement.
TGTGCTTTTTGGTGTCCCATGCGTTTGTGATTATGCACTTGCACTTTATCAAGTATCATGTGGATACTTTGGTTAAGTACCTTGCAATATTAGCACTTTGCCCTGCTCTCCTTCTTTCTGTGTATATGTTACTACCATTGAATTTCTACATATGTGTGTATTTTTATATATTTTGTTGAACTAATAAATGTGATTATCCTATATTTATTGGTGCAATTCTTTGGTGTTTCAAAAAAGGACCTAAAGCAAACATTTGGGCACCCTGAATGGTTAATCTCCAGTAACATCCCCTTTAACAAGTATCACAGCTTGTAAATGCTTTTTGTAGCCAACCAAGAGCCTTTCAATTCTTGTTTGAGTAAGTTTCATTCATTTTTCCTTGCTAACGTCTTCCAGTTCTCTGAGATTCCAGGGCCGTCTTGCATGCACTGCTCTTTTGAGGTCTATCCATAGATTTTCAATGATGTTCAGATGAGGGGACTGTGAGGACCATGGTAAAACCTTCAGCTTGTGCCTTTTGAGATAGTTTATTGGGAATTTTCAGGTGTGTTTAGGATCATTACCCATTTGTAGAAGCCATCCTCTTGTCAGCTTCAGCATTTTTTACAGTTGGTGTTATGTTTGCTTCCAGAATTTGCTGGAATTTCATTGAATGAATTCTTCCCTCTACCTGTGAAATGTTCCCTGTGCCATTGACTGCAACACAACCATAAAGCATGATTGGTCCACCCCCATGCTTAATGGTTGGAGAGGTGATGTTTTAATGAAATTCTGTGCCTTTTTTCTTCCAACATTCCTTTGCTTATTGTGGCCAAAGAGTTTTATTTTAACCTCATCAGTCCACAGGACGTGTTTCCAAAATGCATCAGGCTTGTTTAGATGTTCTTTTACAATCATCTGATGCTGAACTTTCTGGTGAGGACGCGGGAAAGCTTTTCTTCTGATGACTCTTCCATGAAGGCCATACTTGTGTAGGTGTCGTTGAACAGTAGAACAATGTACCACAACTCCAGAGTCTGCTAAGTTTTCCTGAACAGCCTTTTGCAGTAAATTGAGAATAATAGCCTTTCTAGCAATCCTATGAGCAACTGTCTCTGAATTTTCCTTAACCTTCCAAACCTTCTCTTGATCTCCAGTGTCCCTGTTAACTGTCATTTCTTAATTACATTTCAAACTGAGGAAATTGAAACCTGAAACTACAAAACATCCTGCACGATATGATAAATTAATATGCAGATGTACATGGCTACATTTATAAAATGAAAATCACATTAAATAATGTACAACAGATGCAAACATTATATATGGACTAAACCCTCTCTCTGATATAATAAAATATGAGACTCTCAGCCAATATATTTTGATCAAAATATATCTGTGCCTGACTACCAGCACCAAGGTGGTCTCAGTCAGGCAGGTCCTACTCTAAACCTACCTATGCAGTTGGGCATCTAAATTCAGGGGAGCAGCCACATATAGTGTGCTGCTCCTTGTTACCTCTGTATGCATCAAGCAACCAATGAGAGAAGGTGCCCGCACAGCTATATGTACCACCTAATCAAGGTCGCCTGTTAGAAATTCTACTCCCAAGACAAAATAGAAGCGCATTCACACTTGAAGGTTCCACACCTTCAAGAGTATATTACAAACAAATCAAAAATCACAGAAAAAGATATGAAACATCTTGCACAATATGATTAATGAATATCTGGATGTACATGGCTACATCTGCGCAGGGTCTGCTCTCCTGAATATAGATGCTGAACGGCATAGGTAAATTTAGAGTAGGACTTACCTGACTGAGACCACCTTACGCTAGTAAGCAGCACAGATGTGTTTTGATTAAAATATTGGCTGAGAGTCTCAGATTTTATTATATCAGAGCGAGGGCTTTGTCCATATATAATGTTTGCATCTATTGTGCATTATTTTCTGTGATTTTTCTTTTAATCTGAAACTACCTAAAAGACTCAAGCTGAGGGTTTTAGCAAGGCCCTCAAAGTCCCCTGATCTGAACATCATAGAAAATCTGCGGATAGACTTGAGAAGTGCATGCAAGACGGCTCAGTAATCTCAGAGAACTGGAAGACCCTTGCAAGGAAGAAAGGATGAAAATCCCTTAAACAAGTTGCAATACTTGCCAAAGGGGGTGCCACTAGAAATAAACCAAGCAGGGTGCCCAAACTTTTGCTTCAGTTCCTTTTTCTTTTTTGTTATTTATGTAAGCGTAAATGAACGTAAAAATTGCTTTTGCCTAAAATACAAAGGGAATGTGTCATCTTTAACTTTACACCTTATGGACATAATTTCATTATGCTTAATTGTTTACAGTAAGAGTAATTTTGACCAGGGGTGCCCAAATTTCTTTTGCATGCCACTATACATTTTCATACATAGGTAGAGAGTAAAATATTTGACAAGTGACGGCTTCCATACACATTGAATAGTTGTTAGCTGAATGATATTTTGCCCAAAAGCCATTGCTCCCAACACCCCCAGACAGATCCATGTTCAAATCGGCTGAACATGTATGTGTTTTCAATGGGGAGAGGGGAAAAAAAAACTTCTAGACACACTTGCATTAGCCTTGTCTTCCAGGAGAACAAAAAAAAAAAACTGGTAAAAATATTCACAGATATCGCGTAGAGTAGGGAGCTTCCAACAAACATTAAGCTGTTGGCTGAAGTAGTCTTTTTCGGCGTACACACAAATGTACATACGAATGTAGGTGGTCTTAAGCTCCATCAAGGATATGAAAGATTTAGAGAATGACAGAAAGTGATAAAAATCTAATATTTCCATCCTACAATTCTCTAACTCATCATTGGCTTTGTAAATGCTTTGTCATCACTAAAACATTTTGGGGTTGTTTTTAGTCCAGTCTCCACTTTTTTGCAGTATCTGAATGGAAATGGATAAAAAATAATAGGTTGCCATGTTTTTAGATTTTTTTCTACAGATCTTCATAGAAGAAGGTTAATCAGCTTAGACACCTTCTGGACCATCTGAAGCAGTCTTGTTAGACTATAATCCCCCAAAATGACACTCTTTATAGAAAGATTAGGTACTAAATTTGCCAGTAATAAAATCTATACTACTCAATATCCCTATCATGAATGAAAAGTAGTCTCCTTGAAAAGACAATCATCCATAAGGTCACTGTCCCTGGCTGTATCTCTACATATTCCTATGGGCAAATATGACCATGCCATCAGGAAAAAAATACAGTAAAACAACAATCTGCAATATGGTTAGTTATAGTCTCCATGGGAAAAGTAAGATAATTAGCATAGGTCAACATTTTATACTCTGTAAGTTTATTTATAGTGTGTTTTTTAATATAACATTATACAGTACAAGCAAAGAGATCTTGGTCCATCTTAAAATTTGATTTGACCTAATTGTCCATCTGATATAATTCAGGTTCATAGAAACAAAAAGTGTATAATGAGATGGAAAAATGAATTAACCCAGCAAAGATCTCAGCATGGACAATTACAATACATTAGTAAGTGCCTTGTATTAACTTTCTCTACATTTGCTGAAGTGAGATAACCCCTTAACACCACAAGGAGTTATGGACTTTGCCTGTTAGATTCCTTGAATGATCACCAATTATTTGAAGTAGCACTGATAGCTGACAAAGCAGTAGTGTAGTCAGTAATCGAGCCAAGAAGCATCACTTAAATAACCAGGGGAGTGGTCAGGATGTAGCAGGACAGGGGACGAGACAGGAGGGTATTCAGAAATGGAGCCAATTGTCAGAGTTACTGTAGGTGTAGAACAATAGCCATCACAAGCAGAGCAGAGAGGAAGATGAGGCAACTTTTTACCTCAGTGGTGTGATGTAACTTGCCCTGCTGTGTGATTAGGAAAGGTTTTGTGTGTACTAATAGGACGGCGGCCATTTTGTTTCTCGTAATCATTGCTCCTTAGAAAAAATGAGCCATTATAACTAATGAAAGGTATTTAGGAATATATTTACAGTAAATTAACATTTACGTTTTTTCATTTTCTTTATTCCCGCAGAACCCCTTTAAATAGGCCATCACAATGAAAGTATTACTATGCAAGGAATAGGACATTTCAAAGAAAGTAGTCTTACAGTACACATGAAATCACAATATTGTTAAGTTTTTTTAATGTACAATAGATTTTTCTCTCTGGTAGCTCCCCTGCTGGTACACATTATCCTGCATTCAGTGGTGGACAAACATGCTCAGTAGCTTCCCTGCTCCCAAGTGCTAGCTTTATGATCTCATAGATGAGCAGATGAATCAGTCCAGACACCATTCATTCATTCATCCCTACTTCTAAATGTATACAAATATATAGCTATGTTTCTGTCCAGACAGTGGAGAAGGAAATTGTGTATGTCCCTAGATGTGAGGGACTATTTTCTATACAAAGCAGGAATGTGTAAATTGGGAGAATGAAGGGCTTGCTTGTCTCAAGTTAGATGCTGCCCACCCACAGAAAGGAAAGAAAGTCCTCCAGATAAGATAAGCAGGTAAAAAAGAGTTTTAAATTTGTGGAATAACCACTTTAATCTGCAAGATAGGGAGACAATACTGAGATCCCCTTGGGGTGATACCAAAAGGAAGGGCCAGTTGCTGTTGAGCTGCAGCCAGAAAGTAAATAGTGAAGTAGCAAGAAAAAGCCAGATGCATGCCAAAGCTGCAACCAGCTGTAGTGAGAAAGCAAGTTTAGCGGAGTAACATACATATGTAAGTTTGGGAAACAGTAAATTCTTATCTCATATGCAGTGTTCATATGGAAATCTTTATTTATACAGACGAATAAGTTAGTGCACAGTAATACAGCAACGTTTTGGGCTTAGGAAGTATGAAGCCCTTTGTCAAGCATGTTAGTGCCCTTCAATAGCATGCTGGCTGCTATTGAAGTGCACTAATATGCTTGACAAAGAGCTTCATACTTTCTAAGCCTGAAACGTTGCCACACTACTGTGCACCAACTTCAACTGAATAAATAGAGATTTTCATGTGAACACTGCATACTGTATGTTGGAGTACACCTGACAAAAGCCTTACATAATTGATGAGTGCTGTGGCCACCATTGATGTACTACTATTGCTCTACAATTACATTTCTGTTTCCCTACAAAGTTCCATGGGAGAGGGAGTACAAGCAGCACTCCTGTATGGCAGACTGCTACCTCCTGTGTCCATTTCCAGCACAGAAAGAGAGTCACACATAATTTAAAATTATTATAGTCTTTTTCTTTTATCAAGAGGGGCATTTATTTCTAGAGGAGCATATTAGAAAATGAACTGAATTAAGGAGGCCAAGATGTTTTGTTGTGTGAAGGTCAGGCTAGTCTCCTAATTGTCCCTGAAGTAGCGGAGCAGACATCATTTCGTTTTATCAGGAGACTAATTATGGAATAACATAAGGGATACGGTTCACAAACCTAACTTATTTTTTTATAATCTTACAAATCTGCATTACCTTTCATTAGCTGAGAATAATGCATAAATGTTCCAGAAGGGAAATCACCTCTGTCTGCTTCTTGTTTAATAACAAAATGGCAAATTTATATCATTACTAAAAACGGAATAAACATGGACAAATGGACTAAAAGACTAGGACTAAAAGACACCAGACTGAAAGATATTTTTAAATTAAGTTCTTACAAAAGAATCATTCTCATTAAATCCATACATAAAGCTTTTTGTGAATATGTCATCAGGCTCCATTACAAAAAGCAAGAACTGACAAAATGGGACAATTAGTTATTCAATAAGCCAACAATTTATACATGGCAAAAACTTGACCAAGCCACTGTTTAGTACAACTGGTGTACTGAACCATGGTTGATCAAAATGTCTAAAGTAGGAGAGCAGTGTTTTGTGCAAAATTAAGTTGATGTAGACCTAGTGTCAATTATGTATTACATGATCATACATAACCATTAAAATGAACTTTGTTCCAAAAAATACAGTGTAGTCTACAGGTAGCATATTATAGAGTAGTAGGAGCTAAACAGTTCAGTAAATTATACATTTAAATTTCTGTTTTAATAGTTTAATAGTACATGGGGCTGTCTTATTGGTGACTGACAGCTATCTCTAGATAAACACTTACAGCAGTCTCACACGTCCGTATGAATGGTTCCGCATCCGTTTTTTTTCGAACGGGTGCTGATCCATTCATTTTCAATGGGGCCGCACTTGCGATCCGCGCACCAGCAAAAAATAGAACATGTCCTATTCTTGTCCGCAGCCACGGACAAGATAAGGCATTTCTATAGTGCTGGCACATGGCCAGTGTCCGTGTTTTGCGGATCCGCAAAACACATGCGGACATGTAAATGGACCCTAACATAGAGAATGCTATTAATCGCATATAACACTTCCCCATGTTCAAATATCAGTTACTGATAGCTATCTATGTATACATACTTACACAGAGAATGCTATTAGAGATGAGCGAGCATACTCGTCCGAGCTTGGTGCTCGTTCGAGTATTACGAGTATCTCGCCATGCTCGAGGAAATGGCAACTTCCGCATTGTGCATTTTTGGCGCCTATAAACTCAGCCAATCACAAGCCAGGAGACTCTGCGGTACACCCAGCATCACGTGGGGCCCTTACATGTCGATAGCAGGAGTTGGCTGGCCTGATCAGGTGACCCTGGAATATACTAGTGACTGCCCGCGGTGCTCGGCTCAGATGCTGTCTGGATGTTGTTAGGGATAGAGCTGCTGCGTTTCAGGGACAGTGTTAGGGCCTGCATTTAGTTCTTTCTTAGGCAGGAGTGATCTCCCAAGAACCCAACAGCCCTTCTAAGGGCTACAAGACATTTTTTTTTTGTCTCCTGGCTTGGCTGGCTGGCTGGCACTAGTAGTGCAGCTATCGCCATATATAACCCTTTTTTTTTTTTTTATTGTTATATCTCAGTAATACAAATCCATTTCACACAGCTGCGTGGAACCATTCTGTGTGTCACAGTTCAGCTGTCCACTCACTACAATCGGTATTTTCTGTCCAGGTGACACTTTATGTACGTCACTTAATCCAACAAGGTCTTTTGCTCTCACGTATATAGCTTGATCACAAAAATCTCTGTGCGACATTTGTCTGGGTCGCAGTCAAAATAGCCACCATCAGCAGGGTGTGAGTTAGGTCTACGATAGTTTCTGCACATCACGTTCCAAAAGAAAAAACAAAACTAAAAAAAAATATATATAAAAAAATAGTTTTTTTGTTGTTTTAGCTCAGTGATACGAATCCATTTCACACAGCTGCGTGGCACCATTCTGTGTGTCACAGTTCAGCTGTCCACTCACTACAATCCATATTTTCTGTCCAGTTGACACATTATGTACGTCACTTAATTAAACCAGACTGAACAAGTTTGTGGGTTTCAGTACAGCAGGCCCATTTATTTTATTTTTTTTATATAATACACTTATATACAGAAAATGTTGAACCCCAGGGTTAAGGGTCGAGGGCGTGGGCGTGGGCATTAAATTACTGCAGGGGGCAGAGGCCGTGGTCCTGGGCAGGGTGAGACAGCACCTGCTGATGAGGGAGCAGGGGAACGCCGCAGAGCTACACTCCCTAGCTTCATGTCTCAACTTACAGGGACACGTGGTAGAGGACTGTTGAAACCACAACAGTGCGAACAGCTGATGTCGTGGATTGTGGACAATGCTTCAAGTAATTTGTCCACCAGTCAGTCTTCCACGCAGTCCACCCACGTTACCCAAGGGAAAACTCCTCTGGCTCCTCCACCTCAACCTCCTTCCCCCCAGTCTGCCCCCTCCCAGGAAAATTTGGAATGCGATCCGGCATACTCTCAGGAACTGTTTTCTGGACCCTTCCCAGAGTCACAAACCACTTCTCAGGTTGCTGCTGACCTCGTTCCCGATGCCCAAGTTTTCCAACTGTCGCAGTCTGTGGGTGATGATGATGATGACAATGTTGAGTTAGTGGAAGAAGTTTGTAAAGAGGTGTCGGACGATGAGGAGACACGGTTGTCAGACAGTGGTGAAGTTTTTTGTCAGGGCAGGAAGTCCTAGGGGGGAGCAGACTGAGGAATCGGAGGATGACGAGGTGACTGACCCAAGCTGGGTTGATAAGCCGAGTGAAGACAGTGCTTCTGAGGCGGAGGCGAGTGCTGCACCAGAACAGGTTGGAAGAAGCAGTGGTGTGGCCAGAGGGAGAAGCAGGGCCAGGCATCAGCAGCAACTGTTTCACGTAGTGAAGCTCCCGTGGCAAGGCCTAGATGTTCGCAAGTCTGGAGGTTCTTTAAAGAAAGTGAGGATTACCGACGGACTGTGGTGTGCAACCTGTGCCACACCAGGATCAGCAGGGGTGCCACCACTACTAGCCTAACCACCACCAGCATGCGCAGGCATATGAGTGCTAAACACCCCACTCAATGGAACCAAGGCCGTTCACCACCTCCTGCTGGTCACACCACTGCTCCTTCCCCTGTGTCACTCGCTGCCTCTGCTAGTCAACCCCCTGCCCAGGACCCCAGCACGAGCGCCTCCCGCCGGAAAACCACACCTTCGCCTCCACGATGCTCCACAGTGTCCACCAATGTGTCCCAGCGCAGCGTTCAGCTGTCTTTACAGCAGACGCTGGAGCGCAAGAGGAAATACAGTTCCACCCACCCACATGCCCGAGCCCTCAACGTCCACATCTCCAAATTGCTGAGCCTGGAGATGCTGCCCTTTAGGCTGGTAGAGACCAAGGCCTTTCGCAATCTCATGGCAGTGGCTGCCCCTCGGTATTCGGTCCCCAGCCGCCACTATTTTTCCCGTTGTGCCATCCCAGCCCTACACCAGCACGTGTCAGAGAACATCATCCGTGCCCTGACCAACGCTGTTTCTGAGAAGGTCCACCTAACCACGGACACGTGGACAAGTGCTGCCGGGCAGGGACACTATATTTCACTGACGGCACATTGGGTTAACTTGGTGGAGGCTGGGACCGAGACTGACCCTGGGGCCGCTCATGTACTGCCCACACCGAGGATTGCGGGGCCTACCTCGGTCACGGTCTCTCAGACGTACTATGCCTCCTCCTCCGACCCCTCCTCCTCCTCCACCTCCTCCCCTGAATTACCATCCGTGGTCACGGTGCCTTCAGTCGGTAGCTCTAGGCGCAGCAGCAGTGCTGTGGGTAAGCGCCAGCAGGCGGTGCTCAAACTGATGAGCTTAGGTGACAAAAGGCACACCGCCCAAGAGCTGTTATAGGGCATCACGGCGCAGACCGATGTCTGGCTGGCACCGCTGAACCTCAAGCCAGGTATGGTTGTGTGTGACAATGGGCGTAACCTGGTGGCGGCTTTGCAACTCGGCAGACTGACACATGTGCCATGCCTGGCCCACGTGTTCAATCTAATAGTTCAGCGGTTCCTCAAGACATACCCCAATCTGTCTGATTTGCTCACCAAGGTGCGCCGCATCTGTGCGCATTTCCGCAAGTCCACCACAGATGCTGCCACTCTCAGGGCAGCGCAGCGCCGCCTACAACTGCCCGCTCACCGACTGTTGTGCGACGTGCCCACGAGATGGAATTCAACATTAAACATGTTATCCAGAGTTTACCAGCAGCGCAGAGCGATTGTAGACTGCCAGATGTCAACTTCCACCAGAACTGGTAGTCAGGTCAGTCAGATTCCTCAAGTCTACAATGAGGAGTGGAAGTGGATGTCTGATATCTGCCAGGTGTTGAGCAACTTTGAGGAGTCAACACAGATGTTCAGCGGCGATGCCGCCATTATCAGCCTCACCATCCCGCTGCTTTGCCTGTTGAAAAACTCACTACTCAGCATGAAGTCGGATGCTTTGCGCTTGTCACAACAGACGGTGGAGGAAGATACGTCGCTTGATAGCCAGAGCACCCTCCGGTCTGTTTCTCAGCGCGTATCGGAGGAGGGGGATGAGGATGAGGAGGAAGAGGAGGAGAATGTCTGTGAGACAGAAGAGGGTACCAGTGCTCAGTCCTTCTTAACTCTTGAGCATGTATGGGCTGAAGAGGAGGAGGAGGAGGAAATGGAGAGTCAGGCCAGTGAGGAGAGGGAATTCTTGCGTGTTGGGACTGGCGCACATGGCAGACTTCATGTTAGGCTGCCTATCCCGTGACCCTCGTGTTAGAAGCATTTTTTCAAACACCGATTACTGGGTGTTCACTCTCCTGGACCCACGGTACAAGCAGAACCTTTCTACTCTCATCCCTGCAGAGGAAAGGAGTCTGAGAGTGAATAGATATCAACAGGCCCTGGTGCACAAGCTGAAACAATCCTTCCCATCTGACGCCGCTAGCGACAGAGGGCATGGTTCTGTGGGCCAAGTATCGGGGGAGAGGAGGCGAGCAGGCAGCTTGTCCAGCACTGGCAAGGAAACGCTCTCCAAGGCCTTTGCCAGTTTTATGTCACCCCAGCAAGACACTGTCACCTGTCCCCAGTCTAGGCAGAGTAGGGGGGAGCTGTACAGAAAGATGGTGAGGGAGTACCTAGCTGACCATACCAACGTCCGTAGCGATCACTCTGCTCCATACAACTACTGGGTTTCAAAGCTGGACACGTGGCCTGAACTGGCTCTTTATGCCTTGGAGGTGCTGGCCTGCCCTGCCGCTAGCGTGCTGTCAGAGCGGGTATTCAGTGCAGCTGGTGGCGTCATCACCGATAAGCGTACACGCCTGTCAACTGACAGCGCTGACAGGCTGACGCTTATTAAAATGAACAAAGCCTGGATTTCACCGGAATTCAAATCTCTTCCGGAGGAAAGCATGTATCCGATTCCTCTTCTCTACTCCTCCTACTCCTCCTCCTCCTCCTTGTCGTCTTTGCCTAACGCTGACCAAAAAAAAGCCATTTTTTTAGAGGTCCAACTGGCACTCTTTTACCACAATTTTTCAGGAGGGCCCCCTACAGGCCCTCTCTTCAAACAATTTTTCCGGAGGTCAACCTACAGGCCTTCTCTCTAAATAATTTTTCTGGAGGTCCACCTACAGGCCCTCTCTCCAAACAATTTTTCCAGAGGTCCACCTACAGGCCCTCTCTCCAAACAATTTTTCCAGAGGTCCACCTACAGGCCCTCTCTCCAAACAATTTTTCCAGAGGTCCACCTACAGGCCCTCTCTCTAAATAATTTTTCCGGAGGTCCACCTACAGGCCCTCTCTCCAAACAATTTTTCCAGAGGTCCACCTACAGGCCCTCTCTCCAAAATTTTTTCCAGAGGTCCACCTACAGGCCCTCTCTCCAAACAATTTTTCTGGAGGTCCACCTACAGGCCCTCTCTCCAAACAATTTTTCCAGAGGTCCACCTACAGGCCCTCTCTCCAAACAATTTTTCCGGAGGTCCACCTACAGGCCCTCTCGCCAAACAATTTTTCCAGAGGTCCACCTACAGGCCCTCTCTCCAAACAATTTTTCCAGAGGTCCACCTACAGGCCCTCTCTCCAAACAATTTACGTCTTTTTCCTATCTTTCTCTCTCTCCAAACTATTTTTCCGGATAGCTGCCATATACGGTATTAAACTGAGAAGAATACATAGAACACATGCCACACTTGATCGAGCTCATAATTGACAATTTTACCGGTTGATGCTAAATTTTTAAGTTGGGGTCCTGCGTCGTCATTCTAACTACATCCGGCTGTTGTCACCACCACAAACGCTAGCCCAGGGGGCACTCCTCTGGCTCTTCCAGCTCAACCTCCTTCCCCCCAGCCTGCCCCCCACTTACAGGCCCTCTCTCCAAACAATTTACCCGGGTAGGGGACGTATTAGATATTGTACTGATTTTTATTTGGTTCTTCTTTTAATTGCCTCCTGCGATAGACGGGAATTGAACCCGGGTCAACTGCTTGGGAAGCAGCTATGCTCACCACTTTACCACCAACAGCCACAGCAACTGATAAGAACAGATACTAAACTTGATGTCAGCCAACATTTCGACAATCGATAACCCGAAACGGGTCCGCCGTTTAGCCCGGCGTTCGGCCACCCTGAACATTTCACATACTCTAACTGAGTCTGACCCTGGGGCCGCTCATGTACTGCCCACTTGGAGGATGCTTCACCTCCTGCTACCTCAGTCTAACTCGGTCACCGCCATGCTGCGTCTGGCTAAATTTTTGGGTGGCTCACCTGCTACCTCATGTAACTTGGTCACTTGTTGGTGTCACCGCCATGCTGTGTCAGGCTTATGCCTGCATTGTGTGGCTGGGGATAGGAGAGTAGTGCCAGCATGGGCATGGGTGATGGACCTTCGTTGCACCTAGTTGGGTGCTTCCCTATATATTCCCACCATGCCAGCCATGGGTTGTACATTAACTAATAACAGGGAAAACAAATAAAATATTCTACAGAAGGGTCAACTACAGACACTCCTAAACAATTTTTTAGGAGGGTCAACTTCGGACACTCCAAAACAAATTTTTTGGAGGCTCGCCTACTTACATTTGACTGCTACCTCAATCTAACTTGGTCACTTGTTCGTGTGACTACGCTGTCACCATGATGTGTCAGGCTTATGCCTGCGTCGTGGCGAGGGGGATAGCACAGCAGTGCCAGCATGAGCAGTGGTGTCACCTGCAGGTGGTGATGGACCTTCGTTACACCTAGTTGGGTGCTTCCCTAACATGTGATGGGTATTTGCCTCGCCTTTCTTGGTCTGGATGAGCACAATTGCCATGAGGGTAACCACCAGGCTGTTGCCTGAGAATCTGGGGTAATGGTGGGATTAGGCAGCCTCAGAGGCATCCATGCATGCTGCCCCGGCTGTTTCCTGTCCATTTCCGTGGTGTTTCCATCATTTTCTGAGGTTTCCAGGTTTTCACCCAGCCTTCCCTAGGCAGAGCCTTGGTCCCCTGCAAAAATGGTAGAGTCTCCCATTGACTTCAATGGGGTTCGTTATTCGAAACGAGCACCCGAGCATCGGGAAAAGTTCGACTCGAATAACGTGCACCCGAGCATTTTAGTGCTCGCTCATCTCTAAATGCTATCAATCACTGATAACACCTCCCTGTGTATAGTTATCAGTGACTGAGAGCTATCTCTGTATATACACTCACACAGAGAATGCTATCAATCACTGATGACACATCCCCTGTGTACAGCTATCAGTGACTGACAGCTATCTATGTATACATACTTACACAGAGAATGCCATCAATTACTGATAACTAGAGATGAGCGAATCCTAAAAGATTCGGGGATTCGGTATTCGGCCCGAATCCCACCGCGGGATTCGTGGATTCGGGCTGAATCACGAATCCCATTAAAGTCTATGGGAGACCCGAATCTTTTTGCAGGGGCCAAAGGTTCTGCACAGTCGGGGGGGGGGGGGGGGGCTCAATTTTTTTTTTGGCCCGGGGGGTGGGGGTAGGTGGTGGGTTGGGGGGAGAGACTAATGGAATATTTTTAACCCCTAAAGGGTTAAAAATAATAAAAACAAACTCACCTCCTCCACTTGTTCGCGGCGCAGCCGGTCCGGTGTCTTCTTTCACGGCCTTGAAGGACCTGCAAGAGGACCTTTGGTGACGTCACCGCGCTCACCACGTGGTAAGCGCGCTGACGTCATCGATGGTCCTTTTGCAGGTCCTGCAAGACCGGGAAAGAAGAAAAAAGACACCGGACCGGCTGCGCCGCGAACAAGTGGAGGAGGTGAGTTTGCCTGTATTATTTTTTAACCCTTTAGGGGTTAAAAGTATTCCATTAGTCTCTCTCCCCCCCAAAACCAACCACCTACCCCCACCCCCCGGGCCCCAAAAAAATTGTGGAGGCACTGAGGGGGGGGGGGGGGGGTGGAGGCACTGGGGGGTCAAGCTGGAGGCACTGAGTGGGGGCACAAGACGCTGATCTGAGGTCTGATGGGGGCACAAGACGCTGATCTGAGGTCTGATGGGGGCACAAGACGCTGATCTGAGGTCTGATGGGGCACAAGATGCTGATCTGAGGTCTGATGGGGGCACAAGACGCTGACCTGAGCTCTGATGGGGGCACAAGACGCTGACCTGAGCTCTGATGGGGGCACAAGACGCTGACCTGAGGTCTGATGGGGGCACAAGACGCTGACCTGAGCTCTGATGGGGGCAGAAGACGCTGACCTGAGCTCTGATGGGGGCACAAGACGCTGACCTGAGGTCTGATGGGGGCACATTGTGTTGATCTGAGGTCTGATGGGGGCACAAGACGCTGACTTGAGGTCTGATGGAGGCACAAGACGCTGACCTGAGCTCTGATGGGGGCACATTGTGTTGATCTGAGGTCTGATGGGGGCACAAGACGCTGACCTGAGGTCTGATGGGGGCACAAGACGCTGACCTGAGGTCTGATGGGGGCAGAAGACATTGATCTGAGGTCTGATGGGGGCACAATGTGTTGATCTGAGGTCTGATGGGGGCACAAGACGCTGATCTGAGGTCTGATGGGGGCACAATGTGTTGATCTGAGGTTTATTATCCCTGTACGGTGACATCACTGTGTTTATTATCCCTGTACGGTGACATCACTATGTTTATTATCTCTGCACGGTGACATCACTGTGTGTATTATCCCTGGACTGTGACATCATTGTGTTTATTATCTCTGTACGGTGACATCACTGTGTTTATTATCTCTGTACGGTGACACCACTGTGTGTATTATCCCTGGACTTTGACATCATTGTGTTTATTATCCCTGTACGGTGACATCACTGTGTTTATGATCCCTGTACGGTGACATCACTGTGTTTATTATCTCTGTACAGTGACATCTCTGTGTTTATTATCCCTGTACGGTGACATCACTGTGTTTATTATCTCTGTACTGTGACATCACTGTGTTTGTTATCCCTGTATGGTGACATCACTGTGTTTATTATCTCTGTACAGTGACATCGCTGTGTGTATTATCCCAGCGCAGGAAGAGGTAAGTGGTCTGTGTTTGTGTGTTTGTTTTCTATTTTTCAGGGTCGTGAATGCAGAGGACT
>ONZH01011432.1:0-42522 GCA_900303285.1 Rhinella marina | reverse complement strand
ACCCTTGGCAATATTTTTAGGGGGGGGGGGGAAGGATAAAGAAGCCCCTTCTCCCAGGACTGAGCGAACGCATCCACTGCCACTGGAAGATCCTGCGGGGGAAAGGGAAAAGAAAATCTGCCTACATTTTCCTTTCCCTTTAGATGGACTGCAGAAAGAGAGGCTAGAGAACTCTCCGCTAGATGGAAAATGTCGTGAGCTAGATTCATTAAAGACTGAGACCTGGTGCCCCCCTGCCTGTTGATGTATGCTACAGTGGTCACATTGTCGGAGTAAATCCGTACATTTCTCCCCTGAATGAACTGGGGACACTGGGAGAGGGCCATCAGAACCGCTTTCAGCTCCTTGAAATTGTGAGACTGGGATTGTGAGGGGAGGGAGGAACCCAGGTGAGCTGCCCACCCCCTTGGGCTGGCATCTGTGGTGAAACAGATGACATCCCTTCTGCACCAGGGAACTCCCCTCTCCATATTTCGGAGATCCAACCACCATCTCAAGGACGAAGTGGTCTGGGGAGAGAGGGTGAATACCGAGTCTAGAGACGTGAGACCCCTGTCCCAAACCTCCAAAATCTGGAGCTGGAGTGGCCTTGAATGGTACTGAGCCCATTCCACCCCCGGAATAGCTGCCGTGAGAAGCCCTAGTACAGACATGGCTGCTCTTATGGAGACGCTCTCGAGGGAGATAAGATTCTGGACACTGTCCCTGATTGACAATCTCTTCTGAATCGGAAGAAAGGACGACTGGAGAGTCGAGTCCAACTCCACTCCCAGGAACCTGCATCTTCATGAAGGGGTCAGGCACGACTTCTCCAGATTCAGCTTCCATCCCAGACTCACCAGGACCTCCTTGAGCCAAACAATGTTGGACTGGAGAGTCTGGGATGACTGAGCCACCAGTAGAAAATCGTCCAAGTACGGGACTATGACCACATCTCTTTCCCGGATATGGGCCATCATTTCGGAAATGACCTTTGTAAATACCCTGGGTGCCTGGGACAGGCCAAAAGGAAGGGCCCTGAACTGGAAGTGCCTGATCTCTGATGACACATGAACTGCAACCCTCAGATATTTCTGATGAACCGGATGAATGGGGACGTGATAATAAGCGTCCCGGAGATCCACAGACACCATGAAACAATTGGGCAGGAGATAATTTAGGGTCGACCAGACGGATTCCATACGGAACTTCTCGTACACCAGACTTTGATTCAACAGTTTCAAATTTATTATGGTACGGAATGAGCCATTCGGCTTCTTTACCAGGAAGAGAGTTGAATAAAATCCCTCCCCTTTTTTTGGGCCAGGACCTCTATCAGCACCCTTTTCTGAAGAAGGTAATCTACTTCTAACAGAAGAGCTGATTGTTTCTCCTGGGACCCCCTGAAGTCTGTGGTCACGAACCTCCGACCTGGGGAAGAACGAAATGTCAGCCTTAGCCCCTCTCCTATGACCGATAGAATCCATTCGCTGTTGGAGATCCTCTGCCACCGAGGTAGAAACAGACGACCCCCAACAGGCGGCCTGGCGTCATTGGGACTGCTTTTTTGAGGCTTCTGAGCTGGAAAAAAAAGGAACCCCTTAGACTTCTTGGGATTTACTGGGAATTGCCTGGATTTTTCTTTAGACCTGAACCCTTCCCTATTAAATCTAGGTCTAAAAGATCTCCTAGGGGCCTGCTGACTGGTAGGAGGAAAACTTTTCTTTTTGTCAGCTGCTTTTTCCAACAGATCGTTCAGGACAGGCCCAAACAGAAATTCCCCCTCACATGGCATAGCACATAACTTTGCCTTAGAACTGACATCTCCATTCCAACCTTTAAGCCAAATAGCCCTCCTAGCAGAGTTGGAAAGGGCGGAGGCCCTGGCAGACAGCCTGAGGGAATCCGCCGAGGCATCAGACAAAAAATCTACAGCATTAAAGATAGTTGGAAAAGATGCCAACAGCTGATCCCTAGGGGTGCCTCCCTTAATGTGGGCTTCCAGCTCCTCTAGCCATACCCTCAAAGATCTGGCGACAGACGTGGCGGCAATAGCCGGCTTAAAAGCGCCTGCAGAGGCCTCCCAATTTTTCTTGAGATAAACATCTGCCCTTCTATCCATCGGGTCCTTTAAGGAACCCATATTCTCAAATGGAAGAGCTCCTCTTTTAGACATTTTCGCCACTGGAGCGTCTAACTTAGGAGCTCTATCCCAGGCGGCTGTTACTTCATCATCAAACGGGTATTTACGCTTGACTGATCCTGGGATGTAGAACTTTCAGGCTTTTTCCATTCTTTAGCAATTACCACCTGTATATTTTTGTGTACATCAAAAATTTTCTTTTTTCTTGGCCCTAGGCCCTCAAACATTGAGTCCTGTACTGAAAGGGGAGCTTTCTGCTCATCCAGTCCCATAGTCACACGCACCGCCTTGACCAGGGTATTAATGTTGTCGGCGGAGAAAAGCGATTTTCCTGCAAATTCAGAGTCTGAGGATTCTTCCGACGACGGACGTTCCCCCTCCTCCTCTAAGCCAGACAGAACATCACTGTCACTAGAAGGTGCAGTAGCAACCGTGGCTGAAGTACTAGGGCAATTCTTCCTTAAACCACTGATCGACTCTTTAACCTCTTCCCGGATCATTAACCTAATTTTTTCCATCATGGAGGGGGCCTCATCCTCCACCAGCTTGCTCACACAGGCTTGACAAAGGTTTTGACCAGGAAGAGGGAAGCCTCTTTTTACACACTGCACACCCTCTTTCTTTGGTCCTAGAACTCTTCTTAGAGGATTCTTTAGGGACCTGGATACAAACACATATACCCCCATAAGTCTGACCACATGAAAACTGTCCAGGGGGAGAGCCCCTCTTACCCCACCAAGTACCGGTTCATTGGTGGTATCAGTGGGCTCAGCGTGCTGTGTCTGCTCCATAATTCAGGCAAGGAGAAGCCAATGGAGGAAGTCTTTCACTCAAAGGCACGCCGGCCTGAGCAGAAAGCTGGCTGGGTTTTTGAAATACACGCGCTCCGCAGGCCCCGCCCCTTCCTGCGTGTGGAACGCATAATCTCCACGGCCACCGGAAGTCTCGCGCGCGGCGTACGGAACACGGCCCGCAGAGGCCGCAGCAGCAGAGAAGCCGGAGCCCCCCTGCCACCGGAAGGAGAGATGGCGCTCACCCAGACCCTGCAGCGGCTCCTAGAGGAGGCTTATGCCGCATCGAGGTAACCCTCCAGCCACCACATAGAAAAGGCCCGGGCCCTCGCAGCTCCCACAGTACTCCTGGCGACGCCGGCACCCTGTCCCTTAGGACAGGAAACATAACTGGAGATGAGGGGGGTGGTCCCTCTTTTAAAGCGATGCCGGTGGTCTGTTTCCTGTCCTAAGGAAGGAGGCGGTCTCTCCAGGGGTGCTGTCATAGGCGAGGAGAGAAAACGTGATTTGTCATGAAGCCGAATTTACTCATGCTTCGTAGTAACGAATTGATTTTACCTAAAATGGGGTAAAAAAGAATCCCCCCCAAAGAAAAAACAAAAAACATACCTCATCCGTTTGAGCATGAAGATCCTGCTCAAAATGATGTCCCCCTTCATGAGGGCATCGCGGGCAGCACAAGATTTTGCGCTATACTTTCAATCAAGATGGCATCCGGCTCTTCAGAATCAAATGGATGAGGGCATTACTGCATACTGCCACGGTCTGTTGGGGTCAGCTGTGTCATCTTCATAGTTGCCCTCAAGCTCCTCTCCTATCACTTGAGCAGATAAACAACCTAGTTGTGTATAAAACTCCTGAGGGTTTATGTCTTCCTCCGCCAATTCATCCTCATCAGGGCGCTGTGAAATGGAGGCACCACATCTTCTCTCCCCTCGCCAATCAGATTTGTCAACATTCCCCCCAGGACGTGAAGAAGTGGAAGGACATCATTCATCCCGTAGTTCTACCGACAAATAGTGTCCTCCTCAAAAGAGTTTGAGCTGCCACTGGCTAATGTCAAAGTTACACCAGGTAGTAGAGCCATCCATCTGCAGCATTATGATATTGTTGACCACCTTCCTCTGCTCATACCAGTGGTCCAACATATGTATCACGGAGTTCCAATGGGTGGAAATATCGCATTTCAGTTGATGCCGGAGAAGAAAATTTTGCCTTTGTAGCTGAAGGAGAGCGTGTTTTGCATTGCAAGAGTGGCTGATGTTTATGCACAGTTTTCTGGACAATTTTAACAGCTCTTGCAGTTCGGTGGAAAACTTGAGGAACCATGAAATTGACAAAGTACGCCATGCAGGGCACATGGGTTAGCTCTCCCTCACAGACAAAATGTTCTCAGTAACCATGATTCCCATGTCCAATTGGTGAGGAGAAAGCCAGGGTTCAATTTCTTTATTGATACAAAGCAATTCCTCCCCAATGTAGCTCCCTTCACCAAGGCTGAACAAGTGCAGAACCGCATGACAATGGCTAGCTTTGCATAGGTGATATGTTGGAGGACCACTATAAACTGTGCCTAGAGGGGAGGGTGAGGACAAGGTGGACAAGGTGGACAACGAGGAGGCAGTATCACAGGATCTGTGTCTGCAACCATTATTTGAGGTTGCCAGCTGTACTATATAGCCGATATCCCACTCTGATGGCTAGGATTAGTGATAAAATTAACCCAGGAGAGTTTTAAGGGGAATGTTTAATTCTCGTTTTTATGTTAGATTTAAAAAAAAAATCCTAATGAAGAGTTTTCACACTGCCTTTATACATACACACAAAAACACTAACCACCATTCACAATAAGGGCCCTTGCACACAACCGTATGCCCTCTGAGACATATGTCCCGCAGCGGCATTGATCGTGCGCATGGGAGCGCACAGCATCATAGATTACAATGATGCTATGCACGTCGGGCCGCCTGCGGAACTATTGTCCTGCACTCATAAGATCACAGGTGGCCCGACATGCACAGCATCATTGTCATCTCCCGTGCGTACGATCAATGCCGATGTGGGACATATGGCCCGCTCACGGACCGTATGTCTCGCATACGGTCTTGTGCAAGGGCCCTAAGGCTACTTTCCCGCATTGTTAATTCTAGTATTGAGATCCGGCAGAAGATACCGAGATTAAAAGGATCAGTTTTGATTTTGCACATCAGAATGCATCCGTTCCGTTAGGATACGGTTGTGTGAAATCAAAACTGGAAAAAAAAAAAAAAAAAACAACATTGAAAGTCAATGGTTGAAGGGTCTGGGGTTCTGGATTCGTCACCATTTACTTACATGGTTTTCAGTGCCGGATCTGTTTACCTTTTTTAGGACCAGTCACAAAACAGAATGCTGCTGGAAGGGAAGACATCCTGATGCATCCTGCAAGGATCTCGTTCCATTCAGAATGCATGAGGACTAAACGGAAACTTTTTTTTCCAGTATTGAGATCCTCTGATGGATCTCAATACCGGAAAACAACGCAAGTGTAAAAGTAGCCTAAAGACTCTTGCACACAACCATTTGCCCTCCAAGACATACGGTCCATGAGCGGGCCATATGTCCCAGAGCGGCATTGATAGTGTGCACAAGAGCACACAGCATCATAGATTATAATGATACTGTGCACGTCGGGCCGCCCGCAGGACTATTGTTCTGCACTGATATGATCTTATGAGTGCAGGACAATAGTCCCGCGGTTGGCCCGACATGCACAGTATCATTGTAATCTATGATGCTGTGTGCTTCCCATGAGCACGATCAATGCCACTTCGGGACATATGGCCCGCTCACAGACCGTATGTCTCGGAGGGCATGCGGTTCTGTTTAAGGGCCCTAAGTGATGACAACTCATCTTCTCCGTCCATCCGCACAGGTCACTGAACATACCTAGAAATCAGTGAGGCCCCCTCTTGTGCCATGTGGCTGCTCTTAAAGAACATTGGGGGAGATATATCAAAACTGGTGCAAAGGAAAACTGGCTTAGTTACTCCTAACAACCAATCAGATTCCACCTTTCATTTCTCAGAGCTCTATTGGAAAATGAAAGGTGGAATCTGATTGGTTCCTATGGGCAACTACAGCAGTTTTCCTTTACGCCAGTTTTGATAAATCTCCTCCATGAAGTCTTGACATATTTGGAGGCCTAGTCACTAATGTGAAAGCTGCATAGTTCAAGAATA
This sequence comes from Rhinella marina, assembly GCA_900303285.1. Taxonomy (NCBI): domain Eukaryota; kingdom Metazoa; phylum Chordata; class Amphibia; order Anura; family Bufonidae; genus Rhinella; species Rhinella marina. The sequence goes on along the minus strand of ONZH01011432.1, from coordinate 36,388 downwards.
GTTTGTATATATTTGGAAATGTAATAAAATTCTAAAAAGAAATTTCTACCAAAAACGATATAAACAATAGATCATTTTCCAATGACATGTTCCCTTTAAGAGAGTACAATAGAAATAAAAGCAAAACAAAAGCAAATTCCTGTCATTTGGATAAAATCTACTGAAAATCTACAAATATTATTTACCTGTGAAAGCCATGGGAGCAGATTGCGGGTCAGCTGCAGTCACCATAATGGAAACATAATCAGTGTCCATCTCCCTTTGTGCACACTTAGACGTGTGACAGATATCTCCAGAAACGTCCTCAAAATGCAAATATGTTTGTGTGTATGTGTGAGTCAGCTCCTCAGACAGCTGTGCTTCATTCAGGACACCTCGTCAGCCCTGTACATCAGACTGCACAAATCATGTCAGTATTTGTGTTGCTTGTATTCCTTGGCATACTATCAGCTGATGGCTGTTTTTATAGGAAGTTTAAGTAGTTCTGTCCACTCAGCTGAATGAGCGGGAGGGGCCCTGAACAGCTGAATGAAACCGAAAGTAAAAGCTCAGTTACTTGTAAACACAGGCCTGCAGTGGTAATGCTGCGTCTGGCTCTTCACATCAAGAAATAGACGTCGGGGCACAGTAAGGGCTGTTTCACGCCAGTGAGTCCATTGTGGGAATCACGCTCTGTGTGTGAGCGTGATCCTCCGCTCTGGACTTGCAAGAATGCACTGCATTATCATGATTTTTAATGTTATGCGCCACTGCTTGACCTTACTTCTACAGGATCATACGGACAGCTTTGTGTCACTATCTGTAGAAGTAAGGTCAAGCAGAGGCACATAGCATTATAAATCATGATAATGCCGTGCGTGCTCCTGCAAGTCCAGAGCGTGAACATGATTTCCGCAAAAAGCGCAGAATGTAGAACATGCCGAGATTTTTCCCAAACGCAGAAATGATGCATGAAAAACGTGCACACTCCCATTCAAATGAATCGCTGAGTAATCAGTCCAGATGCCATGTGTTTGCTTTATGCATCACACCCGAACGGAAATCTCACTCGTGTGAATGGGGACTTACACATGTTGCCCATTACATGCAGTATTTCCGCAAAAATCTCAAAACACTGACCAAAAGACTGATGTGAGAATGAGGTATGATACAGTACCAGCAAAGTGAATGACAAATCTCATGTGCACTTTGCATATATTTTCCATGTGGAAATTGACCTGTGTGCAGGTCTTAAAATCCGCAGCATGTCAGTTGTACAATTTCACACCTTGGGTAGATTTATCAAAACTAGTGTAAAGGAAAGCTGCCATCAGATTCCACCTCTCATTTTTCACAGCTCCTTTGAAAAATAAAAAGGTGGAATCTGATTGGTTGCTATGGGCAACTAAGCCAGTTTTCCTTTACGCCAGTTTAATAAATCTCCCCTCTTAGGTAGAGTGGTTTTCCCTATAGACTTCAATAGGATTGTTAACATAAACGCATAAAGACCGTACAAAAAAAAAATAAATGCACCAAAACCTTGATAAATAGTGCAACTTTATGTATGTTTTTATATGCAGTTTTGGTGTGGATTTTATGCATATTTTCTGCATACAAATATGCAATGTGTGCATGTAGCCTTAGGCCTCGTTCACATTTTCGTGTCAGTGTCACATCCGTAAAAAAGCGTATGTGTTTCATCCGTGAAGCTGTCCATGAAGGATCCATGGTTGGTCCGTGTCTCCATGTTTACCATCTGTGTGTCATCCGTAATTCACTGACGTTGCTCAGCTGAAAATTAATTTCCAAAGAATCTCCTATTAGTCATCAGTGACAAACGGACGCAACACGAACACAACACAGATGTGTGTCCGTGATTTTCATGGACCCATAGACTTACATGGGTGCGTTTGGTCCGCTGTTTTTATGCGGATGCACGGAAATGTGTACCGATCATTGATTTCTTATGGGTACGTGTGCTGTCCGCAGAAAGTTCAGACAGCGCATGTCAGTGAAAAACTGAAGTGTGAACGAGGTCATAGTTTGGCAGACTTGTACACCACATTTATTCTTTTTTATGCTTTTTTTATTCTTAATAGGCACTTTTGTAAGGTATGGGGGAAAAAGAGGAAGGCAAATGTCGTAAGCAAGCCAGCCTTGAGCTTGTGTACGATCGAGAAAGGCACCTAACCTCTTGCAAGATGTGAGAAATCACACAGCGTTCATAGAAATGCCTATTCTTGTCCACAACTGCGGACAAGAATATGACATGTTCTATTCTTTTTGCGGGGCCGGGGCACGGAGCAACGAATGCGGACAGCATGCGGTGTGCTGTCCGCATCTTTTGCGGCCCCATAGAAATGAATTAGTCCGGATCTGAGCCGCAAAATATGGAACTCGGAGGCAGTGAAAACAACGGTCATGTGAAAGTAGCCTAATTCCTGTAGGTTTGGTTAAGGCTGTTTCACAAGGAGTGAGTCCATTGCGGGAATCATGTTCTGTGTTTGAGCGTCATCCTCCGCTTGCATTTTTTTTAATTCAGTAAAAGATACAAATATACGGGGGCCGCACGGCGTGTGTTCCGCAGTGCTCGGAACGCACGCCGTGCGGCCCCATTGAAAATGCCTATACTTGTCCGTGCGCATGGACAAGTATAGGACATGCTTCAAAAGAGCCGCGGCACGGAGCTAGCTCCATGCCGCGGCTCCCGGCCCCATAGAGGTGAATGGGGCCGCATCTATTCCCGCAATTTTGCGGATAGATACGGCCCCATTCATACGGTCGTGTGAATGGGGCCTAAGGCTTCATTCACACGACCGTATGTGTTTTGCGGTCCGCAAAAAAACGGATGGCGTTCCGTATGGCATCTGTTTTTTCTGGGTTTTTTTTGCGGATCCATTGTAACAATGCCTATCCTTGTCAGCAAAAGGACAAGAATAGGACATGTTCTATCTTTTTTGCGGAACGGAAATACGGACATACAGAAACGGAATGCACACAGAGTACCTTCCTATTTTTTTTTTTGTGGACCCATTGAAATTAATGGTTCCGCATACGGTCCGCAAAAAAAACGGAACGGACACGGAAACAAAATACGGTTGCGTGAATGAAGCCTAAATGAACACGATGCAAATTAAAAATCTGTTCACAGTTCAGCTTACTCATTTTTTTTTCACAGCACTTGAACGATATTTCTCAAATTCTCATCCACATTGCCCGTAGTGAAAGACACAGCAGATTTGCCACAGTGAAGACATACTTTTACAAATTCAGTTCTTTTGTAGTTTTTTAGTCAGAACCCAGAAAGAATATTTGCCCTAAGGGCTCATGCACATGCACACCATATGTTTGGTCTGCACCTGATCCACATTTTTTGTGGATGGGATGCAGACCCATTCATTTCAATGGGGCAACAAAAGATGAGGACAGCACACCATTAGAGATGAGCGAGTGTACTCGGGAGCAATTTTCGAGTAGTAGCGTACGCATTTTATAATCTGTACACTAATGCGTACGCATCTTATAAATTTGTACGCTAATGCGTACAAATTACAAGATGCGTACGCATTAGCGTACAGATTAGAAGATGCGTACGCTACTACTCAAAAACTGCTCCAGAGTACGCTCGGCTGAGCATGCTCGCTCATCTCCACACCATGTCCTGTCCGCATCCACATGTCCGTTCCGCGACCACACAAAAATGATAGATCATGATTCATGTCCTATTTAGAGATGAGCGAACGTGCTCGTAACGAGCACTGTAGCGCTCGGCTCCCCTGCGCTCGCATGGGCGCAGGCATCCGGATCCGTCCTCCTCACCCGACGGATCCGGATGCCTGCGACCATGCGAGCGCAGGGGAGCCGAGCGCTACAGTGCTCATTACGAGCACGTTCGCTCATCTCTAGTCCTATTCTCTTCTGTTTTATGCACAAGGATAGGACATTTCTATAGAAGTTAAAAAAGAAATAGTAGCATTCGGCCAGGATCCTGTTTTGTGAATCCATGACTTTTATACTTTCTCTTCTTTTACAAGCTGCTGATTTTGGCCCACGGTCAATATAAAAATACTGAAATGTGAACAGACACATTTAAATCAATGGGTACGTGTGCTGCCCGCAGAAAATGCAGACAGCACACATTAGTGAAAAACGGAAATATGAATGAGACCTAAAGCTTAGATAGCCAGAAAATGAATGCACACATGGATGCAAAATGACCATGAAAAGTTGAAAGCGTATCCGTTTTTCACTGTTGTGTGAATGTAGCCTAATACTTTTCCAACCAGAGATCCAAAAGAACTATTGAAGAACAACAGAAATAATGAAACTGCTGGATCCAGCACATAACTGAATCAAACAATGCTGAATGGACCCTATTAACTATATTTGGGTCAGTACGGTTTCTGTTTGGGAGTCTGTTCTTTAACCTTGACCTTTTGTCTGTTGTTTTTAAATGAAATTTGTGACAAGCCTTCAAAGCAGATGTGAACAAGCCCTTACAGATGAAGCCTCAACATGCATTTATAGCACCTAATGAAGCTGCAACTGTCAATTCAACACTCACTATATGTAGTAAATACAGAGGTTTACATCAGAATCATTTTTAGTAAATCATTTCAGTTTGTGGTCAGGAAATATTGCAACTTCCTTTGCACATAACAAACAAAAAAAAAGTCTGCATCCAATCTGAGAATTAAAAATATTGCATTACTTTTAGTTTGTTTGGTGTTACTGTGGATAAACCTTTTATAAGATGTGTTTAAATGTTTGATGCATATATTTTGCAAAAAAGAAAACACTAAAGAAAATATCCCATTGTGCTTTATTGCTAATGTATACCTACTGATGTGTGTGTGTGTTTGGTGCATATTGTTGTGCAAAACAACAACCATAACTTTTTGTAGCCTATGCAGCAGTGGCATTACTAGCACCAAGCAGATGAAATGAATGCCCAGATTTGTGGCCTATGGTCTAGATATTAAGGAGACAACATTATATTTGCTAACCAGAAATACTCCTATATTGGGCGTCTTTTCTGGCACAGATTGCGGATCAAAGGTTCTTTTCAGCGCAATCTGTGACTTTTCCCCGTTTACGCCAGGTCTAAAAAGTGACGCATGGCGTGGGCGGGAAATCTGGCGAATCTGCAGGCCCGTCTTATTCATCATTTTCTAACCTTGTTTTAGGCATAGAAAATGGTCTAAATGTTAACCAGCAAAGTAGCTTGCTTACACTTAGACTGGGACTGGATATGCTGAAGTTATGTAGTGGCCTGCGCCTCTTCATAAATCCAATAGATCCACCGCCAGCTATTGGAGTTATTAAGATCTGTGTCTAAAACGCTGGTCTTAATAAATAGCTCCCTATATCTGTATCTTTAGGACATTAGCTTCCTTCCCTGTTGTTCACTCTAGTAAGCCACAGGACACTTGGGCACGATTTCTTTGTGCCCCAAGGAGAGTTATTACATTGGGGACATAGGGGGAATATTATTAATGGGGCTTTAAAGAGCACTTTATTACTTTGTAAGCAGCATGCCAGAAATCCACATGATCACTGCAGCCAATCACTGGCCTCAGTGATGATCGAAGCATATATGGCGCATGAGGCCAACAGTGGGCTGCAGCAGTTATGTGGGTGCATGGCACAATATAGCTTCAGTGAAATGATTAAAAACTGTCAAATGCCTCACAAAATGCCCAGCTCTGAACCCGAACATATCCCCATTTTCACCCAGGCAGGCCCTCTGATATGAATGTCAGAGAATTTTATGCTCTGATACTCTGCCTTGCCGTGCATCACTCAGCGCAAGAGCTGTATTTTTTACAGAAGCCTCCGCCTAGCAGTGTTTCCGGCACTGATGGGCGGGCTTTAGCAATGCCCTAGCCTCTGCCTAGCTTTACCCATGTAGAGCCTGAAACTATATATTACAATAGATAGATGATATTAATCTTTACTATGGGATCTTTTCCCTTGTAGGCAACTGATTTAAATGATATGTTCACATAACTGTTATGTTTGCCGGGACATTTTTTTTTGTTCATGTAACAACACTGTTTGTGTGCAATACAACAGAACTGGAATTCACCTATAGCACTAGCTTTTTCCAAATCCTAACAGTGGCTCTTGGTACTCCGATAACCACATGACTTCCATTGAGGCTAATTTGCACAACAAACAGTCCTAAAAGAAACATATGGTATATGATGCACATCATATCCAATCAATCCTGGCTGAAAGACACACACTAAGGCTACCTTCACATCTGCGTATTTAATTCTTGCAGGCTGTACTATTAGAAAATAGACTGCTAGAATGAACCCCATCCCAAAGTGTAATGGAGCCAAGCAGTCGTTCCATTCACATCCGGCTGACAAGCAGAGAACCAGCCTGACACAAACTGCTGCATGCTGCAGTTTGTGTCTAGGCGATCCTCCACTTGCTTGCCAGAACAGGCTACCGTAACACTGCTGCCACAGATGTGAAGGTAGCCAAACACGAACTCCTAGGCGAGTAACAGTGTAAAAGGGGTACTATCTCTCCTTGGGGAGAGAGCACCTTAATCAGCGTGAGGAGACTTATAGGCCATTCATGCTCCTCTGGAATTCTGGGAAGAAAAAAGGGATGCAAATGAGCTCTTAACAAGCTCTGCCTCTAAATGCCACCAGATGTAAGACAGCTATCCTGTAAGTCAATGTTCAGACGAGTAACAAAAATCAGATACTGAGGGTCAAGGAAGGAGGAGATGATCCTGTAATGGAGTGGATGGCAGATGTATGACATACAAGTAGAGAGAGGATGAGTGAACAGAAATGGAACAATAGTGAACTGACATTATTTAAATTCAGAAAATCAAATCAGTCTGGACAATACAACAGCACAGAAACAAACAAATACCAAACTAAAACTGTGCAATTACTGTTCAGATCCTGAATACACAGAAAACACACTAGACTAGAACAAAATGCAATCATGAAACTGTAGATCCTAGAATACAGATCGAAGTACAAGTTATTTTAAAGTGAATGCACCTAGGAAATACCCATCCAACAGAATGGAGTAAGGCCAGAATATATATAAATGCTAGACAATCAGCAACTCCCCCCTAATCACACCCTTTGTTCCTCACAATATCTCTGATGGGTACAGTCAGAAGACCAGCCATAGGCTGGGAAAGACAAAGGGTGTGCTGCCTCATGTAAGGAGGAGAGGCGTGCGCACATACACCTTATACACAGCCATAGGACTCTGAGCACAGAGCACAAACTCTGTCCAAAGCAGGAAGGAGGATGATGGCGACAGCAGTGGCGCTGGCGAACTACAAAAGGAAATATAGGATGCAGCATCAAGAGGTGGCGCAGCACAGAGGACAGCGCCCGTGATGGCAATGGAAGGAAGCCGGCATGGAGCTCTAAAGAAGAGGAGACGCCTGGCACACGTGCTGGCATGTGTTAGCAGGGACGTTGGCACAGAGCACCATGTTAACAGGAGGCATATGGAGGTACAGTAAAGTCTTTAGAAGTTTGTTGGTGTCCTAACATAGTTCCATTCAGCTGATACATATTAAATCATACAGAGGAAGCAATGCTAATCAGCTCTTCAAGTGGAGATCAGTAGAAGTAAATTATGTACCTAAATGGTTAAATGTGCAAATGATTAAAATTGAATGTAAAAACTGTTTTATTCACCAAATAAAAGGAGATCATTTCAAAATCATGTCTAGTGGTATCCAACCTTTTCAATATTTCGGCTAGATTTCTTTTAAGTATGTCTGCCCTTTCCAAGGCACAAATTGACACTAGAACACTTCATTTTAATGATTTGATAATATCTTTAAATGATGACTTCAGTCTGATTTGTTTTTTTCCACAACAGGAGAAGTTCAAACAAGATAATATCTCACCCTAAGGATGACTGGGATTTGCATCCAAATGTGGTATAATAATGTCTTCTGGTGCTAAGGAAACACATATTATCGGAATCTACTAAGCAAGAATAATAATAATAAAAAAAAAACCACTGGTTCATTACATCCATAATCATAATATATTATTCAGAATTTCATGAGTGCAGGGTGTATATTTTATAGAAAAGATAGAAATTAACAAAATATATTAAATAGCGAGCAGACTATAAAGTTCTGTTAGACAAATGTAAATGTGACAGCAGTTAACTGCGATATTGCTTTTCACAGGGGTCCAATCCACCATAAATCAACCCATCTTTCTATTTATTTAAGGAGGCACTCTGCTCAAATTGACAGTTTTACATGTGTTCTTTTAAGAATCGGCATGTTCATGTATCTTCTACCACTATTTTTCACAGTTTCCCTGGCCAAAAATAGGACTTATGTAAGCCCTGCCCATAAATAGGCATTACTGTAGGGTTTGGAGGCATTTCTGGAGCGGGGCCTATTTGTGCCGAACTTACAAACTGCAATGTAAGTATGAGGTCCTTCTTAGTAACCAGTGCTCACATGCTATGGAATACAGACACAAATGTCACTAACTACATTTTATTGTAGCGTACATGATCACTTTGTGAATATGATCTATCTCATGTATAATATTCTGTTTTGTCATTTCTTTTGTGCAAATGATAACTCACTTGATAAGGTAAAGCCCCTTTCACACAGTCAGTGTTTGGTCAGTGATTTCCATCAGTTATAGTGAGCCAAAACCAGGATTGGAGGCTCCACAGATATAAGGTATAATAGAAAGATTTGCACTTGTTTTGTGTTTTTGACCTGCACCTGGTTTTGGCTCACAATCACTGATGGAAATCACTGATCAAACACTGAATGTGAGAAGACGGCCTAAGGCCTCATTCACATTTCAGTTTTTCACTGAGGTGTGCTATCCGGATTTTCTGCGGACAGCCCACGTATCCACATTTGAGTATTTTTTTACTGACCATGGGTCAATGAAAAAATCAGGAAGGGATAGTGTAGCCCTAAAACTCCCTAGACTCACTATCCCTGCCTACTAGCACAGTCACCTTATGCGGTGCTCCCACTACTGCCTATACTACATATGTGAGGGTGCAACACACAAACAGGAAATAAACAGACACAATAAAAGTAGTCGTACAGTACCAGGGTCAAAAGCCGGTTGGTCAGGTCAACAAAGTGCCAATAATGTCAGAAACAAACAATGGAGCCAGACACGCCATCAGTCAAAAGCCAGGAGAGTATTACAAGGCCAAATCGCCAGAAAACATAGTCAAAATACCAGATCAAGAAGTCACAGCCAAATTAGACGCAATATCACCAAGGAACAGCAGAGGAGCCAGAGGAACAGAAAGTCATCTGCACCTGCACCCACAGGAACCAGACGTATATAGAGAGCTGGGAATGATCTCCAGCTGGCTTCCCTATACTTCGGGCTGAGCTGTGAGCTGAACGATCTGCCATCCTAATTCTCTGATGTACTTCTTCATTGGCTACAGGCTAAGAGGGCTCAGTGTAATTTCCCCTGGCAACTGGAAGCCATTGCCGCATCGAGGCAGTGCCGGCCAAACACAGCCGTGACACACAGACTGATTTTTTCACGGACACACATACACGGATATGTTAAATATGCCTAACTCACTAGGATTATTTTCAGTACAATGGAAAACCACTGATTCCATTTCTCAAAAGGATATTGTCTCTCTATACTGACAACTCAGTGCTGATTCATCTCTAGACCAGGTTTAGGTAGAGATTTTAGATGACCATGAAGGCCAATCTGTACCATGCATTGGCAAGGTCCAACGCCATTGTTTACAGTGCCCCCAAGGTGACGCTCTATCTTTATTCTACCGATTATCATAGCTGTGGTGGCAACTAGGGCAGGTGTCCCAGATGCCAAGTGCCAGGGGAGTCACCAACAAATGACATTGTCTTGATCAGTGTGTGGGCTAGGACAGCAAACTGAACCTTTCACCCAGATTCTCCACTGTTCATCTATCTAAATATCTATCTATCTATCTATCTATCTATCTATCTATCTATCTATCGTATCTGTGTTATTTATTTAGACGAAGCTCAAAGGATTATATATTTTCAGCATGTTTTCTATTTTGTTGACAAGTAATGGAATTTAAAGTAACATCTATCATAAGTGACATAAGACGAAGCATGTAAAATGTGCCATTTTCTGTCCTGGAATGAGTTACTCCCTAGGCTTTTCTATTAGCATCTATTTAATGCCAATACTAGTCATACGAAAAAGTCAACTTATTCATTCCAATGTTACATTTTCTATTGACCTTAAGCATTTTGTACTACGTACATAACCTATACATTTTTCGTGCCTCACAGCGCCTCTTGCATTTAGTTTGGACAAAAAAATTCAAATTAAAAACTGTAACTGTGAAAATGCTGTCACATGCCAAAATAATTTTAAGAGTCTACAAAAAACTGTTATCTAATTAAGCAATGTAACCTGACAAAACAGTCACCACTCTCCATTACCTGAGGCACATACAAAATGGCCACTGCAAAGAAGAAGATGATAAAATGTCAGCTGCACGAACGATAGAATTAAAAGCGATCGTACAAGCCTTTCAGTGTTTTTGTTTATGATCAGTTAAATGCTCATTCATTTTTCATATTATATTTCAGAATTGGAATGTGCAATTGCTTTATCTTTTAAAGAATATTAATGTACTGTATGTTTCACTAGTCTCAGGAGCCAGAAGGAATACTTTGGGATGGGCGCAGATAACTGCAGTAAAGTGATCTGTACAGACCAAGAAGTGGTGGCCTTTATTAGAATTTGTGGTTAATGAAAAAACTGCAGGATTTTATGGTTTTTGCTTTAGTATAGATATTGACATGGAAAATGGAAAACTAATATCACCGCAGTGAGTCAGAGGGGAGAGGAACTGACCCTAGGATAGAGGGTTGAGGCCTGTGAGGCTTGTGTGGTCTCAGCCAGGAGGTCTGAGGGGCCACGAGGCTGTGTGAAGCCGGATCTCTCCCCTGAGTATGACTATGAGTTTTAGGTGAGTTAGGAACAACAAAATATATGTTAGAGCTCAGACGGGCAAGTGTTTGTTTTGTGCTGTGCTGGTGCTGAGGACCTAAAATAAAGCACTTGTTGGATTGTAAAATCCCCTATTTGTTGGAAGATTTGTGATAACTACCCCCGAGAGAGCGAGCAATCCCTTATAGTAATTTAAATAATAGGTCATTTTCTGAGGACACATTACCTTTAAGTTTCAGTTAAAAGTTGCTTTTTTATCATCTCATAGTTACAGCCATTTCACTGCATATTATTATTAACCCGTTGAAATATTATTCATTGTTTAAGTAGATATTAAATGTATTTTCTTCTTTAGATATCCCATTTTCCTTGGTGAGTAGCTGATTGTAGGGGAAGTGGAAAGAATGCTCCATTTTGAGCAGTAAACAATTGAAATCTACATTTAAAAGTGGGTAATTTACACTGGTCTCAAGTAATAGGAATATAGCAGAATTTAGAATTTAAAGGGAAACTTGTTAAAATCATTTTTTGTTGTTAAACATATCTTTTTGTAAAATGTTTTTGGAGATTAAAAAAAAAATACATGTCACTAATTTAAAAGATCCAAATTCCTGCAGTTTTTACACTGCCTACTAGACTTAAAATATGTTAAGACTTCATTTACTTTGAGAGGACTACATGGGCCATAGGCAAAATGGACGGCAGGGGGTTACTTTGACTTGAATGGGAGAGGTTTCTAAGCATGATCTGTCAGGAGGGAGCTAAAAAGCCATGATATCACCTAATGTGAATGGTGGATCATGTCTTATCTATATTGATGTGCTGCTTACCATTGTAATTCTGCTTGTGGTGATAATGATAATAGCTACTGAAAAGTTACCTGTATAGAACAGAAAATCATGATCTATTATTAGACCTAATGAACAGTATGAAAATTGCAGGATTATATACATTTTTAATTATAGTGCCATGGAAAATTTAAAAAAAAAGGTGTTTAACATAAAATTTGATTTTAACAGTAGGTCCTTTTCTGATGACACTTTCCCTTTAAATCATCTGAACAGAGAACTATAGGGATTGTATTGTTAAAAATTATAATAAAAAATTTTTAAACTAGCCACTAGAGCACACATTATAGATTGACACTTCTTTGCCTCTGTAGCTCACTTAACAGCTTTGCTGTGTAGACTGGAACATTATCAACAGAGTTATCTCATTATTAGTAACTCTATGCATAAGGCTCTGTAGTCTGTATGCATCTCCACTGCTACTGCCTGATCTCTAAGGGAGAATCACGCACTGCATCCATTTTTAGAGACTCTAATAGGTTATGTTAGGGTTTCTGACAGGGTTTCCAGCATTTGACAGTAAAGATACTAGAACTGCAAACAACTCCATTCAAATCAAGGGGTCCCTCTGGGTCTGTCAGAAAAGGGATTGGTCAAATGAGTCATCTATCAGTTATAAATTAAAGCGCTGTAGTCAGTGTGAAAAGGACCTAACAAAATTATTCAGCATTCGAAATATGGAAATTACATTGTACGCCTCACTGGGGATGGGAACATATGTGAGTGCATCCCCCTGATCATTGGCACAGCTTAGCTGAGAATATAATTATATCTAATTAATAATTGTAATACTTTTTTATAATAATGTGCTGTACAGTTATCACTTTTGAACATTAGATTTGCGTCTTAAATGAAAGTTGTTGAATATTATATGTCTTACAATGTGAAAATATAACATTAAAGATATTGTCATCATAAAACAATAGAGAAGAAAAGAACTGTATTCATATCTGAAGAAAACATTAAAATGGTGATCAAAAAGTATATACAGTATTAGCTATAATAATACATTATATTCAGCATCATTGCAAAAGCTTTTTATTTATATTAAAACCTTCCAATCCCCAGAGCAATGTGGTTTCTTCTATTCTTAATAAATTGCTGCAAGCAGAAATTTATATAAATACAAACATTAGGAGTAGATTTGAACAGTGACATTGAGGAAAGCTGTGTGAAAGTAATTGTTTTCCTGTTGCTTGCCCCTGTGTCGTACTGTGACTGTAGCATAATTGTATAACACATTGCTGACCTGGCACAGGAGGGCACATCTCAAACCCATTAAGTAGGGTGGAACATCAGCCATTTAAGAGTTTAACTGATAAGTGGTACTGTATGTCAGGCAGGGTTCCTAGGACTTCTAGACCAGAAAAATGAGGACTGGAAAATATGCTTAAAAATATGTTATTGAAAATAAAGAATCCCAAATGCTACTAGTAGGAAATGCCTAATAATTGTAATTATTTTAATATAATTAACAGCATAAGCGTTGCTATAGACACTAGGGAAATAGTAAGAACAGTAATGGAACTTTTATAGCAATTATTTCAGATTTTAGCCTTACACAGTCTAGTCACATTCTTATGACCACAAGCTAATATATCCAGAGTAACTGTTATGTGCAGCATGGACATCAGTTAGACAGACAGGGGGTGACTTAATAAGGTCCTGGTAGGCAGTGCATCCCTCAGCTGCTGGAAAGTCCATGGGGGGAGGATCCATAGAGCAAACATAATGATCAAGTTGGTCCCACAGGTGCTCAATTAGGTTCCAGTCTGGGGATCCATGGCACCAGGGTAGTAGTCTTGGAAGTGTTGGTCATGCTGTTCCAACCAATGTTGGACATTGCTAGTTGTGTGACTTGTAGCATTGTCTTGCTGGAAGATCCCATCCTCCCCAGGGAATACAATCAGCATGTATGGGTGTATGTGATCTTCAAGGATGGAGTCTTACCCAATTCGAGATGCCCAGAGAATGTACGCATTGTCTTGCTGGAAGATCGCATCCGCCCCAGGGAATACAATCAGCATGCATTGGTGTACGTGATCTGCAAAGATGAAATCATACCCAAATTGGGGTGCCAGAGAAAACCACAAAAACATTCCCCAGGCCATAACACTGCCATCACCATTTTGTGTTTTTCCAGCAATGGTTGCAGTGTAGTTCTCTCAGCAATTGCCGCAGGATGTTTGTTCTCTGATGTTTCTCACCTGGCATGCCAACATCCATCTGTTCGATGAAGCAGAAAATGTGACTCATCAGAGAAGGCAACCCTTTGCCAATCAGCCGAGGTCCAATTCCAATACTGCTGTGAAAATTGAAACCTTTTCTGCCAATGAAACTTTGGTAGCACAGGTGCCATAACCATCTGTCTGCTTTGGAGTCCCATATGCAGTGGATTTGCTGAACTGTTGTCTGGTAGCTCGCTGGTTCATTCTGGTGGGTTAGCTGCTCCACTGTAGCTTGTTGGTCTGCCTTTGTACACCTTTGAAGCCAATGTTCACCTCTCACATGATTAGCACATGGTTCTCTGCAGTTTTCACATTGCTTATTCACAGTAGTGCTATTTGTCCACTCACTATACACGGCTGTAGCACACAAACAGTTCACAAACTGCAGTTTCAGAAATATTACCACTCATGGCCCAAAAGCCAATAACCATTCCCTGTTTTCAACTCTGAAAAATAGCCCCTTTTATCCATGACAGCAACAAGGTATATATGTGTAGGCAGCCTATCGCACACCTTATATATCTACAAATCCAGCTCAAGACACGTGATTTCCTTCATGAGCACTCCCACCAATCAGCTGTTTGAAGAGAAGGTGGTGCTCATACAATCAATCAGTACACTGAGAGGATAAAAACAAGATCAATAAAAACATGATCTACTGTAACTTCCTAATGTAGTACGTGTCCATAGCTGGACTTGTGGACATACTTTACAATAGGATGAAACATTGTGTATGCAGCTTGCTGTAGCTTTTGGAGCAGATGCCTGCTGCCAACATGTCTGAAAGGGAGCCCTTCTCTTCTCCCTACAGAGTTACCTGCCTCCTGTAACCCTCTCCGCTGCCACAAGCTAGTTCGACCTTCTCAACATAATGGAACACTTTTTTTCACATGCCACGCTAGACTGAGGCAAATCAGCAAGTGGAGACCTACTTCCTCAATGCCCAGGTTTAGGCCACATTACTATTGAGGTCAAATAGGATGAAATTATGTACTTGATGCTCATTTAGAAACATAGAAACATAGAAGATTGACAGCAGAAAAAGACCACCTGGTCCATCTAGTCTGCCCTTTTATTATCCTTTTATTGTTATCTTAGGATAAATACATGTTTATCCCAGGCATGTTTAAATTTAGTTACTGTGGATGTATCAACCACCTCTGCTGGAAGTTTGTTCCAAGCTTCTACTACTCTTTCAGTGAAATTATATTTTCTAATGTTGTTCTTGATTTTTCCCCCAACTAACCTCAGATTGTGCCCCCTTGTTCTTGTGTTCAGTTTCTTATTAATAACCCTTCCCTCCTGAACATTATTCAGTCCATTAACATATTTAAAGGTTTCAATCATGTCCCCCGTTTCTCTTCTTTCCTCCATACTATACATATTAAGAACTCGGAGTCTTTCTTTATAAGTTCTATGCTTTAGACCTTCCACCATTTTTGTAGCTCTTCTTTGGACCCGTTCTATTTTAGCTATATCCTTTTGCAGGTGAGGTCTCCAGAATTGAACACAGTATTCCAGATGTGGTCTCACTAGAGCTCTATACAGAGGGATCACAATCTCCCTCTTTCTGCTTGTTATACCTCTAGCTATGCAGCCAAGCATACAATTTGCTTTCCCTACCGCCTGGCTGCATTGGTTACTCATTTTGAGGCTGCCAGGGATGACTACCCCCAAATCCTTCTCTTCTGAGGTCTTTGTTAGCACAGAACTGCCAATACGATACTCAGATAGAGGATTTCTTCTCCCCAAGTGCATTATTTTACATTTGGAAACATTGAACTGAAGTTTCCATTGTTTTGACCACTTATCTAATAAAGATAAATCATTCTCCATATTACCGACACCTCCTGGAACATCAACCCTATTACACACTTTTGTGTCATCAGCAAACAAGCAAACCTTCCCTGCCAAGCCGTCCCTTATGTCACTTACAAACATGTTAAACAGAATAGGACCCAGAACAGATCCTTGTGGCACCCCACTTGTAACCAGCGTCTCCTCAGAATACGCTCCATTAACAACAACCCTCTGGTATCTGTCCTTCAGCCAACTGCAGATCCACTGAACTATCCAGGGATTAAGTCCAATTTTTGATAACTTCTCTATCAGCTCTTTATGGGGAACCGTATCGAAAGCTTTACTGAAATCCAGGTAGGCGATATCCACAGCACTACCTTCATCCAGCACTTTAGTTACATAGTCAAAGAAATCAATGAGATTACTCTGACATGATCGGCCCTCAGTAAAGCCATGCTGGTTTGGGTCCATCAAGTTGTTTGTTGTTAGATGGTCAATTATCTTCTTTTTTAGTAGAGTCTCCATCATTTTTACCACTACAGATGTCAAGCTGACTGGCCTATAGTTACTAGCTTCTTCTCTACTACCCTTCTTGTGAATGGGTACAACATTAGCCATTCTCCAATCATCAGGAACATCTCCTGTAAGAAGGGACTGATTATACAGATCAGTCAGGGGGCCAACAACCACAGATCGGAGTTCTTTAAGAACTCTGGGGTGGATGCCATCCAGACCCATTGCCTTATTTAACTTTAGCCAGACAAGTTCCTGTAGAACATCGGCCTCTGAAAACACTGGGGCTGAAACTTTACAACTAGAGGCAATGCTATGTCCAGCCATGTTCTGATTATGAAAGTCGCCATCTGAAAAAACTGAGCAGAAGTAGTTATTCAGATGGTCAGCGACCATCTTATTCCCATCTATATACAAAATTTTTACATTGATAAGTTTTGTAATGCCACAGTTTTTCTTCTTCCTGTCACTAATATATCTGAAGAAGGTTTTATTTCCCTCCTTAACAGATTTGGCCATTTCTTCCTCCTTTGAAGCTTTAGCAGCATTAATAATCTGTTTTGTCTTCTTCTGTATAATTTTATAAACTTCTCTGTCCGCTACACTTCCAGACTCTTTATACCTCTTATAGGCAGACTTTTTATCATTCACTATCGCTCTTACCTCTCTAGTAAACCATAGTGGATTTCTCTTTCTTTTCCTTTTGCTAATTTGTCTAACATATAGTCTAGTTGCCTTTAAGAGGACTTCTTTAAATGCCTTCCACTGAGCACTCGCTCTTGCTGTTTTATCCCTTCCTTTTAATTCTTTCTTTACATATTCTCCCATAACCTCAAACTTGGTCTTCGTAAAATCCAATACTTTGGTTGCAGAATGGGATTTCTCACAGTCAGTTTGGACTTCGAACCACAAACATTGGTGGTCACTGGAACCCAGATTTTCTCCCACCTTCACCTCAGATACCAGATCCCCATTTGTAAATACCAGATCTAGGATATTTTCACCTCTAGTTGGCGCTTTCACCAACTGTTTTAGGGACATACCCGTCAGGGCCTCTACTATGTTCCTACTTTTGCATGTGGACGCACAAGGGATATTCCAATCAACATCAGGCATGTTGAAGTCTCCCATAACTACAATATCTCCCTTTACTGCCATTTGGGTAATCTTGGCCACCAGCATAATGTCATGCTCTTCAGATTGCCCTGGAGGCCTATAGATAGCACCTACTCTGGTAACAGATCCCTTTTTATTTTGCAAGCAGACCCAGAGAGTCTCCAACTCCTTACATGAATTTTGGATCACTGTTGATTTTATGGTATCTTTAACATAAATGGCGACCCCACCCCCCCTTTTCTCCACCCTATCTTTCCTATACAAAGTGTATCCCGGAATGGCTGTTTCCCAGTCATTGCAATCTCTGAACCATGTCTCTGTTATTACAACCAAGTCCAAATTATCTCTATAAACTTTTGATATTAGGCTCGCAGATCTTGTTGCCTAAGCTGCGAGCATTTGTACACATTACATGAAGAACATTACATTTATCACCAACAACTCCATCTACCTCCCTGACAACATCACCAACATCATCCACCGCACTAACATCAGTATCTAGAGCACCAGCGACCACTTCATCTGCACCAACAACTGTATCTACCAAACTAACAGATTGCTGATCAAGACGCTCAATACCCTGGTTCACCAAAACTGTTCGGGGACAGAAATCATTCTCCTCAATAAAATTCCTGTCCCCTCCATCTAGTTTAAATGCCTGTCGAAAAAACACCTGAACTCTTCTCCAAGTACCTCAGTGCCTTTGTTTGTTGGGTGCAGACCATCTCTCTTGTACATGTCCTTACTACTCCACCTACTAACATTGTGACTAACAAACCCAAAACCTTCATCTTTACACCACTGCCTTAGCCAACCATTGAACTCCAGGATACGACATGCCTTAATATTTTGAGAGTGGACTGGCAAAATCTCAGAAAAAGTAATGGAATCTGTCATTCTGCTCAGCTCCAGGCTGAGACTTTGAAATTCCATTTTTAGCACATCAACATTTTTCTGGGACAAATCGTTTGTCCCGAGATGAATAACCAGATCAACTTCAGTCTCATTTGTTGCAGCCTAAACAATATTTGTGATCCGTCTTTTATCCCTGCTTGTAGTAGCACCAGGAAGACATCTCACCTCCTTCAGTCCTCTCAGTTACAGCAGGATGATGTAAATGTAATCTCTGAATCTGACACCATGCCTTGGACCCAGGAGACAATGTATTCCTCCTGATCCTTGTACCCCCACATAAGCCTTTAGGTTGCATCATCTCAATGTTCACTTGCCCCTCCTAGTGGGCCACCTTCTTTTTTCCTAAGAAGAAGCAGCAAATTGCCAAAGTCTTCCTGTTGATGAGTTGAGCGAGAAGCATCAGCGTAAGCATTTGGACTGCCATGAGGAGTGGATTTAGGTGGAGATAGGGGACCTTAAGCATAGCTGTGTTCGTGGGTGGTGGTAGTAGTAGTAGTGGCACTTGTAGCCACAGTGGTGGTGATAGGGGCAGCGGTAGCAACAATGGTACTCAGGGCAAATTCATGGCAGGGAATAACAAGGGGGCCTAAGGGGTCAACGATGACATATAATAGTCTGATACAAATGTCATAGAAGGTAAGGACTATGATAATGACTGTTTGTTGAACAGGACCTGGGCCGGATCAGGTGCAGTGGAGGAGAAGGATACAGTGGAGTAGAAGGAGAGATCAGACGAGAAGGGTTGAGGCAGTGCAAGAGCAGAGGCAACCTATGGCCAAAACCTCCAAAAGAAATGGCAGGGCCAAATCTGCTTCTTTTGTGGTCAGCTCGGGAACTGGTGATGCTGCTGATACTGTGGGCGCAGGTTCAAAACATGCCACACCTAGACCAAGCTCAGCAGCATCACAAGATCATGTGGGAAAATAGAACTGGCCAGTATACAAAATTGAAACAACTCTGTCTTCCTTCCCACCACCTTCATTGTAGCAGCCAGGCTGCATCCCCAAGCAGCTCAGTGTCCTTGTCATCATCATCAGTTGCTTCTTCTCAGTTAAAACCTCCTTCTCCTCATACTTGTTCTCTGCTCCTTCATGAGACATCTATAACAGAATGCGTGGCCATAAGAAAACTATCTGTGTCCAGCAATTAGCTTGTGTGCAACCTGAACTCCCACCGGGCCAACTTGCTGATGTGTAGTTGCTGCCATATTACTTAGTTTTGGTAAATGCGGTACAGTTTTCTGTCTTCACCCAAATTTAAATCTGTTCTATAGTAGTACTACTTCTGTCCAGCTATCCATAAAATTGTCTCATTTTAAAAATTTCTTCCAGTTCCTCTCACATTAGGTGGCATCACCAGATCAAGTGGGAAAATAGAACTGGCCAACATTCGGACAAGTCTGTCCTCCTTCTCCCGGTCGTCATTGTGGCAGCCAGGCTGCATCAACAACCAGTACAGTGTCCTTGCCATTGTCCTCATAAGTTACTTGTTCTCCTGCTCAGACTCCTCCTTCTTCTCCACTCTGTCATCAGCCATCAATAATGGAACACAACTTAACCTTTCCACATCCACACTGTTCTACTGCTGCTCCCAAATAACAGGGAGAATTGTTCCTTCAGAACAAGTTGCTGTTTCTTCTGATAATGAACACTTGTGTGTGTATAAATAGAGGTAGATATTTTTAATTTTCTTATGACGTTTTATTATATGATGACATTTTCACTGACTGGTCCTGTCAATCAAAGTGAAGAGGACGTGGCAGTTGCAGAGAGAACAGAGCTTCAAGGTGTAATGGCAACGCCCCCATTGCTCCTAGATGCTCATTTTCAAATATTAAAACATAATTTTCTCAGCAATGAGGGCAGATATGAACATTGAAGTAATATAGATGCCTTCAGCTGCCAAGTGCACATGCAACAGGTCAGCCAGTTTCATAGGTACAAATCTGCTGACATGAACCGTTACTGTGAGTTGTGGCACGTGCACAAACATACTTAATTACGAATCCAAACTCGGATTTATTATGATTGTGGCTCCACAAATCCCAGGTTTGGATTCATAATGAAGTATATTTGTGCATGCTCCTCTACTCACAGTAATGGCACACTTGCTAGATTAACATGTTCTTGCAAAACTGGCAGCCATCTTAATATGGCCTCTTAAGAAAGAATACATTTTAACAGGGCATTAGAGACAGATCCTCAGTCTCAGTAAAGATAATACTTTGAAACAATCGGGTTCATCCGTAGTGGGATGAACCGATTTGCTCATCACTAGTGCGTTTCTCTCCATGCCCACCTCACCTCATACAGTTGACTCATAACTATTGAGATGGACTGATTTGAACTAATGCTCATCATCACTACATGATAGAATATGGCTGTGTAGGTAAACTCCCTTTAATGAGGTGTAAATGCATAGGTATATGCAATTTTTTATTATTATTTTTTTACTTTCTTACAGAAAGAGCTTGAATTTGTGTCATCTCATCCTTTAGTTTCATTTGCACATATTAAAGAATGACCCTGGAGTTGAGTGTAAGTATATGCCTATCACAGTTAAGCCCTTCAGATGTCCTTAGAGTATCTGTGCCTGCAACAATTACACTAGACCCATTAATGTGTTTAGCTGGCTTTAATGCACTTTTTAGAGTAGAAACCACTGTCAAGGCGCTCTCCGATGGCTGCCAGATGAACCAGATTAAATGATATTTGGCTTCCCTTGCTTTGGGATATCTATTCTTACTCTTAGCTGAAAGGCTAGATCTCTAACCCCACAAGATTAAATTGTCACTGCATATTGAAATGATTCAAATTTAGGAATCATTTCCAAAGCCTCAAAGTGGTGTTGCTGAATTAAGTAAGTACATCAAATGCATTCCTAGCCTATTAAAAATTAATGTTTTAACCAAAATGCAATTTACTTGTACTGCTATTGTAGACAGGTCTTTGTCTTAGATGAAAGGGATGTTTTAAGGGACAAAATGTTGAAGCGCAGCTCCAAGCCTGGTGCCGTAGGAGAGTTGTACAAATCACATTATGTCAAGTAATGACATAGTAGAGGCAAATGTCTAATGTGTGAATTTAAGTGTTATTGGCTCGGCAAATACATTTTCCATTGCAGCTATATATTTCTTTGTGGTATAAATAATGTCAGTTCAATGGCACTTTAGAGTGCCCTGTTGCGCCTACTATACCACTTTATTATAGTTTACAATATTATTTTAAAATGTCTCTCAGTTGTTTTTGCATGTGTCCATTTTCTATAACTGGAGACATTTATGGCCCGAGATCTTATCAGTTATAAATTATATGTAGACATACAAAGGGTTTTTTCTCATATATTATGTCTAAATTGTGTGTGCTATGTTCCATTTACATATGTAGTCTTCCTTATCGAAGAACCAAATGATGAAATGGGGAGTTCTTAGTGCTCCATGGAGCAGTGCTTAGGCTAGTTTTGTACTGCGGGCATAGGCCTGGCAGGCTGCTCCGGCAGGGACCAGCCTGTCACAGCCATCTGGAATTATAGTCAACAGGGGCTGCGGGGCATTCTGGTAATGTCTGGCAATGCCAGATCTAGATAGCTCTGGCAGAAAACTGACTGCTGGAACTATGCTGGCAATGTGAAAACTAGGCTTAGTCATGTTAGGCTATGTTGACTCTTCTCATAAACCAAAAATGTACTATGAGCCATTGGACTATCATAATTTTTCTGTCAAACAGATCAAGATGGAATATGACAGGTCATAACACATAACACCTTCATATCTATCATGGATCCTGTAGAAATTAAATCCATTATGTCCATAATACATAAAAAAAATAATCCAGCATAAACAAGTTAAAAAATTCATACAGGAAATCCGATTGACTCCATGTATGTGTTTTCAACATTAGTCTTTATTCATATTGTGGCTGACGCACCTAAACCAAGTTAATAAGGTTCCTGCTTGGACTTTTTAACTTGTTTGAAATAAATAGTGGAATTTATTCTTAAGCCTTTGTTGGTGCTAAATCCTTTCTTTCTATTTGTGTTGAAGTTCACCCTGATCTCCAGGCTTTCCGTGCACAAAGGTACAATGGCAAAATACTATGGGGCAGATTTATTATAAAAATACATCGTTTTGTGGTGTGAAAAAGTCACAAACTGCACATTTGCAACTTTTTTAATGGCACCTGTGCCGCTTTCCCTGAAAGAGGGTGTGGTGAGGGGGCAGGGCCAATGACCCTGACACATTTATCATCTTCTACATCAGTTTTCTGGTGTAGAAGAACACTGAAATCTACATACGCCAGCTACTGGTGTAGATTTCAGTTAGCACATGGACTGCCTCCAGGCTGTGATAAATCTGCTCCATTATTTTTATGAATTAATGTATATAATGGATTATTGAATATCTTATTATGAAGTTTACGAGCAGCACAATTTCTTAGTTGCTTCATTTTCACTAGAGATGAGCGAGCACTAAAATGCTCGGGTGCTCGTTATTCGAGTCGAACTTTTCCCGATGCTCGAGTGCTCGTTTCGAATAACGAACCCCATTGAAGTCAATGGGAGACTCGAGCATTTTTGCGGGGGACCAAGGCTCTGCCTAGGGAAGGCTGGGTGAAAACCTGGAAACCTCAGAAAATGATGGAAACACCACGGAAATGGACAGGAAACAGCAGGGGCAGCATGCATGGATGCCTCTGAGGCTGCTTAATCCCACCATTACCCCAAATCCTCAGGCAACAGCCTGGTGGTTACCCTCATGGCAATTGTGCTCACCCAGACCAAGAAAGGCGAGGCAAATACCCATCACATGTTAGGGAAGCACCCAACTAGGTGCAACGAAGGTCCATCACCGCCTGCAGGTGACACCACTGCTCATGCTGGCACTGCAGCTAAAATCAAGTTTAGTATCTGTTCTTATCAGTTGCTGTGCCTGCTGGTGGTATAGTGGTGAGCATAGCTGCTTCCCAAGCAGTTGATCTGGGTTCGATTCCCGTCTATTGCAGGAGGCAATTCAGAATCAGTACAATATCTAATACGTCCCCCTACCCGGGAAAATTGTTTGGAGAGAGGGCATGTAGGTGGGGGGGAAGGAGGTTTCGCTGGAAGAGCCAGAGGAGTGCCCCCTGGGCTAGCGTGTGTGGTGGTGACAACAGCCAGATGGATTTGGGAAAACTGTTGCTTTAACCCGTATGGTATCAATTCTTCTCAGTTTAATACCGTATACGTCCCCTATCTTGGGACCCTATATTTAATGGATTTTTCGAACACGGAAAACGGAAAAAGAGCTTGCTCTGGCCAGGGGAGTGTCTTTCCCACTGCAGCTAAGGGGACGTGTCCATGCTCTGCCTATCACAGGTCAGGAGGCAGATAAAAGAAGAACAAAAACAAACATGAGTACAACTTCGGATACGTCCCCTATCCGGCTAAATTGTTTGTAGAGTGGGCCTGTAGGTGGGGGGGGGGCAGGCTGGGGCAAGGAGGTTTCGCTGGAAGAGCCAGAGGAGTGCCCCCTGGGCTAGCGTGTGTGGTGGTGACAACAGCCAGATGGATTTGGGAAAACTGTTGCTTTAATCCGTATGGTATCAATTCTTCTCAGTTTAATACCGTATACGTCCCCTATCCGGGTAAATTGTTTGTAGAGTGGGCCTGTAGGTGGGTGGCAGGCTGGGGCAAGGAGGTTTCGCTGGAAGAGCCAGAGGAGTGCCCCCTGGGCTAGCGTGTGTGGGGGTGACAACAGCCGGGTGTAGTCAGAATGACGACGCAGGACCCCAACTTAAAAATTTAGCATCAACCGGTACAATTGTCAATTATGAGCTACATCAAGTGTGGCATGACTTTTAAATGGATATTGCATGTGGTCACGTACTCCCTGGAACCCCATAGTCACCCCTTCCCTGATGTGCTAGCCCAGAACATTCTCTGCCCCAATTCGCAAGACCTTTTGCTGTTTCCGTGTGCTGACAGTGGGGATTTACCAGTGTTGTCTGAGGAGGTGGTGGACAATGGCGAGACACAGGTGTCGGGGGGTGAAGTAGTTGTATGGGAAGCAAGTTACAGTGGGGACTCCTTGGGGGGGAATTTCTCAGGATGGGACAGATTCAACTTGGGTGGATCAGGCACAGGAACAGATGAATTTTTTGGGGGGTTTATTTAACTTTTATTTAGCAAAAATAACCACAGAGATATTTATTCGTTATCTTCTCTGCGCAGTCTGGCTTAGGGGTTCGTCACTTTGATGGCGAGCTGTGCCGCTCTCTCCACAATGGTCTGTAGGTTCTTAGATGGAGACTTTGTCGGCGATTTCAGTACAGAAGGACTTGTTGCTCATCAACAGAACCACGACCTCCTTGACATTGTGGACAAGGAATTTGCGGGTGGACCAGGAATTTGCGGAACCCTGTGGGCAGCATGTGTTTGGTCTTCTACTTGCTACCGTATCCAATGTTGGGCAATATAGATTCGCAAGTAATATTATTTTTCACACCTATCCCAAAAATAAAAATGTATGCAGTTTGCGCAAATAAAACTGGAAACTGGAATTGGAGAGAGGGCCTGTAGGTGGACCTCCGGAAAAATTGTTTGGAGAGAGGGCCTGTAGGTGGACCTCCGGAAAAATTGTTTGGAGAGAGGGCCTGTAGGTGGAACTCCGGAAAAATTGTTTGGAGAGAGGGCCTGTAGGTGGAACTCCGGAAAAATTGTTTGGAGAGAGGGCCTGTAGGTGGACCTCCGGAAAAATTGTTTGGACAGAGGGCCTGTAGGTGGACCTCTGGAAAAATTGTTTGGAGAGAGGGCCTGTAGGTGGACCTCTGGAAAAATTGCTTGATTAAAGGGCCTGAAGGGGGCCCTCCTGAAAAATTGTGCTAAAAGAGTGCCAGTTGGACCTCTAAAAAATGGCGTTTTTTGGGTCAGCGTTAGGCAAAGACGATATGTAGGAGGAGGAGGAGTAGGAGGAGGAGTAGAGAAGAGGAATCGGATACATAAGTTATTTAAATCTTTAGCTGCTTTCCCCCGGAGGAGATTTGAATTCCGGTGAAATCCAGGCTTTGTTCATTTTAATAAGCGTCAGCCTGTCAGCGCTGTCAGTTGACAGGCGTGTACGCTTATCGGTGATGACGCCACCAGCTGCACTGAATACCCGCTCTGACAGCACGCTAGCGGCAGGGCAGGCCAGCACCTCCAAGGCGTACAGCGCCAGTTCAGGCCACGTGTCCAGCTTTGAAACCCAGTAGTTGTATGGAGCAGAGTGATCGCTACGGACGTTGGTATGGTCAGCTAGGTACTCCCTCACCATCTTTCTGTACAGCTCCCCCCTACTCTGCCTAGACTGGGGACAGGTGACAGTGTCTTGCTGGGGTGACATAAAAGTGGCAAAGGCCTTGGAGAGCGTTCCCCTGCCAGTGCTGGACAAGCTGCCTGCTCGCCTCCTCTCCCCCGCTACTTGGCCCACAGAACCATGCCCTCTGCCGCTAGCGGCGTCAGATGGGAAGAATTGTTTCAGCTTGTGCACCAGGGCCTGTTGATATCTATT
Source organism: Rhinella marina (assembly GCA_900303285.1). NCBI lineage: Eukaryota > Metazoa > Chordata > Amphibia > Anura > Bufonidae > Rhinella > Rhinella marina. The sequence continues at coordinate 10,494 of ONZH01011432.1, read as the reverse complement.
CACTCTCATACTCCTTTCCTCTGCAGGGATGAGAGTGGAAAGGTTCTGCTTGTACCGTGGGTCCAGGAGAGTGAACACCCAGTAATCGGTGTTTGAAAAAATTCTTCTAACGCGAGGGTCACGGGATAGGCAGCCTAACATGAAGTCTGCCATGTGCGCCAGAGTCCCAACACGCAAGAATTCCCTCTCCTCACTGGCCTGACTCTCCATTTCCTCCTCCTCCTCCTCCTCCAAGTCCTCCTCTTCAGCCCATACACGCTCAAGAGTTAAGGACTGAGCACTGGTACCCTCTACTGTCTCGCCGACATTCTCCTCCTCTTCCTCCTCATCCTCATCCCCCTCCTCCGATACGTGCTGAGAAACAGACCGGAGGTGCTCTGGCTATCAAGCGACGTATCTTCCTCCACCGTCTCTTGTGACAAGCGCAAAGCATCCGACTTGATGCTGAGCAGTGAGTTTTTCAACAGGCAAAGCAGCGGGATGGTGAGGCTGATAATGGCGGCATCGCCGCTGACCATCTGTGTTGACTCCTCAAAGTTGCTCAACACCTGGCAGATATCAGACATCCACGTCCACTCCTCATTGTAGACTTGAGGAATCTGAGAGACCTGACTACCAGTTCTGGTGGAAGATGACATCTGGCAGTCTACAATCGCTCTGCGCTGCTGGTAAACTCTGGATAACATGTTTAATGTGGAATTCCATCTCGTGGGCACGTCGCACAACAGTCGGTGAGCGGGCAGTTGTAGGCGGCGCTGCGCTGCCCTGAGAGTGGCAGCATCTGTGGTCGACTTGCGGAAATGCGCACAGATGCGGCGCACCTTGGTGAGCAAATCAGACAGATTGGGGTATGTCTTGAGGAACCGCTGAACTATTAGATTGAACACGTGGGCCAGGCATGGCACATGTGTCAGTCTGCCGAGTTGCAGAGCCGCCACCAGGTTACGCCCGTTGTCACACACAACCATGCCTGGCTTGAGGTTCAGCGGTGCCAGCCACACATCGGTCTGCGCCGTGATGCCCTGTAACAGCTCTTGGGCGGTGTGCCTTTTGTCACCTAAGCTCAGCAGTTTGAGCACCGCCTGCTGGCGCTTACCCACGGCACTGCTGCTGCGCCTAGAGCTACCGACTGAAGGCGCCGTGCCCACGGATGGTAATTCGGTGGAGGAGGAGGAGGGGTCGGAGGAGGAGGAGGCATAGTACGTCTGAGAGACCGTGACCGAGGTAGGCCCCGCAATCCTCGGTGTGGGCAGTACATGAGCGGCCCCAGGGTCATTCTCGGTCCCAGCCTCCACCAAGTTAACCCAATGTGCCGTCAGTGAGATATAGTGTCCCTGCCCGGCAGCACTTGTCCACGTGTCCGTGGTTAGGTGGACCTTCTCAGAAACAGCGTTGGTCAGGGCACGGATGATGTTCTCCGACACGTGCTGGTGTAGGGCTGGGACGGCACATCGGGAAAAATAGTGGCGGCTGGGGACGGAATACCGAGGGGCAGCCACCGCCATGAGATTGCGAAAGGCCTCGGTCTCTACCAGCCTATAGGGCAGCATCTCCAGGCTAAGCAATTTGGAGATGTGGACGTTGAGGGCTTGGGCATGTGGGTGGGTGGAACTGTATTTCCTCTTGCGCTCCAGCGTCTGCTGTAAAGACAGCTGAACGCTGCGCTGGGACACGTTGGTGGACACTGTGGAGGATCGTTGAGGCGAAGGTGTGGTTTTCCGGCGGGAGGCGCTCGTGCCGGGGTCCTGGGCAGGGGGTTGACTAGCAGAGGCAGCGAGTGACGCAGGGGGTTGACTAGCAGAGGCAGCGAGTGACACAGGGGAAGGAGCAGTGGTGTGACCCGCAGGAGGTGGTGAACGGCCTTGGTTCCATTGAGTGGGGTGTTTAGCACTCATATGCCTGCGCATGCTGGTGGTGGTTAGGCTAGTAGTGGTGGCACCCCTGCTGATCCTGGTGTGGCACAGGTTGCACACCACAGTCCGTCGGTCATCCTCACTTTCTTTAAAGAACCTCCAGACTTGCGAACATCTAGGCCTCGCCACGGGAGCTTCACTACGTGAAACAGTTGCTGCTGATGCACCAGCTCTGGCCCTGCTTCTCCCTCTGGCCACACCACTGCCTCTTACAACCTGTTCTGGTGCAGCACTCGCCTCCGCCTCAGAAGCACTGTCTTCACTCGGCATATCAACCCAGCTTGGGTCAGTCACCTCGTCATCCTCCGATTCCTCAGTCTGCTCCCCCCTCGGAATTCCTCCCCTAACAACAACTTCACCACTGTCTGACAACCGTGTCTCCTCATCGTCTGACACCTCTTTACAAACTTCTTCCACTAACTCAACATTGTCATCATCATCACCCACAGACTGCGACAGTTGGAAAACTTGGGCATCGGGAACGAGGTCAGCAGCAACCTGAGAAGTGGTTTGTGACTCTGGGAAGGGTCCAGAAAACAGTTCCTGAGAGTATGCCGGATCACATTCCAAATTTTCCTGGGAGGGGGCAGACTGGGGGGAAGGAGGTTGAGGTGGAGGAGCCAGAGGAGTGCTCCCTTGGGTAACGTGGGTGGACTGCGTGGAAGACTGACTGGTGGACAAATTACTTGAAGCATTGTCCGCAATCCACGAGATCAGCTGTTCGCACTGTTGTGGTTTCAACAGTCCTCTACCACGTGTCCCTGTAAGTTGAGACATGAAGCTAGGGAGTGTAACTCTGCGGCGTTCCACAGCTCCCTCATCAGCAGGTACTGTCTCACCCTGCCCAGGACCACGGCCTCTGCCCCCTGCAGTAATTGAATGCCCACGCCCACGCCCTCGTCCTCGACCCTTAGCCCTGGGGTTCAACATTGTTTGTATATAAGTGTATGATATAAAAAAAAAATTAAACGGGCCTGGTGTACTGAAACCCACAAACTTGTTCAGTCTGGTAGAATTAAGTGACGTACAGAAAGTGTCACCTGGACAGTATATACGGATGGGAGCGAATGTGCTGAACTGTGACACACAGAAAGGTTACACGCAGCTGAGTAAAATGGATTTGTATCACTGAGCTAAAACAACTGAAATAATAATTTTTTTTTTTATATTTTGTTTTTTTGGGAACGTGACGTGCAGGAAATATGGTAGAACTGACTGACACCCTGTTAACGGTGGCTATTTAGTCTGCGACCCAGACAAATGTCGCACAGAGAGTTTTCTGGATCAAGCGGTAGATGATATTGGTAGCAAATGACTTGGTTGTATTGTGTGACGTACAGAAAGTGTCACCTGGACAGTATATACGGATGGGAGCGAATGTGCTGAACTGTGACACACAGAAAGGTTACACGCAGCTGAGTAAAATGGATTTGTATCACTGAGCTAAAACAACTGAAAAAATATTTTTTTATATTTTTTTTATATTTTTTAATTTTGTTTTTTGGGAACGTGACGTGCAGGAACTATGGTAGGAACTGACTGACACCCTGTTAACGGTGGCTATTTAGTCTGCGACCCAGACAAATGTCGCACAGAGAGTTTTCTGGATCAAGCGGTAGATGATATTGGTAGCAAATGACTTGGTTGTATTGTGTGACGTACAGAAAGTGTCACCTGGACAGTATATACGGATGGGAGCGAATGTGCTGAACTGTGACACACAGAAAGGTTACACGCAGCTGAGTAAAATGGATTTGTATCACTGAGCTAAAACAACTGAAATAATAATTTTTTTTTTTTATATTTTTGTTTTTTTGGGAACGTGACGTGCAGGAAATATGGTAGAACTGACTGACACCCTGTTAACGGTGGCTATTTAGTCTGCGACCCAGACAAATGTCGCACAGAGAGTTTTCTGGATCAAGCGGTAGATGATATTGGTAGCAAATGACTTGGTTGTATTGTGTGACGTACAGAAAGTGTCACCTGGACAGTATATACGGATGGGAGCGAATGTGCTGAACTGTGACACACAGAAAGGTTACACCAAGCTGAGTAAAATGGATTTGTATCACTGAGCTAAAACAACTGAAAAATAATATTTTTTTTTTTTTTATATTTTTGTTTTTTTTGGGAACGTGACGTGCAGGAACTATGGTAGAACTGACTGACACCCTGTTAACGGTGGCTATTTAGTCTGCGACCCAGACAAATGTCGCACAGAGAATTTTCTGGATCAAGCGGTAGATGATATTGGTAGCAAATGACTTGGTTGTATTGTGTGACGTACAGAAAGTGTCACCTGGACAGTATATACGGATGGGAGCGAATGTGCTGAACTGTGACACACAGAAAGGTTACACGCAGCTGAGTAAAATGGATTTGTATCACTGAGCTAAAACAACTGAAATAATAATTTTTTTTTTTTTATATTTTGTTTTTTTGGGAACGTGACGTGCAGGAAATATGGTAGAACTGACTGACACCCTGTTAACGGTGGCTATTTAGTCTGCGACCCAGACAAATGTCGCACAGAGAGTTTTCTGGATCAAGCGGTAGATGATATTGGTAGCAAATGACTTGGTTGTATTGTGTGACGTACAGAAAGTGTCACCTGGACAGTATATACGGATGGGAGCGAATGTGCTGAACTGTGACACACAGAAAGGTTACACGCAGCTGAGTAAAATGGATTTGTATCACTGAGCTAAAACAACTGAAAAAATAATTTTTTTTTTTATATTTTGTTTTTTTGGGAACGTGACGTGCAGGAAATATGGTAGAACTGACTGACACCCTGTTAACGGTGGCTATTTAGTCTGCGACCCAGACAAATGTCGCACAGAGAGTTTTCTGGATCAAGCGGTAGATGATATTGGTAGCAAATGACTTGGTTGTATTGTGTGACGTACAGAAAGTGTCACCTGGACAGTATATACGGATGGGAGCGAATGTGCTGAACTGTGACACACAGAAAGGTTACACGCAGCTGAGTAAAATGGATTTGTATCACTGAGCTAAAACAACTGAAAAAATAATTTTTTTTTTTTATATTTTGTTTTTTTGGGAACGTGACGTGCAGGAAATATGGTAGAACTGACTGACACCCTGTTAACGGTGGCTATTTAGTCTGCGACCCAGACAAATGTCACACAGAGAGTTTTCTGGATCAAGCGGTAGATGATATTGGTAGCAAATGACTTGGTTGTATTGTGTGACGTACAGAAAGTGTCACCTGGACAGTATATACGGATGGGAGCGAATGTGCTGAACTGTGACACACAGAAAGGTTACACAAGCTGAGTAAAATGGATTTGTATCACTGAGCTAAAACAACTGAAAAAATAATTTTTTTTATATTTTTTTTATATTTTTTAATTTTGTTTTTTTGGGAACGTGACGTGCAGGAACTATGGTAGAACTGACTGACACCCTGTTAACGGTGGCTATTTAGTCTGCGACCCAGACAAATGTCGCACAGAGAGTTTTCTGGATCAAGCGGTAGATGATATTGGTAGCAAATGACTTGGTTGTATTGTGTGACGTACAGAAAGTGTCACCTGGACAGTATATACGGATGGGAGCGAATGTGCTGAACTGTGACACACAGAAAGGTTACACAAAGCTGAGTAAAATGGATTTGTATCACTGAGCTAAAACAACTGAAAAAATAATTTTTTTTTTTTTTTTATATTTTTAATTTGTTTTTTTGGGAACGTGACGTGCAGGAACTATGGTAGAACTGACTGACACCCTGTTAACGGTGGCTATTTAGTCTGCGACCCAGACAAATGTCACACAGAGAATTTTCTGGATCAAGCGGTAGATGATATTGGTAGCAAATGACTTGGTTGTATTGTGTGACGTACAGAAAGTGTCACCTGGACAGTATATACGGATGGGAGCGAATGTGCTGAACTGTGACACACAGAAAGGTTACACGCAGCTGAGTAAAATGGATTTGTATCACTGAGCTAAAACAACTGAAATAATAATTTTTTTTTTTTATATTTTGTTTTTTTGGGAACGTGACGTGCAGGAAATATGGTAGAACTGACTGACACCCTGTTAACGGTGGCTATTTAGTCTGCGACCCAGACAAATGTCACACAGAGAATTTTCTGGATCAAGCGGTAGATGATATTGGTAGCAAATGACTTGGTTGTATTGTGTGACGTACAGAAAGTGTCACCTGGACAGTATATACGGATGGGAGCGAATGTGCTGAACTGTGACACACAGAAAGGTTACACGCAGCTGAGTAAAATGGATTTGTATCACTGAGCTAAAACAACTGAAAAAATAATTTTTTTTTTTATATTTTGTTTTTTTGGGAACGTGACGTGCAGGAAATATGGTAGAACTGACTGACACCCTGTTAACGGTGGCTATTTAGTCTGCGACCCAGACAAATGTCACACAGAGAATTTTCTGGATCAAGCGGTAGATGATATTGGTAGCAAATGACTTGGTTGTATTGTGTGACGTACAGAAAGTGTCACCTGGACAGTATATACGGATGGGAGCGAATGTGCTGAACTGTGACACACAGAAAGGTTACACACAGCTGAGTAAAATGGATTTGTATCACTGAGCTAAAACAACTGAAAAATAATTTTTTTTTTTTTTATTTTTTAATTTTGTTTTTTTGGGAACGTAACGTGCAGGAACTATGGTAGGACTGACTGACACCCTGTTAACGGTGGCTATTTAGTCTGCGACCCAGACAAATGTCGCACAGAGAGTTTTCTGGATCAAGCGGTAGATGATATTGGTAGCAAATGACTTGGTTGTATTGTGTGACGTACAGAAAGTGTCACCTGGACAGTATATACGGATGGGAGCGAATGTGCTGAACTGTGACACACAGAAAGGTTACACAAGCTGAGTAAAATGGATTTGTATCACTGAGCTAAAACAACTGAAAAAATATTTTTTTTATATTTGTTTTTTATATTTTTTTACAATTTTGTTTTTTTGGGAACGTAACGTGCAGGAACTATGGTAGGACTGACTGACACCCTGTTAACGGTGGCTATTTAGTCTGCGACCCAGACAAATGTCGCACAGAGAGTTTTCTGGATCAAGCGGTAGATGATATTGGTAGCAAATGACTTGGTTGTATTGTGTGACGTACAGAAAGTGTCACCTGGACAGTATATACGGATGGGAGCGAATGTGCTGAACTGTGACACACAGAAAGGTTACACGCAGCTGAGTAAAATGGATTTGTATCACTGAGCTAAAACAACTGAAATAATAATTTTTTTTTTTTATATTTTGTTTTTTTGGGAACGTGACGTGCAGGAAATATGGTAGAACTGACTGACACCCTGTTAACGGTGGCTATTTAGTCTGCGACCCAGACAAATGTCACACAGAGAATTTTCTGGATCAAGCGGTAGATGATATTGGTAGCAAATGACTTGGTTGTATTGTGTGACGTACAGAAAGTGTCACCTGGACAGTATATACGGATGGGAGCGAATGTGCTGAACTGTGACACACAGAAAGGTTACACGCAGCTGAGTAAAATGGATTTGTATCACTGAGCTAAAACAACTGAAATAATAATTTTTTTTTTTTATATTTTGTTTTTTTTGTTGGGAACGTGACGTGCAGGAACTATGGTAGAACTGACTGACACCCTGTTAACGGTGGCTATTTAGTCTGCGACCCAGACAAATGTCGCACAGAGAGTTTTCTGGATCAAGCGGTAGATGATATTGGTAGCAAATGACTTGGTTGTATTGTGTGACGTACAGAAAGTGTCACCTGGACAGTATATACGGATGGGAGCGAATGTGCTGAACTGTGACACACAGAAAGGTTACACAAGCTGAGTAAAATGGATTTGTATCACTGAGCTAAAACAACTGAAAAAATAATTTTTTTATTTTTTTTATATTTTTAATTTGTTTTTTTGGGAACGTGACGTGCAGGAACTATGGTAGAACTGACTGACACCCTGTTAACGGTGGCTATTTAGTCTGCGACCCAGACAAATGTCGCACAGAGAGTTTTCTGGATCAAGCGGTAGATGATATTGGTAGCAAATGACTTGGTTGTATTGTGTGACGTACAGAAAGTGTCACCTGGACAGTATATACGGATGGGAGCGAATGTGCTGAACTGTGACACACAGAAAGGTTACACGCAGCTGAGTAAAATGGATTTGTATCACTGAGCTAAAACAACTGAAAAATAATTTTTTTTTTTTTTTATATTTTTTAATTTTTTTTTGGGAACGTGACGTGCAGGAACTATGGTAGAACTGACTGACACCCTGTTAACGGTGGCTATTTAGTCTGCGACCCAGACAAATGTCGCACAGAGAGTTTTCTGGATCAAGCGGTAGATGATATTGGTAGCAAATGACTTGGTTGTATTGTGTGACGTACAGAAAGTGTCACCTGGACAGTATATACGGATGGGAGCGAATGTGCTGAACTGTGACACACAGAAAGGTTACACGCAGCTGAGTAAAATGGATTTGTATCACTGAGCTAAAACAACTGAAAAAATAATTTTTTTTTTTATATTTTGTTTTTTTGGGAACGTGACGTGCAGGAAATATGGTAGAACTGACTGACACCCTGTTAACGGTGGCTATTTAGTCTGCGACCCAGACAAATGTCGCACAGAGAGTTTTCTGGATCAAGCGGTAGATGATATTGGTAGCAAATGACTTGGTTGTATTGTGTGACGTACAGAAAGTGTCACCTGGACAGTATATACGGATGGGAGCGAATGTGCTGAACTGTGACACACAGAAAGGTTACACCAAGCTGAGTAAAATGGATTTGTATCACTGAGCTAAAACAACTGAAAAAATAATTTTTTTATTTTTTTTATATTTTTTAATTTGTTTTTTGGGAACGTGACGTGCAGGAACTATGGTAGGACTGACTGACACCCTGTTAACGGTGGCTATTTAGTCTGCGACCCAGACAAATGTCGCACAGAGAGTTTTCTGGATCAAGCGGTAGATGATATTGGTAGCAAATGACTTGGTTGTATTGTGTGACGTACAGAAAGTGTCACCTGGACAGTATATACGGATGGGAGCGAATGTGCTGAACTGTGACACACAGAAAGGTTACACAAAGCTGAGTAAAATGGATTTGTATCACTGAGCTAAAACAACTGAAAAAATATTTTTTTTATATTTGTTTTTTATATTTTTTTACAATTTTGTTTTTTGGGAACGTAACGTGCAGGAACTATGGTAGGACTGACTGACACCCTGTTAACGGTGGCTATTTAGTCTGCGACCCAGAGAAATGTCGCACAGAGAGTTTTCTGGATCAAGCGGTAGATGATATTGGTAGCAAATGACTTGGTTGTATTGTGTGACGTACAGAAAGTGTCACCTGGACAGTATATACGGATGGGAGCGAATGTGCTGAACTGTGACACACAGAAAGGTTACACGCAGCTGAGTAAAATGGATTTGTATCACTGAGCTAAAACAACTGAAAAAATAATTTTTTTTATATTTGTTTTTTATATTTTTTACAATTTTGTTTTTTTGGGAACGTGACGTGCAGGAACTATGGTAGAACTGACTGACACCCTGTTAACGGTGGCTATTTAGTCTGCGACCCAGACAAATGTCGCACAGAGAGTTTTCTGGATCAAGCGGTAGATGATATTGGTAGCAAATGACTTGGTTGTATTGTGTGACGTACAGAAAGTGTCACCTGGACAGTATATACGGATGGGAGCGAATGTGCTGAACTGTGACACACAGAAAGGTTACACGCAGCTGAGTAAAATGGATTTGTATCACTGAGCTAAAACAACTGAAAAAATAATTTTTTTTTTTTTTATATTTTGTTTTTTTGGGAACGTGACGTGCAGGAAATATGGTAGAACTGACTGACACCCTGTTAACGGTGGCTATTTAGTCTGCGACCCAGACAAATGTCGCACAGAGAGTTTTCTGGATCAAGCGGTAGATGATATTGGTAGCAAATGACTTGGTTGTATTGTGTGACGTACAGAAAGTGTCACCTGGACAGTATATACGGATGGGAGCGAATGTGCTGAACTGTGACACACAGAAAGGTTACACGCAGCTGAGTAAAATGGATTTGTATCACTGAGCTAAAACAACTGAAATAATAATTTTTTTTTTATATTTTGTTTTTTTGGGAACGTGACGTGCAGGAAATATGGTAGAACTGACTGACACCCTGTTAACGGTGGCTATTTAGTCTGTGACCCAGACAAATGTCACACAGAGAATTTTCTGGATCAAGCGGTAGATGATATTGGTAGCAAATGACTTGGTTGTATTGTGTGACGTACAGAAAGTGTCACCTGGACAGTATATACCGTTTGGAGTGAGTATGCTGAACTGCGACACACAGAAAGGTTACACGCAGCTGAGTAAAATGGATTTGTATCACTGAGCTAAAACAACTGAAATAATAATTTTTTTTTTTATATTTTGTTTTTTTGGGAACGTGACGTGCAGGAAATATGGTAGAACTGACTGACACCCTGTTAACGGTGGCTATTTAGTCTGCGACCCAGACAAATGTCGCACAGAGAGTTTCTGGATCAATCTGTAGAT
>ONZH01011431.1:0-32883 GCA_900303285.1 Rhinella marina | reverse complement strand
TTGCCAGTTTTATGTCACCCCAGCAAGACACTGTCACCTGTCCTGTCAAGGCAGAGTAGGGGGGAGCTGTACAGAAAGATGGTGAGGGAGTACCTAGCTGACCATACCAACGTCCTGACTGATCACTCTGCTCCATACTACTACTGGGTTTCAAAGCTGAACACGTGGCCTGAACTGGCACTGTACGCCTTGGAGGTGCTGGCCTGCCCTGCCGCTACCGTGTTGTCAGAGTGGGTATTCAGTGCAGCTGGTGGCGTCATCACCGATAAGCGTACACGCCTGTCAACTGACAGCGCTGACAGGCTGACGCTTATTAAAATGAACAAAGCCTGGATTTCAACAGAATTCAAATCTCCTCCGGGGGAAAGCAGCTAAAGAATAAGATTCCTTATGTATCCGATTCCTCTCCTCTACTTCTCCTCCTCCTTCTCTTCATTGCCAAACGCTGACCCAAAAGGGAATTTTTTAGAGTGCCAACTGGCACTCTTTTAAGACAATGTTTCCGGAGGGCCACCCAGGCCCTCTCTCCAAACAATTTTTCCGGAGCGTCAACTACAGACACCCTAAAAAAAATTTCAGGAGCGTCAACTACAGACACTCTAAAACAATTTTTCAGGAGTGTCAACTATAGACACTCTAAAACAATTTTTCAGGATCGTCAACCACAGACACTAAAATTTTTTTTTTTTGGAGGGTCGACTTCAGACAATTCAAAAAAGTTTTTTTTGGGAGGCTCACCTACAGCCATTTGACTGCAATCTCAGTCTGACAAAGGCATTGGTGGTGTCAGGCTAAATTTTTGGGTGGTTCACCTGCTACCTCAGTCTAACTCGATCACTCTGTTGTCACTGCCGCCATACAGGGTCACGCTAAAGTTTTTATGTGCTTCACCTGCTACCTCCCTCTAACTCGTTCACTCAGTCGTCACCGCCATAGTGGGTTGCACTATAGCAGCCCAAGTCTGCACAGTCCTTTTTTTCTCTCTAACTGATCGATACTATATATCACATTAGAAAATACGTTTTTTTGCTCTCAGTTAATACACATATATTAGAAAAAGTTCAATGGAACAATTTTCTGGGTTGAACTATACCAGGCCGAGTCTGCACAATCCTTTGTTTCTCTCTAATTGCTATATACTACATGTGACGTTAGAAAATATGTTTTATTGCTCTGTTATACAAATATATTTGAAAAAGGTCACTGTGGGACAATTTTCTGGGTAGCTCTATGCCAGGCCCAGTCGGCACAATCCTTTGTTTATCTCTAATTGATATATAATACAGTTATATACACAACATTTTGAACCCAGCAGGGGTGCCAACACTACCAGCCTAATCACCACCAGCATGCGCAGGCATATGAGTGCTAAACACCCGACTCAGTGGAACCAATGCCGTTCACCTCCTGCGGGTCACACCACTGCTCCTTCCCCTGTGTCACTTGCTGCCTCTGGGAGTCAACCCCCCGCCCAGGACCCCGGCACGAGCGCCTCCCGCCCGAAAACTACCCCTTCGCCTCCACGATCCTCCACACTGTCCACCAATGTGTCCCTGCACAGCGTTCAGCTGTCATTAGATCAGACATTGAAGCGCAAGCGGAAATAAAGTTCCACCCACCCACATTCACAAGCCCTCAACGTCCACACACAGGGCCATGATAAATTTTAACGTGCTTCGCCTGCTCCCGCACTGTAACTCGGTCACTCTGTAGTCAAAGCCATACAGGGCCACGATAAATTTTAATGTGCTTCGCCTGCTCCCGCAGTGTAACTCGGTCACTCTGTAGTCACAGTCATACAGGGCCACGCTAAATTTTAACGTGCTTCGCCTGCTCCCGCAGTGTAACTCGGTCACTCTGTTGTCACAGCCATACAGGGCCACACTAAATTTTAATGTGCTTCGCCTGCTCCCGCAGTGTAACTCGGTCACTCTGTAGTCATAGCCATCCAGGGCCACGATAAATTTTAACGTGCTTCGCCTGCTCCCACTGTGTAACTCGGTCACTCTGTAGTCACAGCCGTACAGGGCCACGATAAATTTTAATGTGCTTCACCTGCTCCCGCAGTGTAACTCGGTCACTCTGTAGTCATAGCCATACAGGGCCACAATAAATTTTAATGTGCTTCGCCTGCTCCCGCTGTGTAACTCGGTCACTCTGTAGTGACAGCCATACAAGGCCACGCTAAATTTTTATGTGCTTCGCCTGCTCCCGCAGTGTAACTCGGTCACTCTGTTGTCACAGCCATACAGGGTCACCCTAAATTTTATTTGTGCTTCGCCTGCTACCTCACTCTAACTCGTTTACTCTGTTGTCACCGCCATACAGGGTCACGCTAATTTTTTTTTCTTCGACTGCTACCTCAGTCTAACTCGTAACAATAAATGTGCCAAAATGAGGGAGAAAACAATCAAAGCCTCTCAACCTCCGTACTCACCACAGAAGCCACAATATATCAAAAGAGGGGCAGTATCATTATTTAAAATATAACTTTTAATAATCACATTAAAATAAAGAAAAACCTCTCAAAACACCATAAATGTTATAAAAAATTCCAGTCTTACCCGATTCTAGCCGCTTGTGACAGTTTGTGTCAAATTAAAGGGCAATTCCACAACAGCATTGGCTGTAAGAATAATCATTCAATGTTAAGTATACACTTGTTATCAGGAACAAATACACAATGAAAAAGCGTATAGGCACGGGGCTGCGCTGACCCTGGAGATTGTCACTCACTCTAACTCAGCTCGGAGACGCGACTAGATGGTAGCTGCACTCCGTCCCCGTACCTAAATCTTCTTGACCCTAATGAAACCCTACTGATACAATGTCCCAGTAGTCCAAACGCATTTCATCTAATATCAATCTAAATAAATACTTTGCCCCTGACTCATCAGGGGACCAGGGCAAAGTATAAAATGGGAAAAAGTCAGTAGAGGGCATAAGAAAGTTTAAATACACCCATCAACAATTATACACAAACGTTATGATGGTAAGCATGAAGGTATATAAAGCTCTCATAAGTCACACAGACGGCGTATGGCCCCCCTGTACAGATATATAATATCGGTATATTAGCAAAGTCTGTAGTCCTACCGAATACCTATTACATTGGGGAGGCACCTTGGTGTGGGCAACATCCCCTCCTCATGCCTGGCAGTCAGCTCTACTTACCAGACGCCAGACGCCTTATAAGGTTTTCCAAGTCCGCGCCACTAGCGGTGCGTCACTTCCGGTGACGTCACCTGATGGTGCCGGACATGCGCTGTTCAGTTTGTGAAGATCCAGCGCATCCTTCCCATTGCCCATACATCCACGTAGAAATGCATGCGCAGTAGGAACAATGGTACTGCGAGGTCACTGCCCTAGCTTGCCCTGGCTGTTTCCCCATCACTATGGGCAACCGGACCTAGACATCGCAAATTACCACTTTACATAACATCAAAGGGGGGATGTGAATATAACAGTATTAATTATATACAATCCTAGCACTAAATAATAAGTTACTTTGGCTGTTTAATCTGACACACAGGGCAATAAATACCCTAACTAAAGAAAAAGTAGAATATATATACCACACATCAATAGAGTTATGTGATTGGTACTGTTGGCCTTTTGCCCGCAAAAAGTGGGCAATTGCATTGAGACCTGCCTCATGTTGAATTGAAGAGTATAGTGATTCAACATCTATTGAGGCTAAGTACCATGTATGTTCCACCACTATACCTTCCAGTTTTGTGAGGAGATCTCCCGTGTCCCGGATGTATGAAGGCAGGCACTGTACAAAGGGCCTTAAAATACGATCCACTTAGACTCCTAAATTTTGTGAAAGGCTGCCCACCCCAGACACAATGGGGTGCCCTTTCAAAGGGGATACCCCCTTATGAATCTTGGGTAGGCAGTAAAAGGTGGCTATAATAGGATGTGATGGAAATAAAAATTCAAATTCCTTTTTATCAATCAGGCCTAACCCCTGTGCCTCTTTCAGTGTATTCAAGAGCTCAGTCTGAAATACTGATGTCGGATTACCAGACAAGATCTCATAGCCTGTTCTATCACTTAGAATGTTCAGGCACATGTCCCTATAGTCCTTAGAGTTCACTATCACGACATTTCCTCCTTTGTCAGAAGGTTTGATCGTGATAGTTTTATCACCTTCCAAGTCCTTAAGCGCCTTACGTTCTTTCATGTTACAGTTAAATCTAACAGGACTAAGATCAAGGCTGCTAAGTTCAGCGACAGTATGTTTTAGGAAGACATCAATGCATGAGATATCACTCATCGGAGGCATCTTTGTGCTGTTACATTTAAGGTCATTGAAGGGACCTTTACCATCCTCTGTACCTGAAGTGTTTTCAAGGCTATACAGGAGTTTCACATCACTTAGGATCTCCACTGGTACGCCCAGTTCACGGCTTTCCTTTCTCTCTTGTTGTTTAAAATGTTTATGCCATCTTAACTTCCGAGCGAACAAGTGGAGATCCTTAACCCAGGCAAACAGGTTGAAATTCGAGGTTGGCACAAAGGAGAGACCACGACTCAAAACCCCCATCTCAACTGGGGTAAGTTCACGTGAGGATAAATTAACTACTTGCGACTGTCCGTCTGCTGCTGTGGTGTTAGAGGGTATTGTAGATTCCGATTGCGCAGGGGGTAGGGGGATCCCTGTTCTAAAAAATTCTGTTGATTACTCTGGTTATACAAAGAACGGCCCCCTCTTGTCCCTCTCCTATATACTGCCCCTCTACTTCTCCCCCTACTTTTGGGTGGGTGTTCCTTTTCATTATCAGAGGCCTCTGTCTCTGTTGATGATAACTCAGAGCCCCGATCTTTTTTGGTCTCAGAGTTATTCAAAAACAGGTAGGCTCTGTTTTCTTTAAAATCTTGAAAATCCCTTGTGAATTGCTTGTGTTTCCTTTCTTTTAGGTGATATTGGTACCGTTCAATTGTATTTTGTAAATGGTTCTCCCTTACACCAAATTCTGGTTCTTGATTGAATTTTTTTGTAATCTCAATCTGTTCATATAACCTCTTTTCAATCTGTTCCAGGGAACTCTTTTCTTCTTCTAACAAAATCTGCATAAACCGGAGGGAACTGTTAGTGGCCTCTCTCTCCCACTTCTGCATTAAACCCGGGTTCCTGCACCGACTTGCCGGAGTTAAAGTAATGCGCAGGGCCATACGCCGTCTGTGTGACTTATGAGAGCTTTATATACCTTCATGCTTACCATCATAACGTTTGTGTATAATTGTTGATGGGTGTATTTAAACTTTCTTATGCCCTCTACTGACTTTTTCCCATTTTATACTTTGCCCTGGTCCCCTGATGAGTCAGGGGCAAAGTATTTATTAAGATTGATATTAGATGAAACGCGTTGGGACTACTGGGACATTGTATCAGTAGGGTTTCATTAGGGTCAAGAAGATTTAGGTACGGGGACGGAGTGCGGCTACCATCTAGTCAGAGTGACAATCTCCAGGGTCAGCGCAGCCCCGTGCCCATACGCTTTTTCATTGTGTATTTGTTCCTGATAACAAGTGTATACTTAACATTGAATGATTTTTTCTCCTTTTCTCCTTGGCAAAAATGAAAAACAATATACTATTGTAAAAAAATGTAATAATTCATTTTCACAGTCCAATAATAAAGGAGTTCAGCACTAATCTAACCTGTGAAGGGAATAATGGAAGATCAGTACTTACACACATAGATTTATATAAATAAATTACATTAGTTATACAATTCCAAAGATTGGATGAAACACCTATGGGTTCAACACCATTACTTCACCCTTAGATAAATTTCTTGGGGGTGTAGTTTCACAAATGTGGTCAATTCTTGAGATTTCCACTAAGAAAAATTTTAATTTTTAATTTCACATTCATTTGCATTAATTTCTGTGAAAATAATTTAAATAGTTAACAAACTTCATAAATGCCATTTTGAAAACTATGTAGTTTTTTAAAATAGAATGATTTATATGGTGATTATAGCTAAGGATGAGCGAATCGACTTCGGATGGTACATCCTAAGTCGTTTCGCAAAAAACTTCGATGTAATACTCTATGGAGTTTCCATTCTGTAATGTATTCAATGTATTGGCTCCATTTGGGCCGAAGTTATTACTTAGCGACGTTGCACGAGACTTCATGTAATAACTTTGGGAATTAACTACAACCACTGGCAAAAATTATGGAATCATCAGTCTCTAAGGATGTTCCTTCAGTTATTTAATTTTGTTGAAAAAAAAAACAGATCACAGACATGACAAAAAACTAAAGGCATTTCAAACGGCAACTTTCTGGCCTTAAGAAATACTAAAAGAAATCAAGAAAAATAATTGTGGTAGCCAGTAACAGTTATATTTTTAGAACAAGCACAGGGAATAAATTATGGAATCACTCAATTCTGAGGAAAAAATTATGGAATCATGAAAAACAAACAAACAAAATAACACTCCAACACATCCACGATTGCCTTTCCTTAACCCATTGTAACCTTGCTTTTTTTTTTTGTTTAGATGTTAGTGATGGCTTTCTTTTAGCTTTTCTGTATGTAAATCCCATTTCCTTTAGGTGGTTTCTTACAGTTCGGTCACAGATGTTGATCCCAGTTTCCTCCCATTTGTTCCTCATTTGTTTTGTTGTACATTTTCTGTTTTCAAGGCATATTGCTTTAAGTTTTATGTCTTGATGCTTTGATGTCTTCCTTGGTCTACCAGTATGCTTGCCTTTAACCACCTTCCCATGTTGTTTGTACTTGGTCCAGGTTTTAGACACAGCTGACTGTGAACAACCAACATCTTGTGCAACATTACGTGATGATTTACCCTCTTTAAGGAGTTTGATAATCCTCTCCTTTTTTTCAATTGACCTCTCTGGAGTTGGAATCATGATTCATGTCAGTCCATTTGATTTCTTTTAGTATTTCTTAAAGCCAGAAAGTTGCCATTTGAAATGCCTTTAGTTTTTTGTCATGTCTGTGATCTGTTTTTTTTTCAACAAAATTAAACAACTGAAGGAACATCCTCAGAGACTGGTGATTCCATAATTTTTGCAAGGGGTTGTATTACTTTTAAAAACCTTGGTACCAAACTCGGGTTTGGTTCCAAGGTACCATTAAGAAGCGAACCTGAGTTCGGCACCAAGGTTTTTCTCTAGAAAATAAAAGTGCAATTGAACAATAATGCCAACATTATTGGTAAATAGTATGGTAAATAGTAATTCTTAAGTATTTTGTGAGCTTTGACTGTCCTAAAAGCCAAGGAATTCAAATTTTCAAATTTTGATTAAATTTTGGATTTGAATTTTTATAAACAGAAACAAAACGTATCAACCAAAATATACCACTAATATAAAATAATATATGTCCTGAAAAAAACTCAGAAATCTCAGAATTGCTTGTAAAAGCATTCCAAACTTATCACCACATAAAGGAATAATAGAGAAGTGTCAGATTTAAAAAAAATGAAGCTGCGTCTTTAAGGCAAAAATAATCTGCATGATTAAGGGGTTCATTATTTAGCATAATTTTGTGTGGTCAGCAAAACAGCTACTTAACATTCTTTAATGTGTACAAGGTCCTCTGGAAAAACAGATAAGTAATAAGTAGAGATGAACGAATCTTCCAAGATTCGCTACGGCCAATATTCGCCAAATTTTTAAAAAGATTCACCTCGGATAAGTTTTGATTCGGTTTAAGTTTCCTTAAAAAAAATTTGTGTTCTGTGAACATTCCCGCGAATACGTACGCATGAGCGTACAAAGTGCGTACACAGCTTTAGTTTATTATTGTCTAGGGCCACAAAAATAACGAACATACAGTAAAATTACTCTACTTAAGTGAATACCCACGCATTAGCGTACAAATTATTAGAAGCGTAGCATTAGCGTACAAATTATTTTATGTGTACGTAGCGTTAGCGTACAAAGATTTAAGAAGAATCTTCAGATTCATATCAAATCTACGAAGCGGTGAATAGATTCGCTCATCTCAAGTAATAAGTCTGCATTTAGACAAAGTGCTTCAAGGGAATCTGTCACCACTGGCCTTTCTATTAAACTGTTTGCTAAACACATAGCTGTGCTTCAGCTTTGATGCAATGAGTTCATCATTGTTGGTCTTGTTGCACCCAAGCTCCACCTATTTGTGTGGCCTGCTCCTCCTTTGCTGCTTTGATTGACAGTCCAGGCAGTGGCAAAACAATAAGGGTGATGGCACACGTTGCGTTTGTACATGCGTTTTTGATTGCGGTCAAAAAACGCAGCACTTTCAATATTAATACAAGTCAATGGCTAATTATTTCCGCAAGGTACACGTTGCGTTTGTGAAGTAGTAATATTGCTTTGTGCGGTAATCGCATGTTTTCTAGTTAATAGACGCATGCGTTTAGGCTAAATTAATTGTTTGTGCGTTTTTGCTTTGTGCGGTACGCCTCTTTGTTGTTTGCGGTGCATTTAGCTTTATTTTCACTATGCTGCTCCGGGGTAGACAGGAAGTTACATCACTTCCTTTTGACCCCGTTAAGCTGCATAATAAAGTGCGCGTACTTCAACTGGCTCTTTGCATGCTAGTATGTCCCGCTTAAGCCGAATGGAGATTGATGTATCTCGTCTTATCTCTTTGGTGAGTTTTTTTACAAACTGTCTACTTGTTTGCCAGCCATTTTGTCTTCATTTTTGTAGTATTGTTTTATTGTATTTGATTTTTACAGGCCCCACTATTTTTTCCTTGCAAAAAGGCATTAATTGTCTCTTATGTGCTCTCTTTTTCATCCCACAATCCAAGTGATAGCCATACCTAGACTCGCATTGCTTATCTATGTATTTGGTTGTGTTTTGACATCCAATGCACATTTGCAGTGATCCTTTGTCTAATATTTGGCCTGTTTAGTTATTGGGCATATTGTGCTTACTGTTTATGTCTCACCTTTTTGTTTTAATACTTTCCATTTTTTTTCTTTTTTTTGTTTTTATAAGGTTCGTGAACGGCGTCTTTTGTGGGATACTAAAGACAAAAACTATAGTGTTCGACAGAGTCGTGATGACGCCTGGGTGGAAATTTGTCAAGCCTTGTATCCTGATTGGTCTGTCTTTTCTGAAAAAGAGCAAAAGTCATGTGGTGATTATTTTTTTTTTTTTATTTTTGTATGTGTAGTATCTAAACATGGTTTTTGTTTCATGCCACAGAAAGCATGGTGAAAAATAGATGGCGGTCTGCTCGAGATCGTTTCCGCAAAGATTATGCTGTGCAAGAACGAAGTGGTTCGTCGCCTCTTGGTCGCCGAAAATACTTGCACTTTGATGAGCTAATGTTTCTTGTACCCACTCGGCAAATGCGAAAGTAAGTTTTGTTGACTAAATGTCATTGCAATACCTTTTTTTATTTCGTGATGACTAATACAATGCTTTATTTTTTGCCTTTTTGAAAACCTTCACATTTGGGAACATCATGATACAATTCATGGTATTATGGGTTTAGATTGTGTTGGGTTTTCTTGACCTGCCACCAGCACACTACTGTACATCATGTGGTCTACTGATTGTTTAAAGAGCCTTTTTTCTAATGTATTATTTTGAATCATGTTTTTTTTGGTCTTCTCCGTTAGCCAGCAGCTGCTTGCCTGGCCTGACCCCTTTCATCCCCCCATTTTTTTTGTTTTTTTGTCTATTTACCCTTTTTTTTATGGAAGGCTTATTTTTTAAATAATCTTCTTAATAATACAGTTGTCTTTATCTTATGCAAGCTTAAAAATTACCCATACAGTATTTGGATGAGCAATTTTTGATGCATTTTTTTTAGCTCCCAGGGCAACATTTCTCCGGAAGCACAAAGTAATGTTGATGTGGAAAACCGGAATGATGATATTAATGTAGGTGAAGCCGTAGAAACTGGCACTTCAGAGGAACTTTTTGATGACAGCTTGGATGTGGACATTCCATTGGATAACAGTCCCTTACCACTTTCGGCACCGTCATCCAGATCACACACTCAAACTGTGAGAACACAATCACGTGGCCAGGCTCGTCGTGCATTGTCACATCGCACCATTGAAAATGAGGCTGCCTCCCTGTTACGTCGTGTAGGTGTTGAGGATTTGTATGATGGTTTTGGACATACTATTGCGGGTCAGTGTCGATTGATTCCTCTTGATCGACGTGCAAGTTTTATGTCTTTTGTGCTTGCAGTGTCTGAGATGTTTACAACTTGCCCGAGCAATCCAGTTTTGGAAACTTTGATTTCATCGGTCAGATCAGCATTATCACCCACTCCTGCACATCAACCGAATGTTCAGACCTCGGAGGCATCTCTTTCAAACATAATAGTTAATGCTCCAAACAGTCATTCTCAAAATAGTTACCCTCATGCACCTTCATATATCCCTGCTCCCCCCCCCTCAAACACATCAAAATTCTTCTTTTTTGTCTATGCTTTATAGTTCCCCAATATCAGGGCCAAATCAGTTATCCCTCCCAGCCCAAGGTAGTTGTCCCCAAGCTTATACTTTGTCTCAGCCAAATATGTTGGCACATGCACATGCAAACAACATCTCCAGACAAGTAAATGTTGGCACACGGATCTTTCCTTCTACCTCTCAACCACCGAATTATTATTAATGTATTCTCCCTAACACTATTGCATTTTTGCGTATTCTTGGCCTGTTTATGTTTTTTTTTGTTGGTTATTTTTTAAATACCTATTGTTGGCCATGCAATAGTTTGCATTATGTCATCTTGAACATTGTTAGGAACCTTTAAGCATGAAGACATGTTCTGCTCTTGATCTTTAAGTCATTGTCCCTTTCTGGATATATGGTTTGTTTATCTGTTATGTTCAGATGTTAAATGTTTTAAATTAGCATTTGGATTTAACACATTGCGACACGCGCAAACATTGTCCCTTCTTTGAACACAAACCACATCAGGGCCATTGCCATAGTGTTGGTGTTTAAGACAGTTTTAATCTCCAACTCTTTAAGTTGGCCATATGCAACAATCATATTAACCTTGTCCTTTTTTCATGGTCCTTTGTATACTTTAAGTTGTAATTTAAATCTTATTTATGTGCAAATCGGACTTCTCGAATGTTAAACATTTGGATAACGGTTACACAATTTTGTTTGTGAGCATTTTATGCACAAATAAAAATATAAAAATAAAAAGTGTGTTTCTTCGCAAAAATGATGATAATACCAATTCGAAAATACCGATATAGATGGCAGTAAACTAACAGCATGCAAAGTGTGCTGCTACAATGTATGTTTTTGGCAGCGATGTGATTAAATCACATAAATAAGCAAGTTAAGTGAGCTAATTTGCGTAAATAAAAACTGGCATAGTTGTGTATGTTAAACAAAGTGAATCCTGGTCTTATGGTTTGAATATACTTTACATTCAGAATTGTTATTATGATGTTTGTTTGGGATATCATCAGAGCATTCCAATTGATGGTGTTTGACTAAAATTAACCCAAAAAAAGAGTGCCTACCGTATGCTTAGAAAATGCACATCATGGAGTCATCTATCAATATCCAAAGTAGTTGAAGCAGAAACCGAATAAAAATCTGCCACAATACCTGCCACAATATTTTTGGGAGGTCAAATAATGATGAACTACAATACATGAAAGCTTGGCAGGAGTATGTTTTGTGGGAAATAATATGTTTAATATGTCTAACGTAAACAAGCCACATAGAAACATCATTGTCACCACAAAAATCATGGGACAGATACATGTCATAAGAGTATTCTTCAGACATAAACATTCTTTAAAAAAAGGAGTGCCTTTAATTTTGAAGTTAAATAAAATTAGTGAAAAGTGGGCACCGCAATGGGCACATTTCCTGCGCAAAAAAACAATTGGCCATATTTTTCAGGACATTCCTCCAAAACAGCCATATATAATGTCCTTAGCTTAAATTTAAAGTTTGAAAAAGCTTTGTAAATAATGTAAACTATTCCTCCAAGATAAGTCATCACAATCAGGTCTGCAGGGGGTCACACACATACCAACACCGCAGATCATCTGTGAGAAGAGACAGGGAGTGCATTGGTCACCAGCACTGTCACTTTACTCTTCCAAATCTCTGCTGATGTTCCAGAAACATACAGTGTCCATCTGTTTGAGACAGACGGTAGATGACACGTGCACAATGTGAATGCATTCTCAAACAATAAATGCTTTACTGTTCAAGCAACAAATATAATCCAATTACATTTTTATAGGGAACCTGTCAACTACTTTAAGCTGACCCTACTGAGAGCAGCATAACATAGGGGCATAATTGCTGTTTTCTGCGGTTGTTTAATCATGAGCTAAAAGAAATTTTTGGCAGAGGACCAACATCATAATCATTGGCACACAGAGGCCTTGAAAAGAGTCTAATCTACTAGAGCAGAATCATGGGGTAATACCGTCGTTGAGACACGTGATGGTGGCTCTGGGGTCTTCTTTTATTAACATATTGCTTTTCCCAGGGAGCCTTGTTTTAGTTTCACCAACGTTGAGACACGTGATGGTGGCTCTGTGGTGATGATGGTTGATCTCCCTGAGGTCAATCATCTTTTCTTAAATAATCGTCTACTAGGCATTGCTCCCACTAGCCAGATTCCTACTCCACACTGATGAGGGGCTAATACCCCGAAACAGCTGTTTATGGATGGATACCATGTCTTGGCATAGGTGGTCTCCTTTTGGGGACTGCCCTTCCCTTGGTTGTTCCTTCCCGGTAAAAGGCCTGGCTAGTTTGATCGTTGTTGAGACACGTGATGGTGGCTCTGGGGTCTTCTTTTATTAGCATATTGCTTTTCCCAGGGAGCCTTGTTTTAGTTTCACCAACGTTGAGACACGTGATGGTGGCTCTGTGGTGATGATGGTTGACTTCCCTGAGGTCAATCATCTTTTCTTAAATAAAGCAATATGTTCTGGACAGAAGAAGTTATCTAAGTAAACAAACAAATCTGTTAATACAGATGAAAATTGGAAAAAAAAAAATTTGGAATTACCTATTATTCCAAACTTTACTTCTAATTGAGATTTGGCATATGTTTCTTGCACTGTAGCTGTAATTTTTGTGTTGTCTGAAAGCCTGGACTGTCTGCTTTCAGACATGACGTTTTGCATGTAACAGCCTACCCTATAGAAAATATCACCATCTAAACCAGCAACCCACCACCCATTTTTAAACCAAAAAAAAAAAAGCTGAGCTGGACTGGGGCCAAACCTTCATTTAGAAAACATCATTTGTAGCAATGAAAAGAAAAAAAAAGTATGTTTGATGAAAAGGCAACATCAATTATGCTGAGTACTTTGCAGTAAAGAAGCATATTGCCAAGAAACAGCACCTTCAGGCGACAAAAAATAATGAGTAAACATTTCTCTAATGCGCCATCCCGAATCAATATGAGTACTGGGGTCACAAGTTAGATGGCCCACATTAGCTGCAGGTACTGGAATATTGTCATTTAAGCAAATTCCATTATTTTGCAAAAAATTGTGGAGAACACATGCAGCCTTCACTATGGCATCCACTTTATCTGTACGTAATTGAATGGGTGTCTTCAAAATACGCCATTGACTAGTCAGCATGCCAAATGTGCATTCCACAACTCTTCATGCACGACTTAAACGTAAATTGAAGATTCTTTTTCTAAAAGTAAGTCCTCTTCTACTATAGGGCCGTAATACATGTGTGGTAAGTTGAAAAGCTTCGTCACAAACAAACACATATGGAAGTGGGTTCGTTGTACCAGGAAAGGGTGTGGCAGCAGGTATAGTGTTGTGGTTATGTAAAATATGACGACCAATCTGAGAGTTCTCCAAAACACGAGAGTCATTGGTGCTCCCATAAGCACCAACATCTATGGCCACAAAGTTATAGTCAGCATCTGCAATTGCCATGAGCACAATAGAAAAAAACTTTTTATAATTAAAAAAAAGGGAACCAGAATTTGGGGGTTTAAGCACACGAACATGTTTCCCATCAATTGCGCCTATACAGTTGGGAAAACCAGCAACTTGTTGAAAGCCCAAAGAGACTCTTTTCCAAACATAAACATTTGGCTGGGGCATAAAAAGAGGTTGAAGGTGCAACCAAAGTACATCACAAACCTCTTTCACAATGCAACTAATGGTTGATCGACCCATATGAAATTGAAATTGCAAAGATGATAAACTTTCACCACTTGCCATAAACCTGGTAGAAAAAAACAATATACATTAAAAAAAGGCAAATGTGCTAAAAAGAAACAACAAAAAATATAACAAAAAACTCACCGTAAAGTAATCAACAGTCTTGCTTCAGGTGGAATACATTGACGCATAACTGTGTTTTGCCTCAAAATATATGGTCCAACAATAGCCAGCAGTTTATCAAACAAATCCACACTCATTCGACAAAACAAATAAAATTTGTCAGGAAACCACAATGTAAAAACAGAAAAAAAACACCAAAAAAGGGTGCAGTATGCTACATATTTATGTTGCATAAAGAAAATACATGCTAAAAAAAAAAAAAAAAATACCTCCTTAAATCATGATAAAGTTCCGGTAAAGAATCTAATACGTTACGACTGCGAAGAAGGGGGTGTATCCAAAATCTCCTTCTTTGAGCACGTTCATTACGCTGTTTAAAAATGAAAAACCAAAACAAAACAATCAAAAAAGAAAATGCAAACAAAACAAAAAAATATATATATATATATATATATATATATATATATATATATATATATATACCATTCGCTCTGCTTCCCATTCCCGGAGTCTGGATATAATTAATCCCAAAAGTAACGCCAAATAAGGTCGACGTAAAATTAGTGGCTGCTCAATCACTCCATGTTTGCAAATTTAAACAAAAGACTCCCAAAAGCCAGAGATCAACAGTTGGAGGGCTAACATGAACCCAAAAAGACAGGAAGTCGGCAAAAGGAAGCTGACATTTAAATAGATGAAGCAGATGAACGCAATGAGATAAGTTAAAAACGCAGCGGTTTAACATATACTTGAAACGTAATTAAAGTTAATTACATTAGGATAAGACCTATTTAGTTAAAGTGCAAAGTTGCTGTGTCTGATGAAATAAACGCACTATAGACAAACCAGAAAATGCATGCGGCCAACTAAAAACCGCATATGAAAACCGCATTGCGGTTTGACCGCAATCAAAAATGCATGTGCCATCACCCTAAGGGAGGGGCTAGCCACAGAAAAGAGTGGAACTTAGGTGCAACAAGACCAATGCTGATGCCCTGATTGCATGTTAAGAAATATTAAAATAAGTAGCATAATTCGGGAACAGAGCCTCAAATCAAGAAAAGAAAAACAGTGTTTTAATCAGGTGAACCATGGCTACGTGTGTAAAAAAAACGGCTAGATAGGGAGGTTGCTGGTGATGCATTCCTTTTGAATCCATTAGTTTATCATGCCTTTATGTAATTTACAAACAGTATGATGCTGACACCACTTATATTTTATACAATGTTCAGACCAGGGACAAGTAAAGACATGGTGTCAGTAAGTGTAATCCCAATGCAGAGTTTCTTCCACTTTTGGCAGACAAATCTGATTTATTGAATAAATATTTACATTCTCTTTAAGGATCACTTTGCTGTTAAGAATAGTTTAATTATAATTAGCCTTTGTTTCTTGTAACAGATGGCAGAAATCTAATGGAAATTGCATAAAACCTCACCTTGCAGATGTTATTGTTTGGAAAATTGTTTTATGAATGCATAGAATTAGTTTAAGCTTTTAACTCTGAATTAGTATTAGTGATGCATTTTAAAAATGATTTTGAATAGACTGAAGAATGAATTATTAGTTCACATGATGTCAATGACTGCTTTATAGACTTATTAAATATTAGACGTGAAATTTCTCTTACAAACAGACCCACATTGACGATGAATGACTTGTACACTTGTCTGTACTAGTAAATGCTTGCATGCCCCATGAACTAAAAATGCAGTGTGTTGTGTTGCTCCTCTATTACTCCTTCTAGAAATGTATAAATACATTGATAATTGTTTTTTACTATTCCCTTGTTAAATGTTGGTGTCCCGCAACATTTATCACTTATTTGACTCATTTGTCAGAAGGCGTAGAGACAAGCTCTCAACTGGTAACACCTATTTATCAATGTATTCATAATTTGAACAACCGAGAAATAACACAATTTCTTAGAAATTCTTAAAAGTGATAAACAAAGTTTTGAAAAATTTGATGTGGCAGCTTCACTGAAATTTGACAAGAAATTTGATTTGTTATGTGTTAATTTGCGAAGAATTGCCATAAATCAGGTATACCCAGACCAATCTGCCGAAAAGCAGCATTTTCAAATATGGCATAAAAATGGATTTCAGATAGAGTAGCTATGAATCTTGGTGCACTGAACACTTATCTACATAGCGATAAATTAGACTTGCCGGTAACAGTGGCTTGTAATACTGAAGCACAGTAACTCATGACAATAAATTAGGACTGCCTATAATACTGACGGCAGAGTAACTCTACACCTAACAGAATGGATTATCTATGACTCTTGGTGCACTGCACAGTTATGTACAAAGTGATACATTGTAGCAGAGTCTGTAGTTCAACAGTCTCTTATGCTCTCCCTCCACTCTCCTTGTACTCTCCTCCCTGCACTCTCCCTGCAGCCTCCCCACACTCTCCCTCTCCTATTTTGTCCTACACTCTCTGTTAACAGTTTGTAGCAACACTGTCCCTAGTGCATAGACATCTTGTTACATCTCTCCCTATAATCAGCTCACAGGAAAATAATGGCAACCACATGGGATCAGGGTTTTATAGGGCTCTGCCTAGCTGTGACATCACAAGGGGATAGCTACCTGTGGATTGGCTGGCTGCACAGTGTTATGGGTGATTTTGTGTTCCTGGACTTGTCTCCTCTATACTTACTTTCATTTTCTAGCACATGCAGCTGCCATTTTAGGAAAACCAATTTGTTGCCAACAATCATAAGGAAATTCATATTCGTTTAGAATCAAAGTTTTCCTAAACTTCGGACCAAATTCCGCTTTGGATGCTTTGCTCGACACTAACTATGGGGAAAACAAGTATTTATTTAAATGGACATACCCGGAGAGTTGACAGATTCTCTTTAAATATTACAGTTATTACAGTATTACAGTAACACTTTAAAAATCTGAAGGTATCTGTACAACCAAAATCAAACAGTACGGAGTAGCATCCAAAACTAACCACCAACTCAAAAAAGTAGTGATGAAGTTTGGTTAGTTAGGGAAAAAAAATTCATTGCCTAGTGTAGGATGAGTCCAATATTTTTTGTCTACTACTAGTAAAAATCATTGCTTATAGAATATGAATACATCGAGGAAGATGTAAGAGTACTTTATCAAACTAGATCAACAATAGAATACATAGAAATCAACAAATTTATTATATAAATAAATATATTTATTTCAGCAATTTTGTCTTTAAGCCAGGGCTCACTACTTTAAATTGTAACTATGTTTTTATTATAGGGATATAGGTGGCAGGAAAGCAACCCTAACAAAATGCTTCTTTTTAAAGAAACTCATGTCACCTGACTGTGTCTGAAGCGAGGATACTGGCAACACACATTTCTAAAAAAAACCTGGCCAGGCTAAGGCGGGGGAGAACAGAGGATGATGCTCATTGGAAAGATATGTTGTTGGATCAGAGGGTAATCAAGGACATTGTTTACTATATTTTAAAGGAATACAATAGTCTTGGAAGTTATAACATAAAATGGTGCAGTTTCTTTAAAGAGTCATTACTTCCACAAAAGTAATTAAATTGTACTTCCACTCAATTTAATGTAATAGAGAATCGTGTAAATAGCAAATTTAAAATATATATGCTTGCACATCTACCTATAAAGTCATGGCGACTGGGGGTTCTCACTTCCACCTAATTTGCAGTCCCCTGTCTGTTGTCAGGCAAGATTCATCCTTAGTAACAGAGATGGCAGAGCGTAAGTAAGGGTGTGTAAGTAGGGGTGTGTAAAAGGCCCTTTATACTGGCCAAGAATCCACCAGATAACCGCTAATAAGCATTCATAGGAACGCTCATTAGCACTTATCTAGCAGTTCTATCACTAGATGTTTGTTCATTGGGTAATCGCATCATTCATGCGGTCACATAAATTGTTGTTTGCTGGCAAACAACTATTCTGTATGGGGACGAGTGATGACTCTCCTACTGCGGAGGAGATCACTGTATGTAAACATAGAGCAGTGTTGAGCAGCAGCTTGTTGAAAAAGAATGCTTCCTTCCCAACAATTGCCTGAAAAATTGACCCATCTAAAGGCTAGCTAAGATCCTTAGCCTGATGGAACTGATTCTACACTTTTTCTAAATTCACTGGCGCCTCCTGCCTTTCTGTAAGTGTGATTCATGCCCTGGAGCTAAAAAACAACATAGTGGGAAGTAATGGAAAGGATGCCAAAGCAGTGCAATGCTGCGAGATTTTGCCCCCTGCTTTTGAGTGAAATGCATCTAACTATGCAGCTGCATAATATGGCCAAAAAATACATAAGGACAGCCCAAAAAAGACACATTCCTTCAGTTATGATTGTATAAAAAGCACAGCCATTATGCAAATGTTTTGTTTGAAAACTCAGGTATGCTTTAATGTTGCAAATAGAAAATACAGTCCAGTGTTGTTCAATTGTAGAACCAAATTTGTCAGTTCTCAGCTTATCCCACAGAGACGAAACCAAGATTATGGTACTGTACACAGTCTTGCACCAATCTCTTTACCCCCTGCCATGTGCTGTATCTGGGATTAATCACTCCCTATCAGACTATGCATCCAAAGGCTTTCTCTCCTGGATCCCATGCAGCTTATCACAGTCCCTGCATCTCAAACATAAAGGAAAAAGGCAGCTCATTATACCAATGTTAGATACAGGATCCTTCTCCCAAACTGTACCCTTGGATGGAAACAGAGCAGGGTTGGCATCCTGTGAATAGTCCAATATAGAAGCAAAGATCTAGCAATCTAAAGTGGTAGATATATAAAATCCCTTTATTTGTCCATGGAAAAAATAATTAAAAACATACGGCAGATTTACGTGTTTCAAGCCTGGAGATTGCTCAGCCTCTTCCTTATATTTGAAATAACAGGTGTGTAGGAAGGGGCATTGTATGAACATTCAGTACAATGTGGAAAATAGTGTGTAAAAAAGCAAGATCACATACACATTACAGATATAAATATACTTCAATAAAAATAGGTCAGATCAGTTTTTAAATTGAGACCTTTTGGAGACCTTGTGTCAAACATCAGAATCCAATAAGGCTCTCTTTTCAGTAAGATTCTTGCGCAAACTCCACCCTATCTTGCCTTGTTGCAACACTTCTGCTCAAAATCCTGCAGATTAGAACATGTCCATAAAGCACAGTTGAATTCTCCTACTGGAATACTATTTATAGTGTGTCGAGTGTGACAACTTGTAGCATGTAAGATTAAGTGTTTTTCAAAGCAGATTTTCAGTATAGTGTGGTGATAATCTTACCATCATTAATGTTTTTCCTTAGTGTGATATCAAAAAAAGAGATGCATTCAGCATTATAGGGAAATGTAAATTTCAAATTACATAAATTAACATTTAAATAATGAACAAAGACTGATATGGCCGCCACATCACCTCCCAAATAATAAGGAGGTCACTGATGTAACAAGCTTGCTACACAATGCTTTCTAGAAAACGAATAGATTAAAGGGGTTGTCCGAGTTATTTTTTTTGTTCTTTATATGTTTCTAACTTGTCAGGTATAACAACTTTCCCATATACTTTGTGTTTCTAAAGCTGCTGGTTTCTCAGAGTTGACTGAGGGTCACATGACCTGTGATGTCAGCTTATCTCCCTGGTCTGTGATGTTTCGTGTACAAGCCTCAGAGTTCAGATAACAGTCTGTACACGAGACGTCACTGGCCACGCCCCCTTTTTGCCTGGCTGCTATCTCCTCTCTCCCTGGATTCCTTCAGATAAAACATTAACCCCTTCAGCCAGAACACACTGAGGGCTCAAGGCTTTACAACAAATAGTAGCTGCAGCAGTGAGAGGAGACAAATGCTGGGCAAGGAGCTATAGAGGAATTGTACAAGAACAGGTAGGGAGAATTTCCTGTGTGTATCAGCAGTGTCATTGTACAGCTGGGACTTGTAGTCCTACACAAACAGCATGTTGCTGAGTATCCCAGCAGACAGACATGTACTCACAGCACTTATATTCACTGCCTTTGCAGAGAAGGGGGGAGGGGGGAGGGGCAGAGATTGTTATTACTGCATGTAAACAAAGGCCAGAAGAGAACCAGAGAAATGAGGAAATATAGATTTTTTTGCCTAAAACTTGCTGAACTTAGTTATATATTGCTACCCATCAGATTTACAGTGCTATACTTTTTTTTCCATAACTTGGACAACCCCTTTAAGGTAAGTTGATCACCACACTACAGCGAAAATCTGCTCTGAACAACACTACGTATCTTACATGCTACAAGTTGTCACCCAACGCACACTATAAATAGCATCCCAGTAGGAGAACTCACTTGTGCTTTACGCACAACTTCCAATCTGCAGGGATGTTGCACTATCAACAATAGACCATCAATGAGGTTATAGTTCTAACCTCATTGACAGTGCTATAAAGAAAGTTGTTACTAAAAGTAGACTTAAATTTCTCAATAGAACCCATAGGGGGTCATTTATTAAGACTAGAGTTTTAGACGCTAGTCTTAATAAAACCCCTGCTCTGGCAGTGGATCACCAAAGTTATCTAGAGGCGGCGCAGGCCTCTACATAACTTCACCACATCTAGATGTAAGCCAGCTTCCTAGCATTAAAACCATTTTTTACGTCTAAATGAGGCATAGAAAACAATGAATAAGATGAGCCTCTCATGTAAGTCATGTCTATTACCCCAACAGGTAGTAATGTAGTTGCTACTAGAGATGAGCAAATCTTCAAAGATTCACTTAGGTGAATATTCACCAAATTTTTTAAAAGATTTGCTTCGGATAAGAATTTATTCGGTCCAAGTTACTTTTCTTCTATATGCTTGAAGCTTTGAACGTTAAAAAATATTTGTTATTCTGGTTATTCTGCGAACATTTCTGCACAAATAACAAACATACAGTCTAAGCGTTGTTAAAAGTATGCTACTTAACTGAATACGTACGCATGAGCGTACCCATACACTGCGAACATTCCCACACAAATAACGAACATACAGACTAGCGTTGTTAAAGATACGCAACTTAACTGAATACGTACGCATGAGCGTAAAAATTATCAGATGCGTAGCATTAGCGTACAAATTATCAGATGTGTATGTAGTGTTAGCGTACAAAGATTTAAGAACATTCAAGAAGATTCGTACAAAGTGAATCTGATAAGATTCTGATTTGCTTCGACGTAGGAAATAACGAAGGTTCGTAACGAATATACGAATTGGTGAATAGATTCGCTCATCTCTAGTTGCTACTAGCAACACCAATAGCAAAAAATTAAACTATTAGCAAACATGTCTACATTATTGAATGCACTACATGCCACCTAAAGTACATAGGATGCACCGCCACACTTCAGTAGTCACAGCTCAGAACAACTCAAGGGTGCACAAGCAAACTACAGTAGATCTCCTGCTTCCTCAGAGGCTACTGCTTTACAACAACTTTCTATTACATTTTAATACTATACAATGTCTTGCAAAAGTACAGTATTCACCTTTTGTTGTTGTTTTATGTTTTGCTGCATACCAACCTGGAATTCAAATAGATTATTTGCAGACTTATTGACTTCAATACATTTTAGTCCAGATTTTCTTACAAGAATAGAATACATTTTATCTTTTGACAAGCAGATGTATGGATGTGGAAAACACACAGATATCTTCTGCGTTCTTTCCGCATCTATGTGTCCGTTTGGAAAAGATAGAACATGTCCTATTCTTGGCTGCAAATGTAGAAAATGAACCTATTGAAGTAAAAAAAAATACGGATATCACATGGAAATACAGTTGTGTTGCTGTCAGATATTTTGCACCTTCAAAGTAATAGCCATTTTGTCTAAATCAAGTGGTATGAAGTAAACCTCATAAAAATCATCTTGCATTCTAGGTTGTAATGCAACAAAAGAAGAAAAATACCAAGCTCCGAGGGGAGTGAATTCTTTTCCAAGACACTGTAACTTAGTCCAAAAATATATCACTAACTACATCACAAGACTGAGTGTGATCAGTCTCAGTGACAACTGTCTGCCCAGTTGCACTAACAGAGATCCTCCCTAAATCCCCTCAGGATCCTGTTATAGATTCCTTGATTTAAAGGGGTCATGCTATGATTTATGTAAAAAATGAAATTCAGACATCATATGTTGCATGACAATACATTTCTAATAAAGCTAGAACCAGCCTTGTACCTCACATGGATCCAGAGATCTCCACATTCACTGCTCCAATTGCTCTGTTAGATTATCTTCAGCCTGGTATAGTGCCCTGGAGCATTTACTTTGAAGTCTGGACGTTTGTGGAAATTGCCTCTGTTTTCCTTAGGCTAGTTTCACACGAACGTTGTGTTTTGCGGATCCATTGTAACAATGCCTATCCTTATCCGCAAAATGGACAAGAATAGGACATGTTCTATTTTTTTGCGGGGCTACAGAACGGGCATATGGATGTGGACAGCACACAGTATGCTCTCAGTATTTTTTGCGGACCCATAGAAATGAGTGGGTCCGCATTTTTCACATGAAAAATGCGGACCCATTCATTTCTATGGGTCCACAAAAAATACTGTCATGTGAAAGAGGCCTTATACAAAGTCATCAACTCCTTACATTATTTCACTTTAAGGGTTAACTTGCAATGACATACTATTTAATAATGTGCAACTGCATTTTATATGTTGTGCTCTGTATCCTGTTCATTTGTGCTGTATTTGCAAGGCAATGTGGAAAGGATTAATGAATATTGAGAAACTTTTGTAACTTTCTAGCTAATATTGAGAAGCTAATAATTTTCAACAGTTACATTAAGGGTTAAAAAAGAATATGTTTTAGATGGAAAAAGCCATGTGTTTACCACCAAAACCAGATCTATGTGATGACTTGTTTTTGCCTGGAAAAATTGCTTTGTCATTCCTATGAGGTATTATTGAAGTTCTAATACAAGTCTATGACAGACAGAAATTGTAAATTTTTATCTGTTCGAGTTGAGATTCTCCACTCCATCTTTCCCACTAGAAGGTTTTAGTTTAGCTACAAACTGTATATAAGGAGAGCACTCAGAGCACCTAGTGTTTTTCAGGTAAGGATCAGTATTGAGACTCTGCCAGACTACTTGAATGGCCAGAAGAAGATGTGGAGATGGAAATTCTCTTCCACAGACCCTGGATCACCAGCCTTTGACCAGCCTACCAGCAGTCTGAGAGCAAGAGAGAGAGACAGCTAGCACAGGCCTTTCTTGAACACCAAACCTTCTTCTGCTAGGGAGGAGGCTGGAGAAGCCAGCCAAGTGCCTTGTCTGTATTGTTTTGTATTTCAGTCTCTCCTGTAAAGAAGCACTTGGTTTACTGCAGACCCTGACTCTCTGGAGTTATTTCCCATTGGGGTGCACCATGCCTTACCATCCCTTCTGTAGAGTAGCAAACATGTGGTGACACCTTGATGGTGTCTGGGGGCACTGCACTGGCAGCTCAGTGGGTGTGTATTTCTGCTGTAGCTCTCTCCCTGTAAATGCCACAGCTTCTTATGGAACACATGGCTTGTGGCAGTTAAAGATTTAAACTGAACATATTCGACCAGCTCAGTGATGCGGACAAGAAATAAGGAAAAGAACAAACAGCAAGTGTCATTATACAGATACATTTTATTGAATAACTCACTGGTTAATGCTCTCCCAAAAACTAACTCTCATACAAGGCTGACTATTCCCACAGTCCCAATGGGCTGCACAAAGCTACCTACATAGAGATGATGATAGACTTTAGCCGCCACCATTCAGAATATGACCAACAGACCAACACAAAACTCTAAATCCCATTTCCCTAACAGCACTTCTCCATCAGCCCCAAGAACTGCTTACTCTCCAATTCATGACTTGATGCTCCAAGGCATTTATTGTAAGAAGTATAAAACACCCAAAATCCAACTTACACAGGCTATCAGGTCTCAGCCTACATGTGCACAGACCGACAACACAATAGTGCAACATATTATGCAGATTTCCATGCACTTTGACATAAACATTTTACAGGTGTATCTTTAGTCATTCTGTTTGTGGTGACATTACTTGGTCATTACTTCACTCTACTTTACATTTGCTATGATATTTAATATGTGGTAAATTATTTTAGTTGAGACTTTGACGTATGTATTTATTAGGTATACAGTGAACCAGTGCATAGATATGTTTACTAGACATAAAATATAGAGACGTTCTCCTTTATTTCTGATGTACGTTGTACAACAAGGATATTGGTAGTGAATGTTATCTTGGATATCAATGCAATCTATTCTAGGTACAGTGAAGTCAATTTCGTGAATGTGAGAAAGGTTGACCTCTTTCTAAAAAAGCTTTACATTTACGATTAGGGCTGTCCTGTTTCACATGCTCACTTACAATGGTAAAGAATATAATCATGTTCTGCTATATAGCAAGTACTGGGAATGTTCTGTGCACTGACCAGAATTCATTATAACTGTTGTATGTTGTAGTGAAATCTATTTTCTGGAAAATTAATTGAGGTCAAGGAATAATGAAAAAGCAAGCATTTATGTTAAACAAACTCTTTCAAGACTAGCCATGAACATTCCTAAAATAAATGTTTTATAGATTTCCAATCCATTCATTGTTTTTGTCATTAAACAAGAGTTGTTAATAAAAATCACTGAAGACATTTTGTCCTTTGCCTAAAAGTCATCAGTACAGAATTGATTACAAGTAGTTGAATTTAAATTTTGTATCGTGAGACTTGAATATTAAAATGTTTATCTGTAATTAGCTACATGAGTCATACTGTGTTTTTAATGCATACCTTTTTTTAAGCAAAAACATATATTATTAAGGTCTCTTTTGCACATCCATGTCCATGATGATAGATGGTCAGTTGATCCTCTGTGAAGATGTCCCATGTTTCATCCTTGTGTCCTTTTGTGAAGATGACCCATGTTTGGTCCTTGTGTCCTTTTTTTGCCTTCTGTGTGTCATCCATATTCCATGGATACTGTTAAGCTAAAAAATAATTTCCAGAGCATCTCCTACTAATGTTTTCACAGACCCATAGACTATAATGTTATATATTTATATATAATGAGGGATCTTTAATCACAGACAAAAATAGCGCATGCTCTCATGGTTCCACCTCAAACCTACAAGACCGTGGAAAACCGCTGATGCGTGAATACACACATTAAAGCCAATGGATATGTGAGCAGTTTGTGGAAACCACAGACAGCACACGTCTACTATTCGCTGATACTTTAATATGTACATTGTGGGCAAACGATACAGCATACACTTTAAACATTAGTGTATACTTCATTTGCTAAAATGTTCATTCATTAGTGTAGTTTTCTAACATTCAACTTGAAAATTGTCTAACAATTTCTAAAATGTTAAAAAAAAAATTCTTTTAAAATACTTAAAGGGTTTTCTGAGTGATAATGCCTTTTTTAATACTGATATACGTATCATGATGAGCTGTGGGGAGTAATGGTATTCAAAATTGAGCCTCATATGATTTCATCGATCAGATGTGTTAAGTAGGCACTGGTGCTCCTGTGAGTGCCGCGGCCTTCTCTCCGCTTTTCCTAGGCCAGTGATGTCACATTGCTTAGGTGAACCTCAACCCTATAGAAGTGAATGGGGTTGAGCATGATACCAACCATAGCCACAATACAATGTACAAGGCTATGCTTGGCAAGCGGCATGAAGCTCACAGGAGCACCAGTGCCTTCTTAAATAGGTGATCCTGCGAGACCATTAACCCCTACACAACAGGGCGGAGAGCCTGCAGAAACAGAGCTGCAGTCCTGGGCATTGCCCCTGGTGGCCAGCCTACATGACATCTACCGCAGCCAGTATGCCAGGGCACAACTAACCCGTGTCACCGAAACCATGCATGACACAACCCAGAATAGAGCCCAGGAAGGAGTCCACTGCTACACGTAGATCCGGCAGCCAGCCTACATGGCAACCACCGCAGCCAGTATGCCCAAGAGCTACTAAAGCGAGCAACATGGTAACCCGGGTCACAGAGAACTACACTGTGACAAAGAGCTGCCTCATCCTCCTTTCTGTTCTACTTGTCAGGGATAATGATCCTGAATACAGTTTAACATGATTTTTAGATGAATCTCTGTAAGGGCTCATGCACACGCCAGTAGCCGTTTTTGTAGTCCACACATCGCGGATCCGCAAAGCATGGATCCCCACCGAGAGCCTGCAGCCATTTTTATTTTACTCCTTCACAAATGTCCTTGTCTGCAAAGAATAGGACACATCATGCAGACCGACTGCATGACGTGATGGTTGGGCATGTCAGCTGAGCATGTCGCTCCACGCTCCTCTCCTCTCTCCAGCTCTGCCTCCTGCTGCCTTGCTTGGAAGCCTTGTCGGGGCATCTAGGAAGATCCTGGGATGGCCAAGCCACGTGTAGTTGATCAGCATTTCGGCCGGCATTGATGAGGGGACTGGTATACTTACTGCCTCCACTGCCCAACACCTCTATTGCTCCTCACTTTGCTTGGGCTTGCAGTATTTTTGGCTTTACTCTGCCATGATGACCTTATCACTAACACCACGAGTTTATTTCCTCTATTGGACTGTTTATTCTACCTTACTTTGAAAACAATAAACAGATTTTGAAAAGGGGGGCATGGCTTGGCTGCCGGGCTGAATGGCTGCCTGATCTCTTAGCTCTGACACGAAGCAGCTTCAAAGAAACTTTCCCCAGGTTCATAGCACTCCAGCTGAACCGTAGTGCCCTTATTTTGCTTCCATGATGACCAGGGGTAAGCGACAACACCCCAAACAGGGGAAACTAGACTTTTTTTTAGAAAGAAGCAGACCGGGAAAGCGCGGGCTCTGGGACGTCCCCTCCCTCTCCGCCATTTTTATAAGCGTCCCCGCTGTCCTCCCAGACGCAGCAACCGCACTCACCACCAGAAGCTGCCATGCTGACCGCATCTCCTCGTATCTCGCCTGCTACAGCGGGAAGAACAGAAAAGTCTCCCAGACCCCACACCTCTACTAATGGAGTGTTGCCCTCAACTCCGGAGTCGAGGAGCCCAGAGAAGCAGCGGCCTAGGCTGCAGGGGATGCCTCCCACAGAGTCTCCCTCAGAGGATAGGACGGCGGAGTGGCACCTCACCGAGGCCTTACAAGTCTTCCAGACATCTGAAACACCTGCCTCAGGTAACCTGCTAAAGAATATGCTTGTGGCATTCAGCCATACCCTGCATAGGGACTTCTCCTCTTTACTGACCCCAGTTTAAGCCTCCATTACTGGACTGAACTAGATTCTAGAGTCTCCCATATAGAGACAAAGATAGGCTCCTTTGCTACATCCCACAACCAGCTTGTAGATGCCCACAACGAGCTATCGGAGGAGATGAAGAAAGTTAAGGCCAAACTGATAGATCTAGAGGATCGTTCCAGACGGAACAACATTAAATTTCGTGGCATATCTGAAGATATTCAACCAGGAGAAATCACTTCCCATTTGCAATCTCTTATTAGAGCTCTTTTACCAATGTGCTCTGACCACGACATTGTCATCGATAGATCCCACAGAATCCCGCACCCTCGCCACCTGCCTGAAACTACTCCAAGAGAAGTACTGGCGAGAATCCATTTTTTCCATATCAAGGAACGGGTGATGGAAGCTGTCAGAAAATCTCCTATACTACCTTCACCGTACCAAACGGTTAAATTATTTGCAGATCTCTCCGCAGCAACCTTGCGGCAACGCAGCGCCTTAGCTCCCATTGCTGCCACTTTAAGGGAGCATAAAATTATCTTCAAGTGGGGCTTCCCAGTTAAGCTAGTTATTACCCACAATGGAGTCTAGTACACTGTCCCATCAGTGGATACAGGGAAGGCACTACTTGCTTCATGGAACATTAATCTCCCAGATCAGATGGACCCCCTGGTCGTTCTCCTCAACACCTGGAGCTAGAATGGCACACCGTTACCTCAAAAAGGGGAACAAAGCATTGACTCCTTCAAGTACACTGAACGTGTCGCATTGAGCGGTCTTATGCTCAGGATTCATGCTGAACTCTTTCCCCCCTCACTCTTGGTTACCACTATTGCTGGTATCGTTTCTTTCCATTTCTGTGGTTTTCAACCTTTATTGCCAGATAATGTTTTCTTTTTTGTTCTATTTGGTATTTGTTATTTTATGCTACCATTTGCTATATGTGTTTAAGGTCACAGGTTACAACTTAAGGATGAAGACAGGGTCTCATCAATATGCAGAGATAATGTAGTTGAATGCTAAAGGACTAAATAGTCCTCAGAAAAGATCATACATGTGGTCAGAGGCCACTCAAATGTCTGCAGATGTCTTCTGTGTTCAGGAGTCACACATCTTGTTAGCTGATGCTCACCGCATCAGACATCCTTTATTCCCTCATATATATCAGTCCCACTACTGCAAAAAGCAAGGAGGCGTCATTTTAGCTATAAAAAACACAGTGGCATTCCAACACATTTCTTCCATATCAGACCCAATGGGATATTTGTTATCTTAGTATGTAATCTTAATAACATTCTGTATACAATTGTCTCTACGTACTCCCCAAACCACCATCAACATAGATTATTTTCCAAACTTATGTGCAAGATTTCTAAAATAAAACAAGGTCATCTCATACTCTGTGGGGATTTTAACTCAACACCTTTTGCCTTCCTCTGGATCAACTTGGAGGATAACAGGCTGAACTGGATGGACAGGTGTCTATTTTAGGCCTTATAAACTATGTTACTATGTTACTATGTTACCTGACCCCTAAGTTGACTCCACGGCCCCAAATAGATCTCATCACCACTCCCTGGCCCCATTTCTTCAACAAGAAGAATTGTATGATATTTGGAAATTGCATCATTGGTTAGAAAGAGATTACTCCTTTTTTTCTGCGGCCCATAAAACTCTCGCATTGATCTATGCTTGCTCAGTAGATCCCTCCTACAATTAGCCACCGCCTCCACCATTGAACTGATTAAATGGTCTGACCATGCTTCTATTTCCCTCTCTATCCAAGAAATTTCTGTGATACCCTTTGGAGGTGTAACCCAAACCTTCTCAAACTTTAGCACTACAATCAGCCCTGTCTGACTATTTCAATATTAATACTCCATCTGTATCTAACCCGTATAGTTTATGGAACGCCCATAAAGAGTTTATGAGAGGCATATTTATCCAACAAGGCCACATACTTAAGAAAAAAATGGGAACAGAAGATTAAATATATTTTAACCAACCTCGCTTCCCTAGAAAAACTAAACAGAAGCAAAGCAGATCCCCACCGCACTAACCAAATCTCCTCACTAAGACTCCAACTGAGAGAATGTCTCCTATTTCAATATGAAAAACACCTCACTGCCACTAAAGCAAGATACTATTCTCAGGACAACAAGGCAGGAAGTCTTCTCGGTAGACACCTTAAATCCAGGGCGGCTAAATCTAGAATTGCTTATCTAGAACACCCCGCCACCAAAACGAGAACCGTTGATCCAAAAGCAATAGCAGGCCAATTTAAAAACTATTACGCATCATTGTACAATCTGAATACAGTCATGGCCAAAAGTTTTGAGAATGACACAAATATTCTATTTTCACATGATCTGCTGCCCTCTGGTTTTTATGTGTGTTTGTCAGATGTTTTTATCACATACAGAAATATAATTGCAATCATATTATGAGTAACAAAAGCTTATATTGACAGTTAGAATGAGTTAATGCAGTAAGTCAATATTTGCAGTGTTGACCCTTCTTCTTCAGGACCTCTGCAATTCTCCCTGGCATGCTCTCAATCAACTTCTGGACCAAATCCTGACTGATAGCAGTCCATTCTTGCACAATCAATGCTTGCATTTTGTCAGAATTTGTAGGTTTTTGTTTGTCCACCCGTCTCTTGATGATTGACCACAAGTTCTCAATGGGATTAAGATCTGGGGAGTTTCCAGGCCATGGACCCAAAATCTCTATGTGTTGTTCCCTGAGCCATTTAGTTATCACCTTTGCTTTATGGCAAGGTGCTCCATCATGCTGGAAAAGGCATTGTTGATCGCCAAACTGCTCTTGGACGGTTGGGAGAAGTTGCTCTCGG
The DNA here is from genome assembly GCA_900303285.1 of Rhinella marina. NCBI lineage: Eukaryota > Metazoa > Chordata > Amphibia > Anura > Bufonidae > Rhinella > Rhinella marina. The sequence continues at coordinate 2,536 of ONZH01011431.1, read as the reverse complement.
AGGACATTCTGGTACATTCTTTATGCATGGCTGTGTTTTTAGGCAAGACTGTGAGAGAGCCGATTCCCTTGGCTGAGAAGCAACCCCACACATGAATGGTTTCAGGATGCTTTACAGTTGGCATGAGACAAGACTGGTGGTAGCGCTCACCTCGTCTTCTCCGAATAAGCTGTTTTCCAGATGTTCCAAACAATCGAAAAGGGGATTCATCAGAGAATATGACTTTACCCCAGTCCTCAGCAGTCCACTTCCTGTACCTTTAGCAGAATATCAGTCTGTCCCTGATGTTTTTTCTGGAGAGAAGTGGCTTCTTTGCTGCCCTCCTTGAGACCAGGCCTTGCTCCAAGAGTCTCCGCCTCACAATGCGTGCAGATGCACTCACAACCTGCCTGCTGCCATTCCTGAGCAAGCTCTGCACTGCTGGTAGCCCGATCCCGCAGCTGAAACACTTTTAAGAGACGGTCCTGGCGCTTGCTGGTCTTTCTTTGGCGCCTGGAGCCTTTTTGGCAACAATGGAAGCTCTCTCCTTGAAGTTCTTGATGATGCGATAGATTGTTGACTGAGGTGTAATCTTTCTAGCTGCAAATACTCTTCCCTGTTAGGCCATTTTTGTGCAGTGCAATGATGACTGCACGTGTTTCTTTAGAGATACTAGAGATGAGCGAGTAGTGAAATATTCGAAAGTTCGAAATTCGATTCGAATAGACCGCGAAATTCGACTATTCGACCGATATCGAATCCCATTATAGTCTATGGGAAAAAAATGCTCGCCACTTGGAAATCTCAATTCGACCACTTGGAGGTCACCAAGTCCACCCTGGAAACCTCAGAAAAGGATTCCAACACTGCTGGAATGCAACTGGGACAGCAGGGGAAGCATGTCTGGGTGCATATAAACGCGCCCAAGTCGCACTATTACGCCACTATCACAGCCTCTCAACAATACACTCCAAAGACAATATAACCTCTCTGTAAAGTGAGACCATACAAGGAAACCTTCTTTCCTCTACATTGCCATGGACCCCAAGCCAAACTAGACAAAAAAGAAGATGAAATTCTGCACCCCTTAAAATCACGTTGCCTATGACAACCACAGATGGCATAGGCAAAGGGGAAAGCAAATAGACCCCACCCCTAATTGTCATTGTGTGTGTGTGTGAGATGTGGTCAGACATGTCTTCTTTAAAATGTAAAAACAACTCAAACACATGCAGAAGCCTTAAAATGCCCAAATTGTTGGCGCTTGAGATGTCAGTGACCCGACCTGGCCCAGTGTCATGTCTAGCAGGTAAAGCAGTGGGGATTTGAGGGATGCGTAGGACCGCAAAAGGCAGGAAGAGGCCGTGGGCTGGCCAGAGGCTCATGGAAAATTTTGTGGAGGCCCAAGAGGTGAGACCTCTTAAAAATTTTGTGGAGGCCCAAGAGGTGAGACCTTGATAAAATTTTGTGGAGGCCCAAGAGGTGAGACCCTTAAAAATTTTGTGGAGGCCCAAGAGGTGAGACCTGTTAAAAATTTTGTGGAGGCCCAAGAGGTGAGACCTCTTGAATAAAATTTTGTGGAGGCCCAAGAGGTGAGACCTCTTAAACATTTTGTGGAGGCCCAAGAGGTGAGACCTCTTAAAATTTTGTGGAGGCCCAAGAGGTGAGACCTCTTAAACAATTTTGTGGAGGCCCAAGAGGTGAGACCTCTTAAAAATTTTGTGGAGGCCCAAAGAGGTGAGAGACCTTAAAAATTTTGTGGAGGCCCAAGAGGTGAGACCTCTTAAACATTTTGTGGAGGCCCAAGAGGTGAGACCTCTTAAAATTTTGTGGAGGCCCAAGAGGTGAGACCTCTTAAACATTTTGTGGAGGCCCAAGAGGTGAGACCTCTTAAAAATTATGTGGAGGCCCAAGAGGTGAGACGTAAGAAGATTAAAAATTATGTGGAGGCCCAAGAGGTGAGACCTGTTAAACATTTTGTGGAGGCCCAAGAGGTGAGACCTGTTAAACATTTTGTGGAGGCCCAAGAGGTGAGACCTGTTAAAAATTATGTGGAGGCCCAAAGAGGTGAGACCTCTTAAAATTTTGTGGAGGCCCAAGAGGTGAGACCTCTTAAAAAATTATGTGGAGGCCCAAGAGGTGAGACCTCTTAAACATTTTGTGGAGGCCCAAGAGGTGAGACCTCTTAAACATTTTGTGGAGGCCCAAGAGGTGAGACCCTTAAAGATTTTGTGGAGGCCCAAGAGGTGAGACCGTCTTAAAAATTATGTGGAGGCCCAAGAGGTGAGACCTTTAAAAATTATGTGGAGGCCCAAGAGGTGAGACCTGTTAAAAATTATGTGGAGGCCCAAGAGGTGAGACCTCTTAAAAATTATGTGGAGGCCCAAGAGGTGAGACCTCTTAAAAATTTTGTGGAGGCCCAAGAGGTGAGACCTCTTAAACATTTTGTGGAGGCCCAAGAGGTGAGACTCTTAAAAATTATGTGGAGGCCAAGAGGTGAGACCTGTTAAAAATTTGTGGAGGCCCAAGAGGTGAGACCTCTTAAACATTTTGTGGA
>ONZH01011430.1:0-126090 GCA_900303285.1 Rhinella marina | reverse complement strand
AGGCAAGACGACAAAAAATAAGGCAGAATAACGGACTCCACTCCTTGTTTACTGCCAATAAAATTTGTGTTTAATAAACATGCAACACAAAGGAAGTTGAGGACCTCGTCCCGACAATTGAGAAAAAACCGAACAACTTGTCTTAGACGGTTTGTAAAGTTCTGAATACTGCATAACAGTCCTTTCTCGCAGAAATAAACTCTCAGGCACTAGGTAGTAGTAGGAGAACTCTGAAGCTCCATCTCATGACCGTTGTCTACTTCTTGGACTCCGGTGTGGAAGGCCTCCTTGTCTCTGAGTTCTTTTGAACCTATAAGAGACAGATACACTCAATAACTTAGCCACCAACAGGACAACGTTATTGGGAGGGACTGTAGGGAGGGCCGCTGTTGCTGGGTGGCTGTCATTCCCCTTGAACAAATAACGTTTGCAGATCATAGATTACTGCAAGCTTCTTTTTGTTCTTCGGGGAGACAGCCACCCAGCAACAGCTGATGGGTAGAGTAGCACACACCTGGTGGTGGCTCTCAGAACTCTAGGCTTGAATCTCAGATGGACGCCAATAGTGTTTACAGGTTGCAAGAGGACCTCTAGCTGCTTTAGGATGGATACATGGGGAACCACTTTAGCTGCCAGCTGTAGAAGAAGCGGCGCTTATAATAGAATGAGACAAAAATAGAAGTAATCTATTCCTGCTTGAGACATTGCCTGTATAAATCCCCCTGATTTGTTTGCCGAAGCCTTTCGATATGGATATCTGGATGTAATAAACAGGTTATATATCGCCTCTGTTAGGACCGACAATGTCAAATATTCGTAATAGAATTGTAACAAGACACAATGAAGAGTTTTCTGTGTCTCTGACTAAGACAACTCAATTGAGAGTCCTTGATATTAGAGGTTTTTAGTTCTTCCTTTAAGAACTAGGTAAAACCTCCTGGAGTAATCGATAGCCAAGGCTCGTTGATATGAAATAATGTCACTCTATCGTACGTGCTGCTATAGCCAGGGAGAGAGACATGCTAATTTAATGCCCTTAGTCCCTAAGGGGCAATCACCATCTGGCAATGACACAAGGGATTGCAATAATCGTTCCACGTCCCAGTGCTGGAGTATTTTGGAACTATGGGCCTTAATGCTGAGGTATCCTTAATCAGTCTTAAGTAGACCCTATTTTCCGTCAGGTTGGGAACTACTAAGCTCAGAGCTGAGCCAAGCGACCTAATTGTACTAGCTGCTTTCCCAGCTATAAATTTCTGAGTCAAAAACTCCAGGGCTGCATCCAGGTGAGGGATGTTATTAGCCTGTGTCTCAGAATACCAGTTCTGGAATTCTGGCAATCAGAGTTTGTATCTATTCCTAGTCTTCTTTTCAGGGAATAGTTAATTAGTTTATTGGCTTGGTCGACAAGTTTGAATAGGAAGAACAGCCAATTTGAGCCACTATCCACATTAATCGTGGGAAGCAGAGCAGAAGGTCTTGGGAACCCTGAAAGCATTCTGCTGTCCATCCCAATGGAACCTGCGCATCAAGGGGTACCATGGTTTGGAGGTCCAAATTGGGTAAACCAGGACTAAATCCTCCACTTGTTCTTCCCAAATTTTCCTCAGAACCTGAGGTAACAAAATCGGGGATGGGAAGGCATAAGGTCTCTTGTAGGTGTGTCCAAGGAAATTACAGTTCATCTACTTTCCATGCCCCCTGTCACCAAGTTCTGGCCACAAAGATTTTTGTTTGGACTGATGTTACGGATGCAAAGAGATCTATTTGTCTGACACCTAGGGCTTTCTCTATTTTCAGAAAGATGTCCCGTTTTAGTGTAAGTGTGGTCAGAGTGATGTTCTGTCGTGACAATGCATCCGCTATTTCGTTGGAGTGCCCCGGCACATACTGTGCCCGAAGGTCAAGCTGTGTCTAGGGCCCAACTCACAAGTCTAAGGCCTCCATACATAAGTTTTGGATCTCGTCCCTCCTATCGTTCACATACGCACTGCTGTCCTGCTGTCCATCTGTAGCAAGACTGTGTGTACCTCGGAAAGGGGAATGAAGTTTTTGTAGCCCAGCTTTGCTGCTCTGAGCTCTAGAAGGTTTATGTGTAATTTGGACTCCAAGGACTCCATCTCCTCTGGCTGCTGCTGTTGGAGAGAAAGCACCTCAGCCCGTCAAGGAGCGTCTAGGTGATTATCAGGTCCGGTGTTCCTTGTCGGAGCGGACAGGGTTGAGGTAGTGTCAGGGTCAGTAGTTTCTGACATTTCCCTGTGAACCTTTAGGGGAATGTTGAACCTTGGTGTGCACTTCTCCCTTGTCTCAATAGGGTATCAGCCAAAACTGCATCTGACGGCATAGTTTTGGACCGTGTGAAAACCTGGTTGCATCGCATCAGTTTGCCTATCAGGCTGGCGAGTTCCCTTATGGACAACTCTCTTTGTAAAGAACCTCTGAGAATTGGTTTAACACCTTTAACCATTTGCCTCTGGACAGTTATGGTAAATGTTGAGGTGTTTATTGGAACCGCCAGGAAGATTGACAATGTGTGGGTTCTAGAATGGACTTTTGCCATGATGGAGAAACCTGCGTCTCTTATGAGCTGCAAGGTCTTTCCCTTTGGCTAACAGAACCTCTCTGTCGGAGTGACATATCAGTATGTGTCTAAGTAAATTAGACACGTGAGGCCTAAGGCCCTAAGATGGGTATAAGAACCTTCATTACCGTTGTGAAGGTGTACGGTGCATGGAGAGGCCAAATACCATCATTCCAAATGTAAAGTTGCCTCTTTCCAAACAAATTGCAGGAGCGCCTGTGTTCTGAGCGATCGCCCAAATGAAAGGCGTCCTTTAAGTCTATTTTTATGAGGTACATGTCTTTTTCCAAGAGGTATCTTAGATCCGACATGCTCTCCATGTGGAATCTTTTTGTTTTAAAAAACTTGTTCAAGGCCTTGACGTTCAGACAGCCTTAATGGAACGTCTGATTTGGTATGGGTTATATATGACTTATCCAGCCTTTCTCCCCTGGTTCGGCGGGAGCGATCTTCCCTTGAACAAGGGCTGATTGCAGTACCCAGGTCAGCGACCTCTTGGTAGAAACATTTTGGGACTGCCTTTGGTAGGGATAATTTGCAGAGGTAATACAAGGCCATGTTTCATGACATTGGTGACCCAACGGTCTGTAGATACTCTTCGCATAGAGTAAGTTTACCTGATTGGAATTCTTGGAAGAGTTAAATCTTGATGAATTCCCTCTTGCTGGGAGAATGGCTGGAGGAAGACTTTTTGGACTGTCCCTGTTATCAGGGTCTCCCCTGGGACTTAAAGGAGCGACCCTCTGACTGAAAGGGTCTTTTGGAAGAAACAGATTTCTTCAATTCAGCAAAGGATTTGTGGGCTCTGTATCTGCCCTTGACTCACGATAAATTCCGGTCCAAACAAGTAACTATTTTCCAAGTTTGGAAATTCATGGGACTTTGGTGCAAGGTCTGCCATACCAACAGAAGTAAGCCACCTGGATCTCCTAACATTAGAAATGTGGTTAAAGGTCTGACCTATCATCAGTACAGACCGACTTGCTGCTTTTAACAGGGCCAGCTTAGAAGACAGTAGCGCCTGGGCATTAGTGTGGGAGAAGTGTTCCTTCCTGTTCTGCTTTAATCAATAGCAGAGGACCCACTGCGTCTGAAATTTTAAATTAAATGTGTCTTAGGGTTTTGGTCGGTATTATCGCTCTGGACCATTGCCCCAGTAATAGAAAGTAGCGCTGGGTCTATCTCTGGCGCTATTAGAGATTGAATATCAGGAATCCCTATGAAATTCCTGAGTACTAGGTCGTCTTCCCTCACTAAAGTCAAGCGGAAGGCCAGTTGTGCAAACTCTCTTACCTCAGACGAGTTTGATATTGCCCATCTCTGGGAAAATAGTTTTGAAGAAGGTGTCCTACTAGCCAGGCCCACCCTTAACATTTGTAGTTCGCTCCATTTGCCGCGTTCCGAAGAAGCTGAGGAACAAACTACTGCTCAGAATCCATCCACTTCAGGTATTGGTTACTAATATCCCTGGTCCAAATTGGTACCTTGAGATGAACACCTCTTTCTGGAGACCTGGGAAAGTTAGTGACATGCCCCCATGAGGCGAGCGTTCACTATGTGGGGTACGGTGCAACTGCCAAATCCCCTTTTCCTGCCTTGCCTTGTCAGACCTTGGAAGGGTAAATGAGTCTGTCCCCTCAGGTCACTGACATTCTGAGGTGGTAAATCCCTGTGCTGAGTTCACAGCCACCCTGGGTCTTTTTAAAGAATTTTTCCTCATTCTCTGAGGAAGAAGTAGTATGGAGGAGGAGGAGAGGTCTGGGAATGTACTTAGTCCTAGGAGACATTTCAGCTGAATAGACGCTGCTATAGGCAGCTGTCTGTCTCCATTGCGCCAAAAAATTCTGGGGGAGTTCCGCAATATCGCAAGAACCTCTCTGGTCATGTGACACAGGCTGCACAGCCGCGATCGATGTCAGATGGCCGGGGAGGCAGCCGCCTACACCCATCAGCTGTGCTGGGTGGCTGTTCCCCGAAGAAAAACAGTAATTCCTAACCGGGCCCAACAATCCCCTGGAAAGGGGCCATCTCCCTCTCTGGCCCCTGTACAGCAGTATGTCCGCCCCGGGTTACCCTTGAAGCCGGAAAGACAAATATCACACCCTCTCAAACCAGGATGTAAGCTGTAGAAAAAACAGTATTATAAAAGATTATCATAATTTGTTTACAATAGTTTCTCTACAATATGCCACCATGTCAGATGCTGGGAAATGTTCGTCCATAAATTTTAGTAGTTTCGTAGAAAGGAAGCAGCAGACTGTTTAAAACTGAACATCTAGACGCACATGGCTATGCAGGAGCCGAGGCGCGCAGCGAGGTAAAGTGCGCGGGGTGCTGACTGTCATGTGGGCCCAGCCTTGCCGCGGAAAATCAGTATCTGAGGGGAGTTCCCGACATTAATATCGCAATAGGGGATTTGTACTCCTACTAATGGGGGTCATAATAGAGTACATGGGGTAGGGGACCACGGCTAATGCACAGCCGCACGACTCGCACATTGTCAGGATTGGCATTTGTACGGGGGGAGGCTAGACGGCTACACCCATCAGCTATGACTTGGACGTGGCAATGTACTCCGCCGAGGGATGTCCAGACATGACCTACAGTAGGTTAGCCTGTAAACGAGCAGGTGCCAGCAATTGCAAGTCCCACCTGGGAAAGGGGCCATCTCCCTCTCTGGGCCCTGTGCAGCAGTATGTCCGCATGCCCTGGTTAGCCTAGAAAGCTGGCAAAACTATGACATCAATTATCACTACACTCATTATTTCTATTATGGGGCATTATTACTATTAACGGGGGGTACTATTGGGGCTGTTATCATTACTTGCACATGGAGGTTGCTACTGCTAACAGGGGTATTTTCGCAGACCATTATCACTGAGGCATTATAACTAATGAGGTCACTCACTGGGACTTTGGGGAGCACTGTTTTTATGAGGGGACTATCTGTCACTGTTATTTCTGCAGTATAGTGTTAGGGGCACATTAGGAATTGGGAGCACAGCAGGCACAGTATTGGGTAGCAGCAGGATGACAATGTTTGGGCACCAGGGGGAGGATGATAGAAAGGTGAGAATCCTTAGATGTCTGTGTGGTAAACTCTGCAGAGAGAAGACGTGGATTAAAGAACTGATCATGGCGCTGAATACAGAAGATGAGGAAAGAGAACATATACATCAGTGAAGACGTCACTGGATGTAAGAGTACATGTGGTGCTGTATTCTCCTGTATGCTTGGTAGTGTCTTCTCAAATATGTCTCATGCTTCCCTTTCTCCAGTGTCATTCTCTGCAGCTCTAGTCCCTTCTTATTCACAAACAGCAGGGGGGACTAGAGTAGTGGGGATGTAACAGTTGTGATTCAAGGGCATTCTTTTAAGTCATTTTGAGGGCGTGGAATGGGGCGTGGTCTTTAAAAGAGGGTGGGGCGTATGTCCGTAAAAATTTTAGGCTGTTCGTAATTTTTTGTTAAGTTGTCCAGAAAAAATTAAAAGGAAGGTTGGCAACCCTGCCCTGGAGGAGAGTGCTCAGCACATGTAAGTGCTGTAAGTAAGCTCATCGTTAATTTCTTTGGGAGTTATGAAAATAGCTGAGCGAGCACACTATTTCCAGAAGTCCACTATTTCACAGAAGTGAATGGAGAGCGCACCGTGCCTGCATGGCCACCTTTCCATTCACTGTTATGAGACTGCCAGAAACATCTATTATGTATTTTATTTTTTCCATGTAGCCATGTGAGAAGCTTGACGGGGCCCCCTCCTTTTGTGACTGCCTAGATGCAATGGTCGCTATCGACTGCATCTAGGAGAGGGGTAGGCAACCTCTGGCACGCCGGCTGTTGTGAAACTAAAACTCCCAGCATGCATACTTGATCTGCTCTTCTCAGAACTCCCATAGAAATGAATGGAGCACGCTGGAAATTGTAGTTTTACAACAGCTGGAGTTGCAAAAGTTGCTGACCCCTGATCTAAAGAGTTAAATGGTCAGGATCTGAGTTATTTCTGATCCACTCAGCTTTAGCTAGGTGGTGACATTTTGCAGTAGATGGAGAGCCAAGGGTTTGGGAACATTGGCCTAATGCATGTGCTTACGTTTCCCATTATGTCTTTTGCTCCCCAGCATGAGGAGTCATATCAAACTTGAAATCCGACCTACCTGCCTACATGGGAGAGCAGCTCTGAACTGGCAGTCAGGCTGGGGATCACAACACTGCTGCCCAAAAGTATTCAAAATGTATGACTGTAACTGAGCTGGGATGAAAGCAATTACACCGATACAATGCCAACTCATCAGTAATATTCTAGGTAAAAAAAAAAATGTTGCAGTGCTTATTCAAATGTCTCTACAGATGGGATCTGCTGTGGCAAGAAATATACTGTATGACTCAAAAATCAGGATCAATCAGGAAAGGCCATCAATATCTGGTTCCCCACTCCTGGCCTAGTCTGTCAGATGTGAATCACTGACATGTGCTGTCCATGTTCTCTATGGAAAGCACATGGATCCATTGGCTGTAATATGTTTATTCAAACATCAGTTGTTTTTCACTGACCCAAAACGCCAGAGACATGCACTGTTCTGGTCCACGAAGCAGACCATGTATGCCCAGTGAAGTCCATGGGTCTATGAAAACCACCAACAATTGGACACTGGCACTGCCTAGCAGGGCAGATTTAAAAAGACCGACACGTGGACCTTTCTCAGATATCTTCACAGATAAAACGCTGATCGTTTTGTCACGGATGATTGAAAGAGGTCTAAGGGACATAGACGCCTCTACAATGCTCTGTTGCCAAGTGCATGAGCCATGAGTGATGCTGTTGTCCACTTGCTTCTCCAAGCAGGAGACCACAGAACAATCTCGAGCACAAGCAGCGGAATCACATACAGCCAGTCAGTCTTATTTGCTATTTTATTATTTGCTATATTAATTATTATTATATTATTATTAGGGGCTTTTTAGTAGGACAGATGTTTATGATCTGTATCTTTCAGTACAGCTTGGATACGTGAAGTCTGAAACACCCCCATCTAATCACGCACAGGCTGCTGCTTTGGCTCATCTCACTTTAGCTGTCTGTTCTGATTGAAGCAGGAGGTAGTGAGCTGGTCTCTATTGCTGCAATCGTAAAATAATTATAACCTGCAAGCAGCAGTAGGTAAAAATGACTAGCTATCTAGCACAGAGATGCCCAACCAGCAGCCTTCTAGCTGTTGCAAAACTACAACTCCCAGCATGCCCTTATAGCTGTATGCTGTCCAAGCATGATGGAAGTTGTAGTTTTGCAAAAGCTGGAGGGCCATAGGTTGGGCATCCCTGATCGAGCATGTTCATTTTGGGGTAGAATTTGGAGACCTCATATCCCTTGTTAATTTTTTTTCCTTTCAGGATAAGACATTATTTGGTACATAAGACCCATGTTTATACTTGGATTTGTGGAAGTAATTTGGCTATATCATAATCTAATTTCTGGGTAGACTATACTTTAGTACCAAGAAATGTATAAATTACTCTTGAATTACAGAATCTGTTTTTTTTTAATTTTTGGGCCAGTTTCACATGAGGGTATTAAATCCGGGACACACTCTTTGTGGGAGCAGTACTTCCCGGACTGAAAACTGCTCCTCTTAAGTGAGCTCACAGCATCATAATGATTTATAATGCAGTGAATTCCCATGTCACTGCGGATCTGCTGAACTGTAATCACATAGATAGTTGACTACAGTTCAGTACACCCACAGAGAGGCAAGAATTCACGGCATCATAAGTCATTATAATGCTGCAAACTCATATCAGAGGAGCAGTGTTCAGTCCAAGAAGTACAGCACCCACACGTTTCCCAGACTGAATATCGCTATGTAAAACTGGCCTTTAACCTTTAATAAACATGTATACAGGGAAAACTGTCAGTCAATGCATATGGGGGGGGGGAGATGGTTATAACCAGGATAACTGTGTAATATAAATTATCTCTTTATTCATTAGACTTGACACAAGCATCTAAGTGGTTACAGGCAGAGATTCTCTCTAGCACTCATAGTAACATAGTAACATAGTTTGTAAGGCCGAAAAAAGACATCTGTCCATCCAGTTCAGCCTGTTTTCCTACAAGTTGATCCAGGGGAAGGCAAAAAACCCTGTGAGGTAGAAGCCAATTTTCCTCACTTTAGGGGGAAAAATTCCTTCCCGACTCCAGTCAGGCAATCAGAATAACTCCCTGGATCAACGACCCCTCTCTAGTAACTATAACCTGTAATATTATTACCCTCCAGAAATACATCCAGGCCCTTCTTGAACTCTCTTAGTGAACTTACCATCACCACCTCCTCAGGCAGAGAGTTCCATAGTCTCACTGCTCTTACCGTAAAGAATCCTCTTCTATGTTTATGTACAAACCTTCTTTCCTCCAGACGAAGAGGATGTCCCCTCGTCATGGTCACTGTCCTCGGGATAAATAGATGATGGGAGAGATCTCTGTACTGACCTCTGATATATTTATACATAGTTATTAGATCTCCCCTCAGTCGTCTTTTTTCTAAAGTGAATAAGCCTAATTTTGATAATCTTTCTGGGTACTGTAGTCCACCCATTCCAGTTATACTTTAGTTGCCCTCCTCTGAACCCTCTCCAGCTCTGCTATGTCTGCCTTGTTCACAGGAGCCCAGAACTGTACACAGTACTCCATATGTGGTCTGACTAGTGATTTGTAAAGTGGCAGGACTATGTTCTCATCACGGGCATCTATGCCTCTTTTGATGCAACCCATTATCTTATTGGCCTTGGCAGCAGCTGTCTGACACTGGTTTCTGCAGCTTAGTTTGCTGTTCACTAAAATTCCTAGGTCCTTTTCCATGTCAGAGTTACCCCAATGCTTTACCATTTTAGTATGTACTGCTGACTTGCATTATTCCTTCCCATATGCATAACCTTACATTTGTCAGTGTTAAACCTCATCTGCCACTTTTCTGCCCAAGCCTCCAGTCTATCCAGATCCTGCTGTAGCAGTGCACTGTCCTCTTCTGTGTTAATTACTTTACACAGTTTAGTGTCATCTGCAAAAATTGATATTTTACTGTGCAAGCTTTCTACAAGATCATTAATAAATATATTGAAAAGAATAGGACCAATACAGACCCCTGTGGTACCCCCTAGTGACAGTGACCCAATCTGAGTATGTACCGTAATAACCACCTCTGTTTTCTATCACTAAGCCAGTTACTTACCCACATACAGACATTTTTCTCCCAGGCCAAAGCATTCTCATTTTGTATACTAACCTTTTATGTGGTACAGTGTCAAACGCTTTGGAGAAGTCCAAATATACGACATCCATTGAGTCGCCGCGGTCAAGTCTAGAACTTACCTCCTCATAGAAACTGATTAAATTGGTTTGACATGACCGATCCTCATGAAGCCATGCTGATATGGAGTTATTTGCTTATTTTCATTGAGGTACTCCAAGATAGCATCTCTCAGAAAACCTTCAAACAGTTTACCCACAACAGACGTTAAACTTACCGGCCTATAGTTTCCAGGCTCTGTTTTTGGACCCTTTTTGAATATTGGCACCACATTTGCTATGCGCCAATCCTGTGGAACACTCCCCGTCAGTATAGAGTCCTTAAATATCAGAAATAAGGGTCTGTCGATTACATTACTTAATTCTCTTAGGATACGGGGGTGTATGCCATCCGGTCCTGGTGATTTGTCTATTTTAATATTTTTAAGACGTTGCTGCACCTCTTCCTGGGTCAGAGAGGACACTTTTAAAGGGGAATTTACTTTTATACTCTGCATTTCATCTGACATTTTATTTTCCTCAGTGAATACAGTGGAGAAAAAGTTATTTAGCAGCTTCGCTTTCTCCTCATCGCTCTCTGCTACTCCCCCCTCATTACTCTGTAAGGGGCCCACACCTTCACCTCCTGCAATGTGATCCTGGGATGAGATTCTGATGCCCTTATGGAGAGCGCCTTCATCTGCATGAGGAGTTGTATGGGCCAGGCACAAGGCTCCTTACACTGGTTAAAGTGCTCTCCATAAGGAAATGTAGTACACCCCAAATCCTGACCTAGGCCTCTCACCTAGTTAAGACAGTACTGTCTGCTCTGCACTGATGAGGGGCAATCACCCCGAAACAGTTGTCTGCAGATGAGGTGCTGCCTTATTTAATATCAGAGTCATTGACTTATAGGATACTGTACGGAGATCCGTCTCCGTACAGTATTAGAATGTAAGGGCTCCAATGAGCCAAAGTAATTATTCACAAAGTCGCACGTGACTTCATTGAATAACTCCGGTATTGATTTTTAAGGTAGAAAACCACTTTAAAACTTGATACTGAACTCTGCTTTGGTTCCGAGATACTAGTCCACTTTAAATATCAATTACCGAAGTTATTCAACGAAGTCACGCATGGCTTTATGAATAACTAACTTTGGCTCAATATTCTCCGTACAGTAGTTTTGAACGAATGTAGCATCCAAAGCTCGCTTTGCTCAACACTACTGATGACCTAACAAAGGCCTCAAGGTTTGCTATGTCTGTCATTTTGCATTATGTTAGTGTTCTCCAATACATTCCAGAACTGTAAGGGTTACATAGCATCAAAAATCAATATAATGTTATGCAACCCGGTCAGGACGAGAGCTGCTGCGAGTCTGGAGTGTGGAACTCGCTTTTAAAAAACTTGGGGGAAAAAAGCCTTACACAATGTTTTTCTAGGAGGAAAAATTAAAAAGACAAATATATATATTCTTATTGTTATTGCCCTCCTCAAAAATGGTGCTGTTACAAAAATAAGCCATCATATAGTAACACTAGCTGAAGGACCCGGCTTCGCCCGGGTATATTTAATTTATTTATTTTACTGTTTGTGTGTGTGTGTGTGTGTGTCGTTAAAAGATATCGAGAGTGCCCTCTACAGTGCCTGCCCATTTAATAGTGACCTCTACAGCGGCCCGCCCCTTTAACAGTGACCTCTACAGGAGCCCGCCCCTTTAACCGTGACCTCCACAGCAGCTAGAGTGGCCACTGTCTTCACCCCAGAAAGCCAGACCTCACCGGCCATTCCCCCAAACGTGAAACAGCGCCCCCAGTTCCCATGAAGACACATCACTAAACATGAGGCCACGCCCCCCCCTGGCTCTGTGAAGACACGGAGGAGAAGCTGTCTGAGTGTGAGCTGCTGAAAGGGTGGACATCCCTGTGTCTGTCCAGGCACTGCGTCGGACGGAGAACAGGTAGCCAGAAAACTGGACTGTCCAGCCTAAAGCCGGACATCTGGCCACCCCAACATCAGCCTGCCCCTAGGGTGGCCAGAGGTCTTGTTTTAGGCTGGACGATCTGGCTTTCAGACTCCCTGTCCTCTGTCATGCGCAGGGCCTGGATGGACACAGCAGCAGCACTCTCAGCAGCAGCACTGTGCAGTCTGAGCAATGAGCTGCAGGGAGAAAGTCACCCTCCCCCCACCCCTGCAGCTGACAGAAGGTGATTTTTACCAATATTTTTAATCCCGGTCAAATGCAGCATGGAAGGGGCATGGCCTGACTGAGTCAGGGGCGTGACTTAGTGGGATCTGGGGGGGGGTGCTTTTAAGTCCTTCTTTTGACGGTGGCCGGAATTACAGGTCGATGCCTGATTTAGGAGGAAGGTGGGAAGCAGTGGAAGAAAACATCTTTTATTATTACTGAACAGTAAATATGTAAAATTTACATTATATGAGGTAATGATTGATGATGAGTTAGTCTAAAACATAAGTTATAGTTATGTTAACCAGGAATACCCATTTACCATTGTCATCCACAGTGCTTTGCCTCTTTAATGCAGACCTAAAGCAGTGAACTGGCTAGGTTGTCATAGAAACCTGATGTGTGCCTGTGAGTTTCTATTGGCTGATAAGGGTCATGTGATTAGGCTACTATTGGCTAATGCATTTTTTTGGGAATATCTCAGGAACGGTACGTCCTGGAGAGTTGAAAACTGTTCTAAAACCTTCCCGGACACCTGATGTACATGTGTGCCAAATTTTGTGATTGTAGCTGCAGCGGTGCGGATTCCTTTAGCGGACATACACACACCACACACACACACTCAGCTTTATATATTAGATTGATGGAAAAACTACAAAAACATTGGGTATTCCTGCTCCCATTCAAGTGAATAGGAGTTAGGCCACTTTCCCATGGTCAGTATTTGGTCAGTATTTTTCATCAGTATTTGTAAGCCAAAACCAGGAATGGGTCCAAAATACAGAAGAGGCACATATATTTCCATTATACTTCTTCTCTGTAGGTTCCACTCTTGGTTTTGACTCTCAAATACTGATGGAAAATACTGACCAAATACTGATTGTGTGAAAGAGGCCTTAAGCTGCAGTACCCTGGCAGGGCCACTAGACAGTGGACAGAGAGATTTTCCAGAATGACTATGGCTTATGTAAGCCAAACTTGTAGTGATCTATGATGTTGCATTCATGGTCAGTCTGGCAGTATAAATGACACTGAAAGGTGCCACAGGCGTGCATAGGTGTAGTCCACAAATATGGTTCTATAACCATCTTGTTACATTCACATGTTCGTTGGAGGCTCTGTTAGGGATCTCCAGCATAGACTATGTTTATAAAAAAATAAAATACACCTGACAGGATCAATTCTAGATAATGGGTCCGCTAGTAGCCATTTGCAGCAGATCAGAGTTTTCATTGTTGGGCTCCTATAACAGAATTATTTAGCGCAAATTTGAATGAGACCTTACGTCCTGGGCTGTAATGTAGCTGCATCCAGACTCCCTGCTCTTGATTTAAAGGGGTTGTCCCATGAAAAATATTCTAGTTTTTAAACCAGCACCTGGATCTGAATACTTTTGTAATTGCATTTCATTAAAATGTTTGTATAGCCGCTGAGTCACTCAATAAAATGTATCTGTATAGCGCCACCTGCTCTTTGTTCTTTTCTTATTTCTTTGACCTGCTCACTGATAAGGTCACACATGCTCAGTTTCATCTGCCTCCTGAGCTGTGATAGGTAGCGCTGAGACACACCCCCTGAGCTTCAGCAGAAAATACACTCCCCTTGAGCTGCCAGCATGATATAAATCTAGCAGAGCAATGAATGTGAAGATCTCTGGAACCATGTGAGGTACAGGGCTGGTTCTACCTTTTTTAGAAAGAGATTGTCATGTATTATATGATATTTGATTTTCATTTTTTTTCATTAATCGTGGGAGAACCCCTGTAATCTGTCCAACATTCTGTGCAGTCTCCTCACTTATAGGCCTGTTTCACAGAGTCAGTATTTTGTATCAGTATTTGTAAGCCAGAAGTGGAAAATACAGAGAAAAGGCATCATAGAAATATTTGGGCTTCTTCTGTTTTGGACCCACTCCTGGTTTTGGCTTACAAATACTGATGCAAAAATACTGACCATGTGAAAGAGGCCATAGTGTTTGTGAGCCTGCCTTGTGGGCATTACTCCGGCATCAGAATAAAATTGTGGGATTACCATGGTCAGACGGTTGCTTTTCCAGTTTTCTCTATAGGGATATAGTAATCTTATAACTTTCAGTATAGTCATTCTCATTTCAGCCATACAAACAGTGAATGGAAAAGCAACAAAGGAATATAAAACTAAATGAATTAACAGCAGTTATCCATAGAGACAATGATAACTGTACTCAATATAGACAATTTTTATGGCATCACATGAAAAAGCTCTGCACTCATGATGTAAGAATGAAGAAGGGTAAAGATTGCAACACAGATGTAAAGTTCAGGATGGTCTTGGCTGGTGCCAGGTTTTCTCCTGGAGGCACCCGATATCATATTTCTGTACAGTATGTCCTTCAGTACAGACGTTCTTTGAGATCTAAGTTTAGTCCATAACCCCTTCCCCCTTTGCAGGAATGGGGGCTTTAATATGTGTGTTAGTTGCCTTTCATCAATACCTCACCTTTACCCCAATGTCACCCAGGAATTTATTTTTTTTTTTTTTTGCCAGGGATGATAAAATAAAAATGTTGTACTTATCACCCAGAACCTCTTTTGTTACAGCACCACTGCAACTTTGAAGTTCCATATACCGCAGCAGCCAATCACCGGCTCAGTGTGGGAATGGAGGGGGTTCCAGACGATAAGTATTCAATTTTTTTTTTCTTTAATTATTATTAATCGGATAATTTCCCTGCCGCTCGTAAACCTTTATAAGGTGTTATCCAATCCTATAAAAAGTCCTACAATATGACAGGCCCCCCCCCTACACTAAATATACTTACCTGGGTCCCTTACCCCATGCAGGGATGAAAACATTCGGTGTCGAGGGGAGGTTCGTCCCTGTCCCCAATTGGCTGATCACCCTGACACCGGATGTTTTCATCCATGCACGGGGAGAAGCAGCAGCGGCGCTGCGGGGACCAAGAGCGGCGCAGGGAGTGGGTTAAGTATATTCAATGTGAGGGGTACGGCGTATGGAGGACATTCCTGGGAGCCACAGCAGTGGAATACCCTGTAATCCGCTTATTATTGGGGAATTCCTCTAAAACGCTCAGTACGTTTTAGTTACTCCACCATATAATTAACCCAAATATTATAATAAATCAAAATGTGTAAACTTTACAAAAGAAAATAAATGTTCAGATACCGTTTCTGTAAAACACTGTATTTTCCCTTTAGAGTAGGCCCATCTTATACACAGCATAGGCAGCCATACTGCAGACTAAATCATTATAAACGGGTATACAGCAAAAAGGTTGGAAGCAGATTTATTGCCAACTACTGCAAGTCAGCAACACATATAACGGCTACCGACGTCCCTGGGGAGGAAAAAAAAAAAGTTACAGCTCTCAAGGACTTCAGCTCCTGGTAAACTGAAAAAGACGAAGGCTATAACAGCAAGCAGCACCCTGAATATACAGTAGATAATTGGGGATGGGCTCATGCACTGCTCACCACTCGACTGTAAGGCGTCATCCACAAGACCGTATCTATTTTGTGGTCCGTAAAATATGGATGCTGTCTGTATTTTTATTTATTTATTTTTTTTGCAGACATACGGATGCAGAATGCGCATTGATGATGATCCGCGTGCTTTCTGCACTGTATATGTCTGTAGTCAGAACACATCTTATACTTGGCTGCAAAATGCAGGCCACAGACCGACTGAAGTCAATGGAGCACGGATGGCATCCGTGTTTTGCGGATCTGCAATTTGAAGACTGCAAAATACATACGGTCATATACATGAGGCCTTAAAAGGGATTTCTAGAAGGTGCAGTTTGTAGGATTGTAAAGAGGTCGTGGTGTGGGTAAAGGGCAGTTGTGCTAAAGGTCAGGCTATTTAGGGCCTGGCAATGACTATTATATTGTATGGGTGCACCTTTTACATTTTTTTTTTTATTTGTTCCCGTTTTGTTGGTTTGTCAGTCACTATAAGTTCCTCGTTCAATAACGTGAACGGTAATAACGACACGGCACACAGGCGGGAGTTGAAGACAGCATGTTTCACAAAGAGATGGCTCTGCTTTCTAGCCTTCAGGTCCCAGTAAATCAAGCAATAACTAATAAACAAAGACAAGTGGTCCCTGTCTATTGCGGCCCAGGAAAAGGCAACAGAGAATTAGAACACAATAAAAATGGATTCCAGCGAGGAGTCACCACATGTTCAATGCTTTTCTCTAGAAGGCTTTTCCGTGGTTCATACAGCAGCAGTGTGATAGGTGGGCAGTATTGCACTTTTTGTAAACTCTTGCACCAGGATCAGATTTCCATCTCTTTGTGCTTTGGAGACCCAAGAGGCAAGCTTCATTTTCTTCACTTTTCCCATGCATAAATACATATACTCTTCCATCTGTTAACATTTCCCTGGTGAAGAGCCAACTAGTGCATTAAAGCAGACTTTAAGGCCCTAAAGCAAATGGTGGACCCAGCCATGAGGACAATGACAGTTACTGTGGCACTTTTACTTCCTGTATCATCTTGCTCTTCTCTTAACCCGTCCTATTTAGGATTGTATATATAACAGTCGGTCTCCGGCGGTCATTTGGCACAAAGGAGCTCAAGTCTACTGTCATGTTGTACCCTGCTATTCCAATTCATACTCATTTGCATAGAATATAATGCTTGAAAATAACCACGATGGCCATCATGATCTCCGTTCCTGCTATGGTGCCTCCATTGTTGGGAAGTTTAACCATGCAGAATCAGCCAGTCTTTGAAAAATGCACCATAATTTCATGTTATCAATGCAACATCCTTAGAATGCATACAGTATCACAAAATAGTGGGCACTAGAGCTGGCACTGAATGGAAACGGTCATGTGTTAGGAAGAGGGCGCACGTAATCAGTGAACAAGAGGTATATGTGATCGTAAAACCAGCAGTGCCTTCCCGTAATGCAGGGGGGGGGGGGGGATCTGACTATGATTGTTTAGGACTACAGGCCTAGCTTTTGTCAGTGGTGCCACTATGGCAGGAGTAAGAGAAAAGTCCCTTCCCAATATATGAGTACAGTGGGATGCAGCACCCATCTCATCATATCTGAGAACTTAAAACAAAAATATAGGATAACACACAGTTAAAATGCGTCAGTCCCAGGTGGTCCTAGTCCTGCTACAGTGCAGCTTACCAGCCTGGACACTACCGATAACTTATACAATATATTTCTCAGCACAATCAGATGTGAAATAAAATAAATATGGTTTAAAAAAAAAAAAAATACAAAGAAAAACCTAGATGTGGTTCTGAGCTCATAAGTCCCAGTGAGTGCACAGAGTTTGAGACTCTGGTTCCGTATTCGTTGTGTGAACTTTGGGTTGGCTTGCGCTGATGTTTTGTCGCGGTCTCTCCCTAGACAGTACAGCTAATGTGAGGGCATCACGTCTGATGTACTTCATGAAACATCAGTTCACGGGGAATTGATGTTTCGGGACCAAAGGTCTTCCCTGCTCGTCTCTCAAAGGCTGCGACCATCTGCTTCACTACCTCGTCGAAAAAGACAGTGGCCAGCTGGGAATGCAGCAAGGACCGAAACTCGAAGGAGATCTGTAGGATAGAGAGAGAGAGCAAATCAAGTTACATCTAGAAATAGTTCCAAGCCATCCCAAAAAGGGAATTTGTCATCAGAAAATGACTATTGACGAATGACTATTGTTTAAAGGGCAGGGGCTAAGTATTAGATCAATGAGGGTCCTACTGCTAGGACCCCTACCGATCTTGAGAACAGGAGTCCCATACCCCCCATGAAGACCTCCCCGCCCCGAAATGAATGGAGCAGCCAGTGGCACCCAGGGAATGTGTGCAGCGGCTTCATTAATTTCTTTGGGAGTTCAGGAGATAGCCAAGTACAGCACTCATCTATCTCAGGGACTCCCAAAGAAATGAATGGAGTGGTTGCACACATGTCCAACTGGCCACACTGTCCATTTCAGGGGGTTCCACATAAATGAATATGAGCCAATACCTGGTTTTAACTAGAAAAAAAAACAAAAACAAATATATATATATATATATATATATATATATATATATATATATATATATATATATATATATATATATATATATATACACACACACACACACACACACACACACACACACATATACATATACACACATACACATACATATACATATACACACACATATACATATATACACACACATATACATATATACACACACATATACATATATACACACACACACACACACACACACACAGCACATTCCCTTTAATTCCACTGTCTAGTTATAGGACACCTCCCACTCCCAAAAAATATTGACTTTACTGTAAAATATATTTTATTGTGCACACATTAAATAAAAAAAAAATTGTATAAATTACACCATAATTTATATGTATCCCCAAACAATGCCAAAAAACAACAAAAAAAAAAAGAAAAGAAAAGAAAAAAAAAAAAACAGCAAAATTTGCTGCTGTAATGCAAAGAGGCAAAAACAAAAATTGCTTCTGGTCATGGTCATTAATGGGTTAACAGAACTTTAACTCCTATTTTTACACTAAGTCCCACAAGGGGACTTTGATATGCAATTGTTTGATTGCTTCTATAATACACTGTACTGCTTATGCAGTACAGTATATTATACTGACGCAGCCTGTTGGCCATAAACTGCTGTGGGATCTAGGTCATCAGTATTTAAAAAAAAATTAAATAAAAAATAAAAAAGTGGGGGGGTTAAAGGTTACTCGAAGACCCACCTCTTCAGAAACTGAGCTACGCTACACAACTGTATAAGCAGTTTCCATCTTCACCTGCTTCTTTCCCTTGCAGATTTCTTTCTGTACCAGTCAGTCACTCGGTAAGCTCAGGCTCTCTTTCATGGTTTAGGTTATATATTTAAACATTTTCTTTCAGGTTCCTTGATCGTTTATCACCCATCCCCCAAATTAGAATAAAATCTAAAATAATATGGTATAGGAGGAGGAAATTATTATAAAACAAATGTAACATACCGAAAAGTCTACAGTGCATGTACGAGGGTAACCAGGGATGCCAGGACTAAAGCGCCAAATGGTCTCCAAATGGTTAAAAAGACGACCATCCGTACAAACAGCCTAAAAACAAAATGGATATAAGAAGAAAGTGAATGTCCTTATCACAGCAGCACAGTGCAGAAGTCACAGCGAACAGACTCAGTTGGGACAGGTTCCAACGCTCCTGGCACGAAGCAAACTCAAGTAATATTAGTCTCCTTCCATGTCTTGTGACCTTGAAATCTACCTTACCCTTTAAAAGGCTGCAAAACTTATTTGGAACGTGGCCAACCTGGCAGAGGCCCCGGCAGATTTATGTGCAGTGAAGAAAGACACAATGAAATCTTACTGTAGACGAGGTGCATGCGTGCCAAAGGATCCAGAACGTACAGTACCCAACCCCCCCCCAAGATACAGTATTAAGGGGGCGTTCACATCAGCGTTTCACTTTCCGTTTTAGCAATCCGTTCAAATGTGATTAAAACGAAAATAATGGAATTGCTAAAACAGAACACTTGAAATGCATTCCGTTTTGATCCGTCCTCATAGAGTTCAACTGAAGAAAAAAAACGGAAAGTAGTATTCCATCAGGATTCTGTTATTTTGGACTGTAAAAAAAAAAAGTCCTGCAGACAGATCAAAACGAAATGCATTTAAAGTGTTCAGTTTTGCTTTCCGTTTTAGCAATTCCATTATTTTCGTTCTATTCACATTTAGCAATCAACAGATTGCTAAACTGGAAAGTGAAACGCTGATGTGAACGCCCCCTAACTCATGCACAATAAATACTGCGTATGATTGTATACAAGGTTACAGTTTGTTTCATGGATATTTGATATTTCATTGTCATTTGCTTTTATGTAAATTAACCATATACATTGCATTATGAAAAGATCTGCAACAATTCATCATAGTTTTCAATCTCTCTGCTTGCTTGCAGTGAAGAGAAACATTCATGATTTGACATCAAAGGAATGAATCTGTGCAGGGCTTGCCGCGGTGTTTCGGATCGCTTTCTTGTAACAAGCCTGCCACCTATGTCATTTGGATATTATGAGGACAGGGATTCAGACTCTGAAACTTTGAGGGTACGGTCACGCGGTTATTGCAGGAGTGGATTCGAAAAGAGGAGACACAAGCCCTGATTTATCGATGGGGAATAATTTGAAGTTTGTCTGTAAAGCCAATTTCACACAAGCTTATTCAGTCCATGAAATATGTTCTGTGTGACAGCAGTACTTCTCAGACTGAACGATGCTCCTGTGACATGAACTCACGGCATTCTAATGATTTATAATGCTGTGTGTTCCTGCTCGACCCCAGCTGTACTTAACTGTACTCACATAATACCATCAGTACGATTCAGTACAGCAGAAGTCGGGTAGGAACACACAGCATTATAAATCATTATAATGCTGGGGGTTTGTGAATACATTTGGCCTAAAGGTAAAGGTCAGTGAGCCAAATTTATAAAAGTGGCTTGTTAAATTTAGCACTGGCGAACTATGACATTCTGACTACCACAGCTATGGAAGGCCCGGAGTGGAGTGCAGTTGAGAACTCTTTGGGACTTATCAGGAGCAAAAGATTAAACATTGGCCTGTAGCAGATAAGGCTACTTTCACACTAGCGTTTTTAAATTCCGGTATTGAGTTCCATCATAGGGGCTTAATACCGGAAAAAAACGCTTCAGTTTTGTCCCCATTCATTGTCAATGGGAACAAAACTGAACTGAAGACAACGGAATGCTCCTGAAAGCATTCCGTTCCGTCTTCAGACCGGAGAACAAACCGCAGCATGCTGCAGTTCTCTCCGGTGCAGGCATCCGCACCAAGACGGATCCGGAATGACCCCCAATGCAAGTCAATGGGGACGGATCCGTTTGGTGTGACACACCAGTAATCCGGATCTGTCCTCCATTGACTTGCAATGGGGGGTCATTCCGGATCCGGCTACACATATACAGAGAACACACATACACACACATACACACAAACACATACATACTCACATACTCCAGCCAGGGACGCCGGCAGCATGTCTTCACGCGCCTCCTGCGCGCAGCTATGACGTTTCCCCACTGTGCCCAGCAAAAGGCGCTGTGGGGAATCGTCATCACTGCGCGCAGGAGGCGCGTGAAGACGTGCTGCCGGCGTCCCTGGCTGGAGTATGTAAGTATGTATGTGTTTGTGTATGTATGTTCTCTGTGTCTTGTCCCAATGTCTGTGTCAACATGTGTGGGCCGGACCGCTGCTCCGGCTCCACACATGTATCAGCAGCAGTACGGATCTGTCGGCACCCTTTAGGTGCCGGATCCGTGCTGCTGCTAGTGTGAAAGAGGCCTAACTGAAAAATCTGTCCGACACCCGGCGGGGGTGCCAAAGTGTTGGAGCCCTGCCAATCTGTTATTTATAACCTATCCTGAAGACAGGTCGTCAAAAACCAGACAGCCCCTTTAATACCTTTTCTCCCTTATGATCCACACCTGACAGCATCAATACACCAGAACACGTGGCAGCACTGTCAGGGTATGTTCCCACTAAGCAGCTATGCCACAGACTTTCCACGGCGGAACTATTCAAAAATATGTGCACGGAAATTGACCCTTGCTGCAGATTTGAAATCCGCCGTATGCCAATTCATGCTGCAGACTTCCACCACACCCTATGTAATGCAAAGGAGCAGTTGTAGTTCCACTCATGCAATGCACAGGATGAAATTCACATCTCATGTACATTTTTCAGCAGAAATTACAGTGGGAACATACCCTTAATGTTTTCATTCACAGATCGTAAGCAGAGAACTTGAAACGGCAAGGAAGTGGTGCAGTCAGTACAATTCACGTTATACAATCAACTTGTTCGATTTACAAAAAGATGGAACCCTCCTTTTATATTCTCTGTACTTACGTGAATTCCACATTTTCCATCATTAAATCCCATTAAAAAAACCCATTAAATAAAAAAACTACAACGCAATCTACTTATTTTTGTGAGATGCTTCTGCACGGGAAAGCAGAGTTAAAAAAAAAAGTAGACAAAAACATAGACAAACCCAATGAAGACCAGTAGGACACTTTTGAATGACCTCTATCGAATGAATAAACCCTGTAGATATATTTGACCTATACAAAGGGAGCCCTGGCATTTGGCAAATGTAATCTACTGTAATATACCAGTATAATATGGCAAAGGCTGTATAGCTGAAATACAAATACTGTATTTTTCGCTTTATAAGACGCACTTTTTCCCCCCAAAAGTAGGGGGAAAATTGCTGTGCGCCTTATAAAGTGAATACTAGTGAACGCTTCCATTATGGAAGCGCTCACTAGTATGTAATAGGTGTCAGGAGCGGGGAAACATACTCACCCTCCTGCGCTGCAGCTCCGGGTCCAGCGCTCTTTGCCTTCTCCTGCCGGCGCTGCACTGTCCTGACCCCTCAGGTGACAGTGCAGTGCCAGCAGGAGAAGACAGAGGAGTGCCGGACCCGGAGCGGAGCCGCAGCGCAGGAGAGGTTTTTTTATTTTATTCTTATTGGGCTGAGTGGGCTGATCTGAGGTTTGATGGGGGTCTGACATGGAGGGCTGATGTGATTATATGAGGATCTGATATGAGGTCTAATGAAAAATACTTTTTTCTTATTTTCCTACTCTAAAATCTGGGGTGCGTCTTATCATCGGGGGCGTCTTATAAAGCGAAAAATACGGTAAATAATTCTTAGGTGCAGCCTAATTTTTGCACATTATGATGCATGCTGCTTTATGCTCTTTGCTGTAGAACAACAGATCTTATACTCACTTTGACTAAATGAGGGCGCACTAGTGTGAGGATAGACGTATACCGTTCCAGGATGGGTGGGAAGCCAACCTCCAGCTGTGCTTTAGCATATCCAGTACGCTTGGAGATAACTGTAGACGTTTTACACCAAGGCACAAACTGTTTGTATTCTTCCACATTGGACACCACTTCGTACATCTCCTGCATGGAGTACCTGAAGAGTAAGGGCAAGCACATCAGAGTCACATAGATCACAATGGCCAAATACTAAGGTCTTTGGTTTGTTCTTACTCTGGAGTATGGAAATGTGCACGGTAGAGGTGGTAGAGAAGATTACAATATTACTATTGCCCCATGGAAGCAGTTGATTCAGCCCAGCAGCAGGCCACGCCATGTGTTTGGGTTGTCCTACCAAAAGCCATGGCGCAATCTGGCTGCATACGTCATATAGCTCAGTGCAAACATATGGCAGTGCTTGTATCTACAACTGCAGTCGTTATCCAATATCAGGCCTAGAGAAGGGGCATTGGAATGCAGACTATAAAATAAAAAAATCTAACGTCATCTTTTATATGGAAAGCAAGTAGATGAATTACAGGCTCACAAAACATCTCGTATACATATTAAATTACCGGTATGTTCCAGCCTAGCTGACTTTTTTTTTCAGCGTTTTAATATCTAATATATAAAGCTGAGTGTACGTGTGTGTGTGTGTGTGTGTCCGCTAAAGGAATCCGCACCGCTGCAGCTACAATCACAAAATTTGGCACACAGTTACATCAGGTGTCCGGGAAGGTTTTAGAACAGTTTTCAACTCTCCAGGGCGTACCGTTACTGAGATATTCCCAAAAAATGCATTAGCCAATAGTAGCCTGGTCACATGACCCTTATCAGCCAATAGAAGCTCCCAGGCAGTTAGTCTCCACACACACCAGGTTTCTATGGCCACGCCCCTTCCACTCCGCATCTGACCGGGATTGAAAAAATGAAGGTAAAAATCAACTTCTGTCAGCTGCAGGGGTGGGAGGGAGGGTGACTTTCTCCCTGCAGCTCATGCTCAGACAGCACAGTGCTACTGTCTGAGAGTGAGCTGTTCAAAAGGACATCCGTGTGTCCATCCAGGCCCTGCGCATGACAGAGGACAGGGAGTCTGAAAGCCAGAATGTCTGTCCAGCCTTACACCAACATGAAGCCGTGCCACCGGTCCCCATAAAGCCACACCCCTAAACAAGAGGCCACGCCCCGTGTCCATCCAGGCCCTGCACATGACAGAGGACAGGTAGTCTGAAAGCCAGAATGTCCAGCCTTCCCCTAACGTGAATCCGTGCCACCGGTCCCCATGAAGCCACACCCCTAAACAAGAGGCCACGCCCCGTGTCCATCCAGGCCCTGCGCATGACAGAGGACAGGGAGTCTGAAAGCCAGAATGTCCTGCCTTCCCCCAATGTGAAGCCGTGCCACCGGTCCCCATAAAGCCACACCCCTAAACAAGAGGCCACGCCCCCTGTGTCCATCCAGGCCCTGCGCATGACAGAGGACAGGTAGTCTGAAAGCCAGAATGTCCAGCCTTCCCCTAACGTGAATCCGTGCCACCGGTCCCCATGAAGCCACACCCCTAAACAAGAGGCCACGCCCCGTGTCCATCCAGGGTTGCGTATGACAGAGGACAGGTAGTCTGAAAGCCAGAATGTCCAGCCTTCCTCTAACGTGAAGCCGTGCCATCGGTCCCCATGAAGCCACACCCCTAAACACGAGGCCACGCCCCCTGGTTCCATGAAGACACGGAGGAGAAGCTGTCTGAGCGTGAGCTACTGAAAGGGTGGACATCCCTGTGTCTGTCCAGGCACTGCGCCGGACAGGGAGTCTGAAAGCCAGACTGTCCAGCCTAAAACCGGACCTCTGGCCACCCTAGGGGCAGGCTGAAGTTAGGGTGGCCAGTTGTCTGGCTTTAGGCTGGACAGTCCGGTTTTCTGGCTCCCTGTCCTCAGTCCAGCACAGTGCCTGGATGGACGTAGGGATGTCCACCCTTTCAGTAGCTCACGCTCAGGCAGCTTCTCCTCCGTGTCTTCACGGAGCCAGGGGGCGTGGCCTCATGTTTAGTGGTGTGTCTTCATGGTAACCAAGGGCACTGTTTCACGTTTGGGGGAATGGCCGGTGAGGTCTGGCTTTCTGGGGTGAAGACAGTGGCCACTCTAGCTGCTGGAGAGGTCACAGTTATAAGGGGCGGGCCGCTGTAGAGGTCACTCTCGATATTTTTTTTTACGTCTCACACACACAAACATTAAATGAAATAGATCAAATATACCCGGGCGAAGCCGGGTCCTTCAGCTAGTACTTGATAAAAATAAAAACTCAAGTTTCAAGCATTTTGTAGAGGCGTTTTAGTTATTTAGTTATATTTAATTTTTTATTAATTTATTTTTACATGTGTTCTTAGTCAGACTCCTGGCCAATCAGCTGTTTGAAGAGGCTACTGCGTTCGTAGGTCACATGATCTAGGAGCAGATCAGTCCCATTCAAGTGAATGGGCTTGGTCTGCAATACCGAATACCCCACTACACAATATACGGCACTGTACTCGGTAATCTGTGAGGAGGCCATAGAGCTCACTGGAGCACCGCGCTCTCTTCAAAGAGCTGATTAGTGGCGGTGCTCGATTAAGCACAACCTAACTAGTGAAACACAGAGCATTTTCAGGTGACAAAAATACAGCTTATATAAAATAAGTCTTTTGTACTACTTCGAGAAAAGCTGGAAAATGTCAATGTGCCACAAATACAGAGTCAAAAGGGTAGAGGAGATCTTCTGGGTGGATATGTGTAAGCATATGTAATGCCAGCAGACACACAGCAGCTGCATTGGCTTATCATGATCATGTCCACTGCAGATACAGCGCCTGCTGTACGATCCTGCCCGCTGCCGCATACTTTCACTTGCAGGCAGCATGACATGGATCATGCTTGTTTTCTTACGTAATGTGTAGTCGATTTTGTATCTTTCCTACAAACGTCAAGAAATGTATGCTTCATTATTGCAATTAAAGGTCTATGAAGGAATGTCTGGGTGCAAAGCAGGAGGGTCTCACACCAGTCATATGGCGGCCAAACACGTTACTTAGTCATCTGCTGATCCTCTATTCCTTGGCTGAGCAGGGAGAGGGGGCATACATCTTCTACCAGACCACCTCTTTTGTAACAGAATTGTCATGTTGAAATCCAAAGTGTCCAATCCTTCCTCCAACATCTGCCATCCAGGGACTGGCAGGACACCCTGTAATATGGACACCTATAGACTACTGCTAGGTGTATAACAGGCTTTCAGTGCTCTTCAGCTCCACAAATGGAAGCAGCTTCTTCTATAGACAGCGTAGCTTGCTGTGCTACGTTTCCATAGCTCTCGTGCACTGTAATGGGAGCTATGGAAGCAGTGATCTCCCGGCCAGGAGGTTGTCAGGACTGGGTCTCATCTTGCCTTAGTAACGGCGAGGTGAAACAAACCCTCTAAAGCCCCTTCACATGGCCCAATACAGCAAGCGATTATCTAGAAGGAACCGTTCCTTCCTGACAAAATCTCCCGCTCGTCATCGGAGGAGAACAGTATGGGAAGGAGGCCGGTCACTAATGCAATCGCTTGTCCCCATGCAGAATCATTGTTTGCCGGCAGCTGCTCAAACAATCCTACCACCTGATGAACGAGCATTTCACTTGTTCATCAGCGGTACCTTTACACTGGCAGACTATTACTAATATTACACAGTGTATTACACTGGCAATCTTCTGGCAGTCTAATACTGCAACTGATTACCCAGTTCATTGGGCAATCGTGATCTTTCAGCATGCTGAAAGATCACAATTTGCTGGCGGCAGATCGTGCTGTCTAATCAAGATCTGCTGCCAGCAAATAACTGGACGATATGGGGACCAGTGATGGCATAACGATCGCTACTCCCCACGCTAGTAAGCAGGGGACTGCCGTGAAGGAACGCTTCCTTCCCGATAATCGGCTGGAATAATACAGCCTTAAAGGGCCTTTGAGTGAGGCAGGTTGATGCCAATTGCTAAAATGTAATTTCCTTTAACTTGTAGCCATTCATTTACATTCCTGCTAATTCTGGGCTTTGAAGTCAAGGAGCCGGTGTTATCTTATCTGCCTCCTTGACTTCAAAGACCAGAATGAGCAGAGATATAAATGTATAAAACAGCAGTTTTACTGAATCTTTTCCCATAGAACTTTACATCAATCTGCTCAGCTCGTCCTGCTCTATAACCTGCTGCCTGCAGCTCAGACACCATGTTCAACATGACAGATTCCCTGTAGGTATATGTCTGCATACCACATTCATATTATAGCTTGCTGACCTCTGTTAAGCTCCTTTTACACAAGCAGAAAATTGCTCATAATGGTTGGTGATCGACAATATAGCACAGGCTGACAAACTATCAATTTTTCCTACCCGATATTAAAAAAAAAAAAAAAAAAAAAAATTAAAAAAAACTCGCACTCGCCCCACAAACATAATTTCCTTGTTTGTCAGGTGAGCGCAGGGCCTACCTACTTTCAGAAAAGACTGCTCCGAGATCTGGTGCAATCAGTGGAGAAATCCGCTGGTGTTCAATTAAGTATTACACAATTCCTGTAAAAATTCATGGGCTGGCGCTGTAATGTAATGGGTCTCTCCAATACTGTATGAGAATCCTGCACACAGGAGACAGTATGAGGTCATCAGATGATGGTGATGAAAAAACAGACCACAGATCCATTAGCATCGATCATGTATGGTCACTGGCTTGTGTGAATATGGTCTATGATTTACGATGTGATTTTATTTCTACCATCTTTATGGCTTTGCTTGTAGACAGTGAAACTGGAGCCTAAACTGGTGGGATCATTGTCTTGAATAATGTGTAGCCCAAACTATTTAGCCGGCTTATATAGTAGTCAGGGGGCATTCCAGGGATTGCTGACATACTTGTCTTTGCTAAAACACACATTGGGTGGGTGTCATTTAGGGTCTGGTTGAACCCCTACGTGGCATACCTTCTTTCCTACATATTATCTGTTGGGGGTTGAGTCAGGAGATCTCCATATATATTAGACTGACATCTGAACCAGTCTCAGCAGTTGTGTACGGGAGCCTTAAGTCCCTTTTTGAAGACATTTTACTTGTGACTATGAATAATTTTTTGCTATCTTTTATATATGTTTCCCCTAAAGGCATTACTGGTGATTACAGATGAGCACATTCCACATTATCATAAGGGATAGCACTTTCAGATATTTAACTGAACCGAGGAGTCACAAGACCCTGACGGGAAGAGTCTCACTTCTCCAAATCGATGTTTTAGAAGCCGTTTTGTGGACGTGACTGTACCAATCAGTCCGGGACATTATACTGATGTTTTAATCTACAGAGAATCTAGCAAGATGGTGGTAAATTACATTTTGGCCAACATCACCAACTATGATGATCCTTGCTTCATAATATTAAAGGGCATCTGTCAGCAGATTTCTACTTATGACACTGGCTGACCTGTTACATGTGCACTTGGCAGCTGAAGACATCGGTGTTGGTGCCAGGTTCATATGTGCCTGCATTGCTGAGAAAAATGAAGTATTAATATATGCAAATGAGCCTCTAGGAGCAACGGGGCGGTTCTGTTACACCTAGAGGCTCTGCTCTCTCTGAAAATGCCACACCCCCAGGGCCAGGCAACACAGATGCCTTCAGGTGCCAAGCGCACATGTAACAGGTCAGCCAGTTTCATAGGTACAAATCTGCTGACAGATGCCCTTTAATTTCCAGGTAAAAAAAAAATATATAAATTTCACTCAAAATTATGATAATAGCTGGGCATAGCATGTCAATAGCACCGTTTCCAAGAGAGCTGCACAAAATGCGTAAGGACTAAAGCTATAAAAGAAACATCCATTTACCCTATGATCCTCCTCTCAGAGTATTCCTTCCGCTTGTTAGTCAATGGCCCAGTGAATCCAAGGAAGCCTCGACAATGCTGCACACATGGGTTGCTGACATCTTGCAAAACCCCTTTCGAAGCTCTCGTCATGAGGATGCCACAGGAAGACAGATGTCTGCAAAGCACAAGGAGAGTCAGAGGAGCAAGATTAGACATTCTGGCTGATGCAAGAGCAGTTCACCATTCTTATGGACTGCCACAAGGTACAGGTCAAAGGAATATCTTGGCCGCCGACAACCTAATGGAGGGTTGGAAGAGAAGGTACTCATACAACTGTGGTAATGCACTGTAATTTCAGGTTACACATAGACAAAGGATGAAGACGTGTGTAGCAGAAACCGCATACAATCTATGGAAAAGCTCGTTAGCATTTTCATTTCACCTCTGGCGATGCTTTCCCCTCATTGTTCATTGTTGTCTCCCCCGGAGAACTAATACACTCTTATCACCTGCCAAGAGGAGCAGTGGAAGGGAAGCGAGAGCTTCATCAGAATATGAACTATTAGGCTACTTTCACACTAGCGTTAGTACTTCACCCGCCGGATCCGTACTGAATAATACAACCTTGTGGATCCGTAATTCCGGATCCGGTTGTATTATCTTTAGCATCTTTTAAACGGATCCGGAATAACCTCTATTGAAAGTCAATGGAGGACGGATCCGTTTACAAGTGTGTCCACACCAAACGGATCCGTCCCCATTGACTTGCATTGGGGGTCATTCCGGATCCGTCTTAGTGCGGATAACTAGTACGGAGAGCAAACCACAGCATGTTGCTGTTTGCTCTCCGGTCTGAAGACTGAACGGAATGCTTTCAGGAGCATTCCGTTGTCTTCAGTTCAGTTTTGCCCCCATTGACAATGAATGGGGACAAAACTGAAGCGTTTTATTCCAGTATTGAGCCCCTATGACGGAACTCAATACCGGAATTCCATAACGCTAGTGTGAAAGTAGCCTTAAACTATTTTTCTATGTTAAACTATTTAAGGAATTTTTGGTGAGGTAATTTTTTAATGTCAATATCTATATTAGAAATTTTATAAAGAAAAGTTCCGCACTAGCCACTAAGCCTAACAATAAGCTCCACTTCTTGGTCTGCACTGATTATTCTACTGCAGTTATCTGCTTATCATTACAAGAAGGATTACAATGACAGATATCACCCCTATATGGATAACATAAGGTCCACCATTCACAATAGGTGATATTACAGCTTATCTGCTCCCTCCTGACCTCTGCACAGGTCACACAGCATGCCCAGAAACGGTCCTGTAGAAGTCAATGAGTCAGCTCCTGTCTATTGTGTCTATGGCCCTGAGCATCTCTCCAATTGCTGTTAAAGGGGTTATCTCACTTCTGCAGGTGGCATTTATCATGTAGAGAAGTTAATACAAGCCACTTACTAATGTATTGTTATTATCCATATTGCTTCCTTTGCTGGCTGGATTCATTTTTCCATCACATTATACAATGATTGTTTCCATGGTTATGACCGCTCTGTAATCCACCAGTGGTGGTCGTGGCTAGCACACTACAGGAAAGTGCCGGCCTCTCTGGTGACCAGGACCATGAGAGGTCACACAGGCACGCATGCGCAGCAGCTCCCATTGCGGGCACTTTGTATCTTCGCTGCAGCAGTGGTCGTAACCATGAATATGAGCAGTGTATAATGCAATAGAAAAATGAATCCAGCCAGCAAAGGAGACAACATGGACAATCACAATACATTAGTAAGTGCCTTTTATTAACTTTGTCTATATGATAAATGCCATCTGCTGAAGTGAGACAACCCCTTTAAGAACAGTTCAGGCAAGATGGCCGCCCCCATCATCATATTCAGACTGTTCTCATCCACCAGAATAAGACACCTTCTATAACTTGTAGAACAGCCACACGGATGTGGAAAAAACAGTGATGTGTGTCTGGCCTGACAGAAACGAATGTCAATGTCCAATCTGCAAGAAATGCAGATTAAAAATATGGTCGTGTGAATGAGGCCTAGTCACAACTCTACTGTTAAAGGGAACCTGTCACCATGAAAATGCGAATGTATGTGCAGGCACCATGTCAGAGCAGGAGGAGCTGAGCAGATTGATCTAAAGTTTTATGTGAAATTATTTGGCAAAACTTGTATTTTATACATTTATATTCCTGCTCATTCTAGGCTTTGAAGTCCAGGAGGCGGTCTTATCAGTGATTGACAGCCTTCCCTCTATGGCTGTGTATACAGATATCTGTCAATCACTGATAGGACCGCCTCCTGGACTTCAAAGCCTAGAATGAGCAAAGATTGAAATTAATAAAATACAAGTTATAGTGACTATTTTCCCATAAAGCTATACATCAATCTGCTCAGCTCCTCCTGCTCTATAACACACTGCCTTCAGCTCAGACACCGTGTTCAACGTCACAGGTTCCCTTTAAGCAAAAGCCCAAAAACGAAATGTAAAAGCTACAACTGGAAACAGGAGAGATCCGGCCAGGCACTAAGCAGCATGCATTACAATGATTTAACCTGATCCCCGGTGTCCCAAACAGGGAGGATATTTTAAGTGAAGGATGGAACGAACATTATCCGCGGTGACGGCGATCAGATTTACCACTTACATAACTGACACATTCTCTAACGTAAGGCTACGTGGCACCCGCCCAAAACAAACGAGGGCATTCAGACGGTAAATACTCCGAGCTTAATACCTAGAATTGCAGATCATTATTTCATGCCTAATAAACCCAGGAACACAAGAGGCATTGAGGAGATATGGTGTGGATTCAGGGCAGGGCACTGCATGAAACCAGTCCGTGAAATCCTCTCACCTTGACGTGACCCTGAAGATCCGGCGCATGTTCTTCCTTTATGGCCGGCTGGTTAGTGCCAGGATATAGAAGCTATATAAACTGTATACTACTCCACACAACTAGAATATAGATGAAAGACATATACCCTCACCCGCCGTCTAAAGGACAGAAAGCTTCCCTGAGGCCTGGACTGTTCTCTTCAGTGTGTACTATGGTAATCGGAAGATATTTCCATCCATGACACACTGTTATTAAGTTATATAATAGGACTCTCCAGCTAAACCTACTACACATGCTGAAGAGTCACCTCCCCCGCCCGTCGGGTCGTCTATTACCAGTGTACTTCCAGCTCTGCGCTGTTTACCAGCCAAGGCCTGGCAGCACTGCAAGTCCTGACAATTCTCCGAGAGGGTAGATGTAGTACACATTGCAGCGCGAGGACTTCCTCAAACGCTGACAGGACCATTCCATGCACAGTGTGGCAGACGTTTCCTGAGGACAAAGACCCGCAGGAAGCACAAACCAAATCATCGACCCCCTCAGTCCTGCCGTGATCACAAAGCAATGGGGGTCATTTACTAAGATCTCTGTGTCAATTTCTGGCATTAAAAACCTCACCTCACATTCTGACTTTTTAAACTTTTTGTCCCATGGGTGTTTTCACACTGTTATCGCTCGGCAAATTCACCAACATTTATGCCTGAAAGCTGTTGTAAATGACAAATGAAAACCACTGGAGTCATAATTGGCGCAAGGACTGCCAGTGGAAGCACCTAATTTATGACGAGGTGTGCGCCACATCTGCATTGACCAAACATCGATGTAAAATGCACAGTTTATGGTAAATGACCTCCAGTCAAATAATGGATTATTTTATACTATTCTGAGAAAAGAAAAAAAACTTTTAGATTGAGATATGCAAATACAAGGTGGACAAAACACCCGCTGGCCCCTGGGTGCAAATGATAATTCAGAGTCTCCTGACCATTTCACCTCTAGGATCCAGATTGGACATCTGCTTTATAATATCCACTGTCTCGCATGAAACTACCCCTTTAAATTCAATGAGGGATATTTATCAAATCTAGTGCCAAGGAAAAAGCGGCAAAGTCACCTGTACCAACCTATCAGGGCTGTGAAGACTACGGGGAAGGGGGGGGGGGGGGAGACGAGTTTAACGCTGGTCTCTGATCTACCCTGCGCTGTTGATGGATGCACCAAATTTACGACGAGGTGCATCCTCCGGAAGTCTGCGTGCCTAGAGTTGTAGTTGATTGCGGTCTTCAGTCTCGCTACCCTCCATTCTCAAGGGTTAGATTTTGGCACTTAAAAAGTGACAAACACAAGGTTTTACTGGTGTGGGGGCAATGATGAATTCCCCCCTGATTGCTTGCTCTGCTCCACTATTCCTTTGCACCAATTTCCCCCACATGTCCTCCTTGGCCACATCTTGTGGACTGTGGACCTACTGAAGTCAACAGGTCCACACCACAATGCAGGGTGCACACGGCCAGTGTCTGTGATTTGCGGATCTGTGGCCTTAGATAAAAGTCTGGCATTTCCATGTGACCAGACAACTATCTAATGTGTATGGAGGCCTCCCGACTCCACAGATAAGCATCTGTCCTTTGTTCTCAGAGAGGTGTCTGTCAGCAGCTTGGTTCATCTCCACCTCCAGATGTTAGACCAAGCTGTGCTTACATATGAATGGGGGAGGGGTTGGTAGACATTGCTGTTGACCAAGCAGCTATGTAACATGTACGGTCCGCTAAGGCTACTTTCACACTAGCGGCAACACGGATCCAGCGGGTGAAGGGTCCCGCTGGATCCGTGCTGCTGCAGGTGCACGTGTGGGGCCGGAACAGCGCTCCAGCCCCGCACGTGTCAGACACTGTCTTACCTGTCCCAGCAGCTCCGGACACCACAGAAGGAGGAGGACGGCGCGCACAATAGAAGGGAAGGTAAGATTCCCCACAGCGCCCCCCTGCTGGAGGGAGCTGTGGGAAAAGTGCAAGGTGAAGGATCGTCATGAACTCCATTGAAAGTCAATGGAGGACGGATCCGTTTACTATTGTGTCACACCAAACGGATCCGTCCCCATTGACTTGCATTGGGGGTCATTCCGGGTCCGTCTTGGTGCGGATGCCTGGACCGGAGAGCAAACCGCAGCATGCTTCTAGGAGCAGTCCGTTCTCTTCAGTTCAGTTTTGTCCCCATTGACAATGAATGGGGACAAAACTGAAGCGTTTTATTCCGGTATTGAGCCCCTATGACGGAACTCAATACCGGAATTCAAAAACGCTAATGTGAAAGTAGCTTTAGCTTGAAAAGGTAAAATTGTGGAACTCCCCCATCCCAAATATACAATAAGAAAAATTGTAAGGCTTATAGGAACAATGCAAGATGCAAATATGCATAATAGTTGGGCATTTAGAGCTATAATTTTATTTTATAGCATTATAGGCCATCTACTCGCTCCATTTACTTCCGTGAGATAAATGCCCCATTAAGGCCTCATGCATGGCCTGTATTGTGGCCCCCAATGCGCGCACCGGCCGTGTGCTCACTGCATCATAGATGCAGACCTATTCACTTGAATGGGTCCGCAATCTGGAAGGTGCGGTGCGGAACGGAGGAATGGAACCCCACAGAAGCACTACAGGGAACGTGTTCTATTTTTCTGGGGTGCGGACGGATCATGGACCCATTCAAGTTGAATGGGTCTGGATCCGTCGCGGCAGCCGCACAGTGCCCGTGCATTGGGGTCCGCAAATTGCAGTCCCTAATACTGAGCCCATTGCTGGGCTCTGAACCCATATATATTAAATACATTTATAACCATTCAGCAACATCAAACATCTTCTAGACTTGGGGGGTTAGTAACATAGCTAGCAGAGCTTTCACTGGGGATGGAAGGGGAAGCAAAATGGCACAAAAACAGCTGCCACATTGTGGGCACATGCACACGGCAATGAAGTTTATGTGTATTTTTCGTGTGGATTTTGCTGCATTTCTGCATCAAATCTGCAGATTTTGACACAGATTTGCCCCACTGGCATTGCAAAGGGTGAAATCTGCACTGAGAATCCACACAAGCAATTTACATCCGCACCGCAGGTAAATTTCCACAAGTAAAATGTTCTGCCCCTTATACACACGGTGTGTATGTGGCCTTTAGCGACAGGAGAGCCACAGATAATATCACACAGATCTGTCCAGGACTCTCCTATTCCCACTGGCAGTGGTGCAGCCCTGCTCTTGTGCTATGTGCTTGGCTCAGTAAGCAGACAGCTCATCGCCGTGCCCACTTCAGTCAGATGACGGAGGTATCACGGGTTCACGTGTCTTCTTCTAATGCTAGTTTGGCTATCACATATCATTGCTCAATTTTTAGCTGTACGCTGGTTATACAGGTCTCACGCCCATAGGGCAGCCAGCTACATGCTTTCGCCGCACACCCCCTTGGCTTCTGTATGACCAGGGTGCAGATGTCACAACCGATACTTACAATGAAAAAGAAAAGCAAAGACATTTTTTGTTCATTTTACAGTAGATTGCTTCTTAAAGGGGGCTGCAATATAGTTGACATGTTATAAGCCTAG
Organism: Rhinella marina; assembly: GCA_900303285.1. NCBI lineage: Eukaryota > Metazoa > Chordata > Amphibia > Anura > Bufonidae > Rhinella > Rhinella marina. The sequence goes on along the minus strand of ONZH01011430.1, from coordinate 90,868 downwards.
AGCACGTTGTCAATTAAAGGAAAACCCCGGGCAAAACTTATACCTAGTGCAGGGCCTAAAGTTGGAAGACCCTGCACTAAGCATAATACATTATCAGTTGTGTGTGCACTGTGCCTTTAAATGAGTGCTCCTAAACATAAGAGCCAGGCCCGGAATTTTCCTGAGGCTTTTACAGTTTAACCTTCATGTTACCTTTTGTTAAATGCAGATACTGGATAATGTCTTGTGTCCTAAAGGCAGAAAATACCGGTATAAAGCCGGGTTCACACAGCGGAGCGTGGGTTTATACACCATTTTTATAGCAAGCAGTTACTTGTTTCTTGCAGTACTTTTCAGAAGATCCTAGTCTATCAGACAAAGAGCTGGAGTCACCCCGGACTCTCCGATATTGCCGGCCCACCCACCGCTGAGGACCATTTTCTCCTATAAACAGTAAGAGTGCAGCCACACGGTCAGGTTTCCTGATGCAGTTTTGGAAGCCACAATCAGGAGTGGATCATAAAAGGCCAAAAAAGTACGAGGGACTGATACCGCTTCTCTATTTTGAATTCACTCCTGGTTTTGGCTTCCAAAACTGCATCAAGAAACCTGACCGCGTGGCCACACCCAGGAAGAGCCCACCTCTCATGAATACGAGGACTCCTGGTCTGCACATTGCTCGGCTATCAGTGATTTTATTAAAAACAAGAAGGGCTCTCTACACAGTACTATTCCATACATTAAGAAAAACTGCATCCCTGGTGGGTATCGGCCCAATGATAAATGTATACAATGCGCAATGTGAAATGAGGTACTCTGTGTGTGTGTGCGAGGTCCTGTTCTGACCTCCGCTCCTCTGTCAGAATCGCACAGCATTATACCGATTTATAAAGCTGTGTGTTCCTGAGAGTCCTGGAATCTACTGAATAAAGTATTTTGCAGTCACGGATCCACAAAACATGGATCTCGGCCAAGTGCATGCTGCCATTTTTTTTACTTAAACAGAAATGTCCTATGTTTGTACGCAACACGGATAAGAATAGGACATGTTCCGTTCTGCGGGCCCCCAAAGACGATGGATGTGCGGAGCAGCAGATGCAGACAGCAGTGTGCTGTCTACATCTTTTGCGGCCCCTCTCAAACATATGGTTTTGTGCTGTCAGTGTAATACAATAGATTCCAAGATTCTCAGGGTCAACCAGGAGTATAACGCTGTGCGATCCTGACAGAGGAGGGGAGGTCAGAACAGGAACTCTAACGACACACGTAGCGAGTTTCTCGCATTGAACTCGCTTGTCTGTATCTGGCTTTAGTAACAGATTGCTATAGTCAGGATGTTTGTTCTCAGATCAGGCAGTGTACAGGTCCCTACACCCCCTAATTAACAAAATATTGCAAAAAAAAAAAAAAAAAAAAAAAAAAAAAAAAAAAAAAAAAAACACACCACACTTGTGTGTGCTGCACTTCATATTGCCAATAGAGTTTTCACACACCAAAAAAAAAAAAAAACCTCTAAAAACCTACGTGTGAACCCACCCTTAGGGCAAATTTTGTGGCAGAAAATCAGTCCAATTCACCTTAATGGGGCTTGCAGAAATCCATGTGCTGGCCACCCCAATTCAAATGGCTGGAACTGATTTTCAGTCACAGAATTTTCTGCCGCTTGTGAAGGTACCTTAGGTCTAATTCGGCCAGTGTTTCACCAATCACAATGTCCATGAGGGGTCCGTGTGTCATCTGTATTCTACGTGTACTGCTAGGGGATTTCCAGAGCATCTCCTACCAATGGTCAGTGAAAATCACTGACAGAAGATAAATGACATCCATGTTGTGTCAGTGGTCTTCACAGACCCATAGACCTTAATGTTTGTGTTTGGTTCACATCATGGATCAAAGTCGTGTATGTCTCTGTTGTCCCCACATCCCATCCCCCGCCAGGTCAGTGGAAAGGCAATGTGTGAATAAACACATTAAAATCAATAGATACATGCTGTCCATGGAAAAACCCCGACAGCACACGTCTTGGGAGTGAATCAAACATTCTCCACAATTGCCAGATTATCAGCGGAGATGAGGGCAGCATTTACCTTTGGATAGGTCATCTGTATCTGATTGGTGGGGGGTCTGACACCCGGGAACCCTGCCGATCAGCTGTTTGAGAAGGTACCGACACTCCTGTGAGCGCCGTGGCCTTCTCCATGTTCACCAAGCACAGCACTGTACATTGTATAGCAGCTGTGCCTGGTATTGTGCTCATACACTTCTATGGGGGTGAGCTGTGCCAAGGTCATGTGACTGATGAATGTGATGTCACCAACCTAGGAAAAGCAGAGAGAAGGCCGTGGCACTAGTGAGAGCACCGCTGCCTTCTCAAACTGCTGATCAGCGGAGGTCCCGGGTGTCAGACCTTCACCGATCAGATTCTGATGACCTATCCTGAGGATAGGTCATCAGTATTAAAAGGGTTCTCTGGGCTTTTAATACTGATAACTTATCATCAGGATAGGTCATCAATATCAGATCAGCAGGAGTCTGACACCCAGCACCCCTGCCAATCAGCTGTATGAAGGGGAGGTGAGCGCATGCTGTCCCCCTTCCTGCTCGCTGCTGCTATGTCTATGAAGAGCAGGAAGAGAGACGGCACTGCCTGCTCCTTCCCTTCATATAGCTGATCTGCGGGGGTCTCAGGTGTCCTGAGGATAGGTCATTAATAGTAAAAGCCCACAGAACCCCTTTAGCTTCAAGGAAAAGCACTTTAAAATGGTGACAAGCTTCCTTAAAAAAAATACAGGTTTTTTTCACACATGCGCCATCAGATGTGGTATTTCAGACTGTATTTTGCCCTTGATGTTTTCAGGGCTGCTGTGGGACAGAGTAGGGCACCCCATTTCTGCCCACAATACAGTGCCCGATCCTACACTGTGCTGGTAGTGTCCGGCAGAAGCAGGACACCAGCACTCTCGGCTTGTGCTCCATCTCCAACCCAATGTGTACAATGGCTGCTGCCCAGAATTGTGGCACTAAATGGTGACTTCTCATACGGGAATAACATAGGAAGCCATATAATGGAGCCATTTGTCTTCTATGATGAGAAGGCTGCATCCTGCTGACTAGAAATCTGCATGTGTGAACAGCTCCATAGGACAAAGGCTGGCTAAACCAGATCTATTGTGATGGAAATACTACAGATAAGGCAAGGAGCCTTTCCTCAAACAACCATATGTTTTCTGGTCTCAAAATAACACAAGTAGCTTGACAAAGAATATAATTTTATCCAGGTTAAACTGCCCACTGACACGGCTGGGAGTCTAGTGACCGCTCAGGACACCGGTCTGATAACATCTCCTCATAGTCAGTGACCGGTTTTATACACAACTTTATCATTACTGGAAGAGACTATTAGAGGCCTGAGATGTAGGGGGGACATCCATGCAGGTTGCTGGCCTTCTACACGGCTCCTCAACGCTCGGAAATACCATTCCCTTTCCCCCTCAGGCACTCTCTTCCACCCACGCAAAAAGCGCCGCAGGTCTCCCCTATACTGATTACATCAATACCTTTTACTACAAGCTTCACGTGACTGCGCCCTGGCCCCGCCCTGTACCCACACGCGCCCCCCATAAATACTCTTACCTGATTGGATGACGCTGAGCCCTCGCCCGGCAGCCCCGGAGCCCCTGGAATGTCTGGAGCTCGACCCAGTCACTCAGGGAGCGCGCCCCCACACCTGTAAGGCGGCCCGCGCATTTGGCAGCCATTGCTTCGAGACGGGAAGAAACCGATGAGACCGGAGTGTTGTTTGGGAGGAGCCGCTGCTCGGCCGGACTCCTCAGTCTGACCTCGGAGAGATGCCGGTTCAGATCACCACTGTCACTGGATCCTACGTCATTCCGTTACCATAGCGATACCTGGTGACGTTATCTCGTGAGATCAGCAGTGACGTTGGCGGGAGAATGGAATTCTGGGAGTTGTAGTTTATCTGTAACGCTATGTTCCCGCTTTTATCCTGACGTACAGGAGCGTTTCCACAACATCGTTTGTATTGGTGTTGGCTGTGAGGTAGAGGACAAAGACAACAAATCCCGGTGCTGGTATAATGGTGTGTGCACCCAGAACCCCAATGTACACGTCTATATCTCATCACATTCATTCAGGGGCGTAGCTAAAGGCTCATGGGCCCTGGTGCAAGAGTTCAGCTTGGGCCCCCCTCCCTTAGTGCTCTCTGTGTGTCTTCTTATGTGGCACAAGGGTCTTTGAGCCCCCTCAGGCTCCTGGGCCCGGTAGCGACTGCTACCTCTGCACCCCCTATAGCTACGCCCCTGCATTAATTCCTAATGCTTAACTAAAGACATGGAAATAAAAGTTTAAACGTTCATAACATTTATTAGGTGTGTGTTATTTACTTGCCACTTTTTGTTCATAGCATAAGACAGAGTTCACACAGCAGATTTGGACACTGTTTCTGCCTCGATTTTATTTTTTTAAATTGGGATGCGTTCACATGTGGCAGATTTTGTTGCAAAACATCTGCAACTGGAAATCAGTTCCATTTATCTGAATATTTGTTTTTTGTTGGGAAGAGGTGATGGTAGTGCTCACTAATGGCTGTTCATGTACTCAAAACCTGACAGGAATGTTTGGCCTAAAAATGACACGCAACTCCTTTTTTGCAAGTTTTTGAACGCCCACATGACAATATTTTGTTACACAGGTGTCGTTGCACTGCATTTGTTATATATTGCACCAGTACAAAAGGGGAAACAAAGACTGGCATAAAAAGGCGGTCTTAGTAAGGCCTCTTTTACATCAGAAGAAGAGCCTGCCGGTGCTCTATGGATCCGGCTCAGCCAGATGTTACTGCAATACCCGCCAGCCACATTGACTATAATGGGATCTGGCAGATCTCGAATATGACAGAATTTGGCCGGACAAAAACCGCTGCACAGCAAAGGCGATACGTGTATGTGTAAAAATAGTATCTCTGTAATGGTACACACCAGCATAATAAAGTTGCATGGTGTACCGAAAAAGCAGAGTTGCTGCCGTTTCTTCATCCTGCTTCCTAAAAAGCTATCACAAAGTCATATGTACCCCAAAATAGTACCAATAACAATGGCAACTCATCCCGCAAAAAAAATTGAGAGAAATTTTTTTTTTTTTTTTAAATGTATGGTTCTCCACTGTAGGTTACCTCAGGGTCTCTTAAAACGTGACATGGCACCTAAAAACCATTCCAGCAGAATCTGTCCTCCAAAAGCCATATGGTGCTCTTTCTTCTACCCTTCTAAATCATGCGGTATGTCTATACAGATGTTTACAACCACATATGGGGTGTTCTCCATTCAGCAGAAAAATGGGTAATTTTCTCCTGTTAATGCTTATGAAAATGAAAGATTTGGGCCTTTCAACAATAACAATAAAGTAGTCTTTTTGGGGGTTTCTAATGTAGCAGTACCTCAGGGTCTCTTCAAATACAACATTGTGGGGTGACTTTCTTCTGTTAACACCTGTGAAAAATGAAAAATTTGGGCCTAAAGCTACATTTTCTTGTAAAATCTAATTGTTCATCTTCACAGTCAAGTGTTTCTGCATTCTATGAAAGGCCTATTCAGTTAAAGTGCTCACTACACCCTTTAAGCATTCCTTGGGGAACAGACCCCAAAGGTCCAACCCCAGGTCAGAACTCTAAACTAACAGAAAAAAGGTTATAAATAGAGATGAGCGAGAATGCTTAGCCGAGCATGCTCGAGTGCCATTTTTGCGTATTTGCGTACGCATTTTAAAATTCGTACGCTATTCATACGCATATTTTAATCTATACGCAAATGCGTACGAATAGCGTACAAATTCAATTTGTACGCTATTCGTACGCATTTGCGTATAGATTAAAATATGCGTATGATTAGCGTACGAATTTTAAAATGCGTACGCAAAAATGGCACTCGAGCATGCTCGGCCGAGCATGCTCGCTCATCTCTAGTTATAAAGTAATAGAAGTAGCGATAAGTTATTGATAACCCGCCACTCACTTCCCAATGACTGGCTGCAGTGGTCACATGTCCGAGTCGAGCAGGACTTGGAAGTACAGAGATCAGTGAAGACACAGGAAGCCGCAGTAGGAAAGTGGTGGGGATCAGAAAGGTATCACTATTTTTATTATTTTATCACATTCTAATCAGTCTTCAAATATACATTTTAAATGGCTGGACAACCCCTGCTTAATACAGACCCCCAGACCAGCACCATAATTAATATAGACCTCCAGACAAACCCCAGACCAGACTCCAAAATTAATACAGGTCCATAGATCCCCAATTTAATAAAGATCCCCAGACAGACTTAAAAATTAATACAGACCCCTAGACTTCAACATTAAAGACCAGGTCAAACCCCAAAATTAATATAGACCCCAGATCAGCCACATATTCATACAGACCCTAGATTAAACCCCAAATCAGCCCCCAAATTCAATCAGACCCCAAATTCATCAGCCCCCAACTTTATACAGACCCCAGTTCAGCCCCTAAATTCCTTCAGACCGCTATGCTCCCTAAAACCCTCCACCACCACTGTCTTCTAAATGCAGACCAAAACAAAAAATAGTCACCTCTTGTCTTGTGCTCCAGGTACCGCCATTCCTTGTCCGTCTTGCTGTTGCGCCAGGGCCCATTCTGTAATGTGACCTGTAGAGCACCAGGGAGAGGTGAGTAGTGCCTGAGCAGGGCTAGCGATGACATACTCACTGCTCCCTGGGTGTCATGTACTAATAAGCGCTTTCACAAGTGTGCCCCGTCATCCCTGCCCTCATCAGGGGCTCCTTTAGGGTTGGGGGCCCAGTTCGGAACACCAGACAAAAGGAAGCTGTACTCTTCATCTACAGATTTAAAGAGAATTACTATAATAGTAGTATGAATGAGTGATGGGAAGGCACACCGCCTTCCCATCACTCATTCATACCACTATTGCCTTTAATAATCTGTTCCACTGAATGCTAACTCCCTTGTGCCTACCATTTGATGCTATTCACGTACTCTAAAACATATATGTAATATCCACATAGCTCATTAGAACAGGCTGCTCCTATGGGTGTATATATTATTATTATTTTTTTTTTTTAATGTATATTTTAGTGTAGGTGTTTCTTATATCTTTTTTACAAACAACTTTGCATCTAAATCTGGGCATGTTATTGCCTAGCTTGGCCTAGTTGATTTAAAGGGGTATTCTGGTAGGTAAAAGTTATCCCCTATCCACAGGGGATCTATCAGATCCAGAGGCGTAGCTACCGGGGGGGCAGGGGAGGCACATTATGGAAGCGCTCACTTGTATGTAGGGACCCCCATCAGACCTCAGATCAGCCCACCCAGCCACATAAGGTTAAAATAAAAACCTTTCTTACCTGTCCTGCGCTGCGGCTGCCCTCCGGTCCGGCGCTCCACTCTCTTCCCTCGCTGGCGCACACTATGACCTGACGCTGCACGGTTTTTATTTTAACCTTATGTGGCTGGGTGGGCTAATCTGAGGTCTGATGGGGGCATATTCTGCTGATCTGAGGTCTGATGGGGGCACATTCTGCTGATCTGAGGTTTGATGGGGCACATTCTGCTGATTTGAGGGCTGATGGGGGCACAATACGCTGATCTGAGGTCTGATGGGGGCATATTCTGCTGATCTGAGGTCTGATGGGGGCACATTCTGCTGATCTGAGGTCTGATGGGGGCACATTCTGCTGATCTGAGGTCTGATGGGGGCACATTCTGCTGATCTGAGGTCTGATGGAGGCACAATACGCTGATCTGAGGTCTGATGGGGGCACAATACGCTGATCTGAGGTCTGATGGGGGCACATTCTGCTGATCTCAGGTCTGATGGGGGCACAATACGCTGATCTGAGGTCTGATGGGGGCATATTCTGCTGATCTGAGGTCTGATGGGGGCACATTCTGGCTGATCTGAGGTCTGATGGGGGCACATTCTGCTGATCTGAGGTCTGATGGGGGGCACAATACGCTGATCTGAGGTCTGATGGGGGCACATTCTGCTGATCTGAGGATCTGAGGTCTGATGGGGGCACATTCTGCTGATCTGAGGTCTGATGGGGGCAACAATACGCTGATCTGAGGTCTGATGGGGCATATTCTGCTGATCTGAGGTCTGATGGGGCACATTCTGCTGATCTGATCAGGTCTGATGGGGGCACATTCTGCTGATCTGAGGTCTGATGGGGCACATCTGCTGATCTGAGGTCTGATCTGATGGGGGCACATTCTGCTGATCTGAGGTCTGATGGGGGCACATTCTGCTGATCTGAGGTCTGATGGGGGCACAATTCTGCTGATCTGAGGTCTGATGGGGCAATTCTGCTGATCTGAGGTCTGATGGGGGCACAATTCTGCTGATCTGAGGTCTGATGGGGCACATTCTGCTGATCTGAGGTCTGATGGGGGCAATCTGCTGATCTGAGGTCTGATGGGGCACATTCTGCTGATCTGAGGTCTGATATGGGGGCACAAAACTGCTGATCTGAGGTCTGATGGGGGGCACATTCTGCTGATCTGAGTCTGATGGGGGCACATTTCTGCTGATCTGAGGTCTGATGGGGGCACAATACGCTGATCTGAGGTCTGATGGGGGGCACATTCTGCTGATCTGAGGTCTGATGGGGGCACATTCTGCTGATATGAGGTCTGATGGGGCACAAATACGCTGATCTGAGGTCTGATGGGGGGCACATTCTGCTGATCTGAGGTCTGATGGGGCACATTCTGCTGATCTGAGGTCTGATGAGGGGCACCAATACGCAGATCTGAGGTCTGATGGGGGGCATATTCTAACTGATCTGAGGTCTGATGGAGGCATATTCTGCTGATCTGAAGGTCTGATGGGGGGCACATTCTGCTGATCTGAGGTCTGTTGGGGCACAATACGCTGATCTAAGGTCTGATGGGGGCACATTCTGCTGATGTGAGGTCTGATGGGGACACAATACGCTGATCTGAGGTCTGATGGCACATTCTGCTGATCTGAGTCTGATGGGGGCACATTCTGCTGATCTGAGGTTAATGGGGGTCACATTTTGCTGATCTGAGGTCTGATGGGGGCACAATACGCTGATCTGAGGTCTGATGGGGGCACATTCTGCTGATCTGAGGTCTGATGGGGGCACAATACGCTGATCTGAGGTCTGATGGGGCACAAATACGCTGATCTGAGTCTGACGGGGGCATATTCTGCTGATCTGAGGTCTGATGGGGGCACATTCTGCTGATCTGAGGTCTGATGGGGGCACATGTCTGCTGATCTGAGGTCTGATGGGGACATATTCTGCTGATCTGAGGTCTGATGGGGGGCACAATACGCTGATCTGAGGTCTGATGGGGGGCACATTCTGCTGATCTGAGGTCTGATGGGGGCACATACGCTGATCTGAGGTCTGATGGGGACACATTCTGCTGATCTGAGGTCTGATGGGGCACATTCTGCTGGTCTGATGGGGGCACAATACGCTGATCAGAGGTCGATGGGGCATATTCTGCTGATCTGAGGTCTGATGGGGGCACATTCTGCTGATCTCAGGTCTGATGGGGCACATTCTGCTGAACTGAGGTCTGATGGGGGCACATTCTGCTGATCTCAGGTCTGATGGGGGCACATTCTGCTTGATCTGAGGTCTGATGGGGGCACATTCTGCTGATCGAGGTCTGATGGGGGCACATTCTGCTGGATCTGAGGTCTGATGGGGCACATTCTGCTGATCTGAGGTCTGATGGGGCACAATACGCTGATCTGAGGTCTGATGGGGCACATTCTGCTGATCTGAAGTCTGATGGAGGCATATTCTGCTGATCTGAGGTCTGATGGGGGCACATTCTGCTGATCTGAGTCTGATTGGGCCACAAAACTGCTGATCTGAGGTCTGATGGGGGGCACATTCTGCTGATCTGAGGTCTGATGGGGGCACATTCTGCTGATCTGAGGTCTGATGGGGGCACAATACGCTGATCTGAGGTCTGATGGGGGCACATTCTGCTGATCTGAGGTCTGATGGGGGCACATTCTGCTAATCTGAGGTCTGATGGGGGCACAATACTGCTGATCTGAGGTCTGATGGGGGCACATTCTGCTGATCTGAGGTCTGATGGGGGCATTCTGCTGATCTGAGGTCTGATGGGGGCACACATCTGATCTGAGGTCTGATGGGGGCACATCTGCTGATCTGAGGTCTGATGGGGGCACATTCTGCTGATCTGAGGTCTGATGGGGCACAATACGCTGATCTGAGGTCTGATGGGGGCACATTCTGCTGATCTGAGGTCTGATGGGGGCACATTCTGCTGATCTGAGGTCTGATGGGGGCACATTCTGCTGATCTGAGGTCTGATGGGGGCACAATACTGCTGATCTGAGGTCTGATGGGGGCACATTCTGCTGATCTGAGGTCTGATGGGGGCACATTCTGCTGATCTGAGGTCTGAGGGGGCACAATACGCTGATCTGAGGTCTGATGGGGCATTCTGATCTGAGGATGATGGGGCACATTCTGCTGATCTGAGGTTCTGATGGGGCACAATACGCTGATCTGAGGTCTGATGGGGGCACATTCTGTTGATCTGAGGTCTGATGGGGACACAATACGCTGATCTGAGGTCTGATGGGGGCACTTCTGCTGATCTGAGGTCTGATTGGGGGCACATTCTGCTGATCTGAGGTCTAATGGGGGCACATTCTGCTAATCTGAGGTCTGATGGGGGCACAATACGCTGATCTGAGGTCTGATGGGGGCACATTCTGCTGATCTGAGGTCTGATGGGGGCACAATACGCTGATCTGAGGTCTGATGGGGGCATATTCTTCTGATCTGAGGTCTGATGGGGCACATTCTGCTGATCTGAGGTCTGATGGGGGCACATTCTGCTGATCTGAGGTCTGATGGGGGCATATTCTGCTGATCTGAGGTCTGATGGGGGCACATTCTGCTGATGTGAGGTCTGATGGGGGCACAATACGCTGATCTGAGGTCTGATGGGGCACATTCTTGCTGATCTGAGGTCTGATGGGGCACAATACGTCTGATCTGAGGTCTGATGGGGGCACATTCTGTGATCTGACGTCTTGATGGGGGCACTACGCTGATCTGAGGTCTGATGGGGGCACATTCTGCTGATCTGAGGTCTGATGGGGGCACATTCTGCTGATCTGAGGTCTGATGGGGGCATATTCTGCTGATCTGAGGTCTGATGGGGGCACAATACGCTGATCTGAGGTCTGATGGGGCACAATACGCTGGATTCTAAGGTCTGATGGGGGCACATTCTGCTGATGTGAGGTCTGATGGGGACACAATACGCTGATCTGAGGTCTGATGGGGGCACATTCTGCTGATCTGAGGTCTGATGGGGGCACATTCTGCTGATCTGAGGTCTGATGGGAGCACATTCTGCTGATCTGAGTCTGATGGGGGCACATTCTGCTGATCTGAGGTCTGATGGGGGCACATTCTGCTGATCTGAGGTCTAATGGGGGCACATTCTGCTGATCTGAGGTCCTGATGGGGGCACAGTACGGTGATCTGAGGTCTGATGGGGGCACATTCTGCTGATCTGAGGTCTGATGGGGGCACAATACGCTGATCTGAGGTCTGATGGGGGCACATTCTGCTGATCTGAGGTCTGATGGGGGCACATTCTGCTGATCTGTGGTCTGATGGGGGCACATTCTGCTGATCTGAGGTCTGATGGGGGCACTTTCTGCTGATCTGAGGTCTTATGGGGGCACAATACGCTGATCTTAGGTCTGATGGGGGCACATTCTGTTGATCTGAGGTCTGATGGGGGCACAATACTCTGATCTGAGGTCTGATGGGGGCACATGCTGCTGATCTGAGGTCTGATGGGGGCACATTCTGCTGATCTGACGTCTGATGGGGGCATATTCTCCTGATCTGAGGTCTGACGGGGGCACATTCTGCTGATCTGGGGTCTGATGGGGCACATTCTGCTGATCTGAGGTCTGATGGGGGCACAATACGCTGATCTGAGGTCTGATGTGGCCACAATACGCTGATCTGAGGTCTGATGGGGGCATATTCTGCTGATCTGAGGTCTGATGGGGCACATTCTGCTGATCCGAGGTCTGATGGGGGCACATTCTGCTGATCTGAGGTCAGATGGGGGTACAATACGCTGATCTGAGGTCTGATGGGGGCACATTAAGCTGATCTGAGGTCTGATGGGGGCACATTCTGATTGATCTGAGGTCTGATGGGGGCACATTCTGATAATCTGAGGTCTGATGGGGGGCACATTCTGCTGATCTGAGGTCTGATGGGGGCACATTCTGATGATCTGAGGTCTGATGGGGGCACATTCTGCTGATCTGGGGTCTGATGGGGACACAATACGCTGATCTGAGGTCTGATGGGGGCACAATACGCTGATCTGAGGTCTGATGGGGGCACATTAAGCTGATCTGAGGTCTGATGGGGGCACATTCTGCTGATCTGGGGTCTGATGGGGCACATTCTGCTGATCTGAGGTCTGATGGGGGCACAATACGCTGATCTGAGGTCTGATGGGGGCACAATACGCTGATCTGAGGTCTTATGGGGGCATATTCTGCTGATCTGAGGTCTGATGGGGCACATTCTGCTGATCTGAGGTCTGATGGGGGCACATTCTGCTGATCTGAGGTCAGATGGGGGTACAATACGCTGATCTGAGGTCTGATGGGGGCACATTAAGCTGATCTGAGGTCTGATGGGGGCACATTCTGATGATCTGAGGTCTGATGGGGGGCACATTCTGATAATCTGAGGTCTGATGGGGGGCACATTCTGCTGATCTGAGGTCTGATGGGGGCACATTCTGATGATCTGAGGTCTGATGGGGGCACATTCTGCTGATCTGGGGTCTGATGGGGGCACAATACGCTGATCTGAGGTCTGATGGGGGCATAATACGCTGATCTGAGGTCTGATGGGGGCAAATTAAGCTGATCTGAGGTCTGATGGGGGCAGGGGACTGTTAGTTTAGTGATGTAAAAACTGGGGACAGGTTTCCTTTAACATAGGAGTCCCCTTGTTTTTTACTCCTATTATTCCTGTATTTTACTGCATTATGTGGTAGAGTATTTAGAGTAGGGTATGTAGAAAGTCTATTGTACTGTACTTACAATATTATAACCACAACTAGTAGTATGTGCCTGTGAAGTTTGAAACGTGCGTTTGGGAAGCCACTAAGTGGGGGGCCCACTCAAGTATGTTTCACCCAGAGTGCTTAACCTCTAGCTACACCTCTGATCAGATCGGTGGGGGTTCTACCACTAGGACCACCACTGATCACGAGAACGGGGGCCCCGTACCCCCTGCTGCTCCCCTGAAATGAATGGAACTGCTGGCACATATGCGACCGGCCACTCCAGTCATTTCAGGGAAGCAGTAGGGCGTAAAGGGCCCGGGTTCTCGTGACCACTTTAAAGTAGAGCTGTTGATTATTTGGCTTTTAAATATCCAGGCATTATTTATTTCTGATTGATATAGATAGCATATGTTATGTGTATTTCTTTCCAGATTCTTTTTACCTTGTTCTAATCCTGTGAGTTATCTGTGTCTTCTGGAATCTGTGGTCCTGCTGTCTTGTCTTTGCTGTCTTGTTGGTTGAATTCAGAGCAGGATCGGTTCATTATTGCCTAATTTCTATTCTCTGTCATTCATCTGTTACCAACCAATATGCCGTACCATCTTCCACCTCCGCCATTGCCCGGACCCCTATCCGTGGTCATCATCATTCTGGTCCTGTTATCTGTGAGTGATTTTATTTTAGAAATTTGATTTCTGCCAGTGTTAATTTGTGCTTCTAATATATATATTCCTTGCAGCTATCCAGTTTTAATGCAATTCAGCATTACTGTCAGTGCTTGGGATATCTGAGAGCCAAGAGACACCGTGATTACTTGGGAAAGGTAAATGCTATAGGTGAAGTCAAGTTCTTGTGAACTAGATTAAGATAGTATATTTTATATAGTCTATCAGAAGTAGGAGGATTATCCACTCTTCATTTGAAAACGTGTCTCATGTCAGGCTTTGAGCATATCAGTAGTCAATAATTAATGGAGACTATATACATATGGGCGGCTGGCACGTATCTGTGCATGGAAGTTTCTAAACGTCCTTGCTGAGATGCAGCTGCATGTTAATTGTGCAGGATCGAGGAGCCTGCTGTCAGTAATAGCTAGGATCCCCCAAAGCAGGCATGGTCGCTGCCTTTCCCAAAAAGGAAAATAAGCACAAAAATGATTTACATAACCAAACAGAAAAAAAGTTATAGCTTTCAGTGATGCAAGTACCAAAAATTTGCCTGGTCAGGAAGAGGGTAATTGCTCTGGTCTTAAACTGGTTAATTAACAAGCACTACCGTAACAATATGACCTCAGTGAACTATATGAAGGAAGGTAGGATATGAGGTATACATATCCTGAAGAGGAAGGGGGGCTTTTACTTTTTTATTTTTATGGCTTGTCTGTGAATCAAATCACCTACTGACAGGGCGTTAGGGAAGGGGACTATGTAGGACATCCAGTGGACTCTATCAGGGTTTTTACAGGGTCCACAAAGGGCTTAGCCACCGAGAGGTGGGGTCGCCCTTTTCGGGGCGGTTGCTCTGCCTGTAGGCAGGGTGAGTGTATAGGGACACCACAAGGAAAGTACTGGATGCCTTATACAGAGAAATGTTGGATTCATCGTCACTTGGAGTGGTTCTCATCAGACTGTGAGTAAGAAGGACGATTTTAGTCCGGCCTTTGGATATTCCTGTATATGTACCCTTACTTCTTTACATTTGTTACAAGATTGTTTGTAGAGATTTTTATTATTCTTTTAAATATGTGAATTAAAAGTTATTTTTAATATAAGGAAGGAATTATTTCGGTCACAGTAATGCGTGTTTTCCTTATCATCTCGGTGGAGTTGCCATCACATGTCTTGCATACCGGTGGAGGACAATAGATGTTCTAAGACTGTATCTTTGGAGTGAGAGAGGACTGTCACTCTATCAGCCCTCAGGCGATCTTCCTGGAAAAATAAAACTGTATTACAATCGTCCCCTACTATCTTTTGGGGAACCACGTCCAGATGTAAATTATTCTCTAAGTGAACAAAAAAGTATCTGTTGTCTTCATTAGGTGCATAAACATTATATATACTATATCTGGTGCCTTCAGGATCTAGTGGTAGTCTAATCCACCTGCGATCTCCATCATGCTCCTCGAAAACTTTGTGGCGGCAAAATTCTCTCCAGCCAGTCATGAGCCAGAGAGCCAAAAACACAACGAACCCAGAATTTTTGCATTCTAAAGAAATCTGTGTCTGGTAAATATTTCCTGCAAGAGAACCATATCGGGGTGGAAACGTTTCAAATGTCGTAATAGTTTTTAATTCTGGGTTGCACACATTCCTCAGGGGAAAAAAGGGAAAAAACTCAAACAGATACCCTAGATATCTGAATTATGAACAGAAAACAAAAAACAGCATTGCGGAAGACACGTTGTGCTATAAGATTCTAGACACTAAGCTATGGACTCTTTTTTCTACCATGGCGGTCTCCCCACCAAGCCACTCCTCGTCGCCGATGTCCCCAATTCCTCCATGACACAATAAGTTTGGCTATCTGGGATTTTGTGGGTCCTACACTAGCATATCCTCATAGGTACCAGGAGACTGTCCAGATCAGCGTAGAGAGAACCATTCTGACGAACCACAGTTCAATCTCCTAGCGCTGCAAGAGCACCCTATAGACCTCCTCGCCAATTGAACCCTACTGCGAATATTTTGCTGAACAGTGTGGTGCATATCGAGTTGAAAGCTAAGCTGCGCATCATGGCTACCTTGTCATTGAAGTCCAGCAGGTGCGTTATTACTTGGCGGTGTCACCTTCGGTAAGTCATGGGTGAGGGCCCAGATTCTGTTTTGCGTTGATCCGAAGGGTCTGGCTCTACTTTGTGCGCTTGTTGTACCCGACAAAAGAAGTTCAAGCCCACTGCTGGAAAGGCATAACAGGGACTTACAGGGCAAGATAAAGCAGTGACCTTAGCCCATCAACAGTAGATCAGGCTACCAGAATACAGCATTTATGGTAAGAATGATCCATGTGTGTTACAGCGGTGATTTATGGCTGCTGCTGGCTTCCCAGGGAAGGTGCCAGAGCAATAGGTTCTAGTCTGCTATTATCTTGCAAAGATGTGCTGATTACATTTGTTTGCCCATGTTCCAACTCATGCCTTTTTCCAGGATTTGATCCTTCACTACCTGACCTGATCCCTGCCTGATCTCTGTACTGACCCTGATCTGCCTGTCCTAGCCTTTTATTGGATTGCACATACTCTGCCTGCCCTGACCTCTGCCTGTCCCTGACTACAGTTTTAACTGACTCCTCGGTGCTCTGCACTGGTGTCTCTTGACTCCCGTGGGTCAACCATCAACCAAACAGTGACCATTACAGGAGGTAGTGGCCTGGTGGTTCTCCTGCAGTGATGTCCAGATTCCAAGATAGGGGTTAATCCCTTATGAACACCAATACACCTTTTTATGGCAGTCACTAAGGGGCCTTAGGCGGGGCCGCTGCGTTTTCACTGTGGCCCATTTTAAGGCTGCAAGGGTCTCCCATGCAGCTGAGAGCGGGCACTCCGCTCTCACATGAGAGCCATGCTCCTGCTCTAACAGTCTGGACCAGCAGGAGTGCTTATCCAGGCTGTTTAACCTCTTACATGACATGGCCCCCGCCGCATGTAAGCATTTACAGAGGGAGCGGACTCGCTCTGTATCCCATAGGTACCCCACTAATAAGATTGTGAGGTGCCGGTGCTAGTGAAGGAAGGTCGGGGTCTAGTGTAGGCTTCAGGCCTGCCTCCAGCATTTCCCAGCAAGCTGCTGGTTAATGTCAGGGTGGCGGCTCAAGTGGTTAGCACTGGTGCCTTGCAGCGCTGGGGTCCTGAATTTGAATCTGATCAGGCACAACATTTTCATGGAGATAGTGTGTTTGTGTGGGTGTACTCCGGTTTCCTCCCACTTTCCAAAAAATAGGCAAATTGGCTTCTCACGAAATTGACCTTAACGTGAGTTCTGTTAGGTTTGAGCACCTACATGTAGCCACTGACTTCCCAGGGAGTTGCCCCAGAAACAACTATCCATGCATTTTGAGTCCCTGTGATAAAAGTCCATTACAAATGTTTGTCATTGACAATGTCAGTATAGCACTAACATTAAAATGCATTGCACTATAGGATTGCTTATTATAGTCCCCTTGTGGGACTATTAAATGGTTAAAAAAAGTTTAAAAAATGTATTAAATGAAAAAAATTCCAATAAAAAATAAGCTTTTTTTTCTCCAGTGAATGGAAAAAATTACAATAATAAAATGTCCACACGTTTGGTATCACCGAATCCCTAACAACCTGCACTACACATATATACAGTTAAGTATCCTGTACGGTGAACACATTAAAAAAAACAAACAAAAAAAAAAACAGAATTGCTGCTTTATGCTTAGTCACCAACAGAAAATGGAATAAAAAGAAATAAAAATGTTTTATGTACCCCAAAATGGACCAATGAAATATACAAGTCGTCCTGCAAAACTCAAGCCCTCACACAGCTCCATGAAAAGAAAAATAAAAAAGTTATGGGTCTTGGGATGCAGCAATGCAAAAACATTTTCTTCTTTTTAAAAAAGCTGTTTTTATAGCATAAATTAGTAAAACTTAAAGAGGACCTTTCACCTCTCCTGACATGCCTGTTTTAATAGCTCCATGCATTCCCCACGTACTAACAATTCTGGAACATCTATTATTATGTCTCTATGTTGTGCCATTTCTTGATTATTTGCACTAGAAGTTATGAATGAATTGCTATTTGCCTTCAGTAAGGGAACAGAGGGGAGGTGACCAGTTTGGGGTGTGTACCTGCACAGACTGACTCTAGCCAATCAGTGCTGCCATGTTCAGACTGTGCAGGTACACACCCCCAACTGGTCACCTCCCCTCTGTACCCTTACTGAAGGCAAATAGCAATTCATTCATAACTTCTAGTGCAAATAATAAAGGAATGGCACAGCATACAGACATAAGAATAGATGTTCCAGAATTGTTATTACATGGGGAATGCATGAAGCTATTAAAACAGGCATATCAGGAGTGGTGAAAGGTCCTCTTTAAAAAAAACTATATGTACTTGGTATCGCTGTAATTGTACTGACCCAGAAAATAAAGTTATTTTGTTATTTATGCAAATAAATTCTGCAAAAAATGAATGCCACCAAATTTAAAATGTAAAAACTCCCCATATGGCTACATAAACAGAAAGATAAAAATGTTATAGCTCTTAAAGGTGACAAAAAATTAAAAAAAATGCTTGGTCCTTAAGGTACAAAACAGACTAGGGGTTGAAGGGTAAATACCAGTGAACTGCCAGGAAAACGCTCTTAGGAGTAGCCCCAAGTCCATAAAGCCTATATTACACTGGCCAACTGTTGGCCAGTTCATTGTTAACGAGCTTTCCCAGTAAAGCTCGTCCACGATGATCTGACAGTCTAATTGCTAGCTTGCTTAAAAATCATTGTTTGCTGGCGGCAGATCATGTTGTGTAATCATGACCTGCTGCCGGCAAACAACTGGACAGCATGGGGACTTGCGATGGCATAACGATCGCTTCTCCACATGCTGGATGTACAGATCGCTGCATGTACAGTGCCTTGCAAAAGTATTCGGCCCCTGGAACTTTTCAGCCTTTTGCCACATTTCAGGCTTCAAACAAAAAGATATAACATTTTACATTTTTGGTGAAGAATCAACAACAAGTGGGTCACAATTGTGAAGTGGAATGAAATTTATTGGATCATTTAAACTTTTTTTGTAATAATAAAACTGAAAAGTGGCTGCGTGCAAAATTATTCGGCCCCCTTGCATTAATACTTTGTTGCGCCACCTTTTGCTGCGATTACAGTTGCAAGTCGCTTGGGGTATGTCTACTCTATCAGTTTTACACATCTAGAGACTGAAATTCTTGCCCATTCTTCCTTGCTAAACAGCTCGAGCTCTTTGAGGTTGGAAGGAGAGCGTTTGTGAACAGCAGTTTTCAGCTCTTTCCACATATTCTCAATTGGATTCAGGTCTGGACTTTGACTTGGCCATTCTAAGACCTGGATACGTTTATTTTTGAACCATTCCATTGTAGATTTTGCTTTATGTTTGGGATCATTGTCTTGTTGGAAGATAAATCTCCGTCCTAGTCTCAGGTCTTTTGCAGACTCCAACAGGTTTTCATCCAATGGTCCTGTATTTGGCTCCATCCATCTTCCCATCAATTTTAACCATCTTCCCTGTTCCTGCTGATAAAAATCAGGCCCAAACCATGATGCTGCCACCACCATGTTTGACAGTGGGGATGGTGTGTTCAGGGTGATGAGCTGTGTTGCTTTTACGCCAAACATATCGTTTTGCATTGTTTCCAAAAAGTTGGATTTTGGTTTCATCTGACCAGAGCACCTTCTTCCACATGTTTGGTGTCTCCCAGGTGGCTTGTGGCAAACTGTAAACGAGACTTTTTATAGATATCTTTGAGAAATAGCTTTCTTCTTGCCACTCTTCCATAAAGGCCAGATTTGTGAAGTGTTCGACTGATTGTTGTCCTATGGACAGACTCTCCCTCCTCAGCTGTAGATCTCTGCAGTTCATCCAGAGTGATCATGGGCCTCTTGGCTGCATCTCTGATCAGTCTTCTCCTTGTTTGAGATGAAAGTTTAGAGGGACGGCCGGGTCTTGGTAGATTTGCAGTGGTCTGATACTCCTTCCATTTCAATATGATTGCTTCCACAGTGCTCCTTGGGATGTTTAAAGCTTGGGGAAATCTTTTGGTATCCAAATCCGGCTTTAAACTTCTCCACAACAGTATCACGGACCTGCCTGGTGTGTTCCTTGGTCTTCATGATGCAGAGCCCTGAGACTATCACAGAGCAGGTGCATTTATACGGAGACTTGATCACACACAGGTGGATTCTATTTCTCTTTATCAGTCATTTAGGACAACATTGGATCATTCAGAGATTCTCAACGAACTTCTGGAGTGAGTTTTCTGAACTGAAAGTAAATGGCCCAAATAATTTTGCATGCCCAACTTTTTAGTTTTATTATTACAAAAAAAGTTTAAATGATCCAATAAATTTCGTTCCACTTCACAATTGTGACCCACTTGTTGTTGATTCTTCACCAAAAATTTAAAATGTTATATCTTATTGTTTGAAGCCTGAAATGTGGCAAAAGGTTGAAAAGTTCCAGGGGGGGCCGAATAGTTTCGCAAGGCACTGTAATAGCAGTAGTCTCCTCCGCTAGAAAGCAAGGGATTGCCATGAAGGAACGCTTTCCTCCCGACAATCGCTTGCCTGATCTGACTGTTTACGGCTTGTTTCACACTTGCGTGAAACAGATCCAGCAGGCTGCTCCAGCTGGGAACAGCTTGTCGGATCCGTCCTTGCCGAGTGCAACTGTACGCTGCCTGCTCCTCGACGTATTTGCTGGGTTGCGGCTGGATATCCGCCAGTCCCCATTATAGTGAACGGGGCCGGACAGGATGCTGGCAACGTATAGCTGCACCCAGCAAGGACGACTCCAATAGGCTGTTCCCAGCCAGAACACACAAATGTGAAACAAGCTTAAGACAGTCTTAAAGAAGAACTCCCGCAAAAATTTTTATTCAATGACCTGTTAGAAAGGTGCATGATATAATCTGTAGTGAATGTAATTTTCTTATCAGTGACTGATAGTGTTTCTGTGAGTAAAAACCTCTCTTCTTATTGTAGCTGGGTCATGTGACCAACTCCCTGACCTCCAACTGACCCAGGACAGAAAGCCAGTAACTGCTCTATTCATTCCTATGGGAGCCTCACTTTCATTCTCATAGGAATACATAGAGAATTAGACTTCCTGTCCACACATAAGTCTATGTGTGAGTTGGTGGGTCTAATTGCTGGTCACATGACACAGATAAGAAACTTCAGGATGATATAAGTCAAAAATGCAGACACTGGTAAGAAAATGACATTCACTACAGATTATATCATGTACATTTCTAGCAGGACATGGAATAAAATTTTTGTCGGAAGTTCTTCTTTAACTATTCTGTTGACACGGTGTTTCCACATCCACTAAGTAACAATGTGTCCATTATCCAGGTGACTGGTGATGTAGTGTTTACTGTTTATATTACCCTCTATGGTCACTAATGTCCGTATGTATGGATATTGTTTTGTTGTGTTTGCCTCTAGGCCACAGGGGTCTGATTCTGCATGTTATTGAGTACATACGATAATCTGCTGCTCTGTCGTTCCATGTAAATGGACCTTTACTGGGTTAATTGTCATAGCAAACTGTCCAAAATAGCACCACAAATTCTACTTAAATGTCAAAGAATGGTGTAATAGGTTAAACAGTTTTAATAAACACATTAAAGAGGTTGTCGGATATATCCCCTTCTTCACCCAGGCAGCCCCCAAGATGAGCATCAGAGCATTTCATGCTCTGATGCTCTCCCTTGCACTGCGCCGAATCACACAGAGCAAGGGCTTTTTCAGCAGATCTGGTGATGTACAGGTCTCTGCTAGGCAAAGGCTTCCGCCTAGCAGTGTTCCCAGTAACGTCACTGGCACTAATGGGTGGGCTTTTGCGCTGCCCTAGCTTGTAAAACAGGACAAGGGATGACTATTAGATTGGGTTTGGTCTTACCGCTGGGGCCCCCACCAATCAAGACAACCGGGGACCGTACTTCCTGCAGCTCCACTGAAATGAGCAGAGCAGCCGGTCACACATGTGAGTGGCTGCTCCATTCATTTCTATCGGAATTCTGAAGATAGCCATGCACAGTGCTCACCTATGTCTGGAACACCCATAGAAATGAATGGAGTGGCCACATGCATGTGCAACCGACCGCTTTGGTCATTTCAGGGGGTACATGGCCCCATCCTCATGATTGGTGGGGGTCCCAACAGTAGGACCCCCACTGATCTAATAGTTATCCCCTGTGGATAGGGGATAAATTTAACCAACCGTAACAACCCTTTAAAAATACAGATTAAAAAAAACTTACCAATTGAAAGTGGCCTAATAAGAGTGCATTCATACATGTACACAGGGGCTGACTGACCACAGACGCTACAGAGAAATTTCCCAGTGGGCCGATGCCCAGAGGGCTTCCTGAGCCCTCCTCATGGCCGTTGGCTGGGTACATAATGATCTGATGCTTTCAGCATGAATTAATGTAGGAGCATTAAGTACTTATGCACCTGACCAATAGCCGTGGGTGCCCTTTAGAATGAAACTATAGCACGATCCTAAGGATGGTTATACTGTTGAATAGTGTGGCAAGGGTGATCGTATTTTGTGGTGCACTATATTTATTCTACCTGTGTTGACCCACCTTCTGTCAGTTTGGACCTGCCTACAACTTGGGCCACTTTTAGGTTTTTTTCTAGGGCTACTTTAAGTTCCCATTCCATCCTCGCATGCAATTTTTTTGCACAATAGTGACAATATCGTGACATCAGTGTGTACTTTATCCCTGTACTGAGACATAACTATGTACATTACCTGTACTGTTACATCTGTGTGTTTTTTTCCTGTATTGTGAGTATTTTCTATGTACTGTGTGATCACTGTGCTTTGTGCATCTACTGTCACATTTTATCTTTGTATAATGCCCTGTGTAATGTTAAGTGAATTCGAAAGATTTTCGAATGAATGAGCTTACTCAGGCTACGTGAATAATTATATTAACGAAGGGGGCGTGGCTAGCCGCGGTAGAGGAGAGACGCACGACTAAAGAGCTCCGCTGCAAGAATCCTCATCCATAGCCATCTGGCTACTAAAAGAGCACACAAAGTCTCTATTTGGGCCCTATATATCATCCTGCCACCTCAGGAACAGATTCCCGTCACGTCCTGAGTGGCTGGACCCGGTGATCCTGCATAACCCATTTCGGCCCAGCGCGAGTGTGAAGCCGGGGCCTCCAGCATTTGCCACCGCTCGACTCACTCAGCTGTCGATACCGCACACCATCCCGCTTAAACAGCCTGTGGTATCGGCGGAAGACTTTTACAAGTCACTCACCCACTTCTGATCGCTGTGCGGATATCCTGAGACAAGGGGACCTGGAAGACACGCGGTACGTCCGCCATCTTGGCCTGCTGCTCCACCACACGGCAATCTACTTTGGGTGAGCCAGCACCGCACCTGCTTCTCCCCCTGTGTTTGTGGGCCCTATTCCCCAGCAAGTCTCTCCTGCAGAGTGATGATAAAGGGTATTTAAGAGAGGGAAGGGGATACCCCTCCTCACTTTAAAGCTGCAAACAGCCGCCACTAGTTTATACTGAGCTTTACCCCCATCCTCAACAGCTGGTCGCCTGAAACTAATCTGCGCCCCATCTTTACGAGAAGACTCTGTCCTAATTTTTTCTGGAGGGGATACTGCTTGATCCCTCTGCTACAGTACTGACAAACCTTTTACCAAGGACCTTGTCCTAATGTTTTAAGGTTGTGCATACCACAACTTGACCAGTAGAGCTCTCCTTCTCAATTACATATAGTGAGTTTTCTGAGACTTTGAGCCTAATTTTTCTTGTCTTCACATAGGGAGACTATGTTTTCCACGCATTGTTAAATATATTGGGATAGTGGTCACAGAACGTCAGATTTATCTGCCTAGCAGCTTCTAATTACATTTCCCTTCCAAGAGTGAAGCGGTCAAAGATGGTGAAAGTGGGCAAACCAGACATGTTAAGCTTGCTGAAGCCGCATAAGAATCAACAAGATATGCAAAAGTTTCTCAATAAGAGCATTAACCCTCCTCATTCGGCTCAAAAACAGAGAAAAAACGCTTCCCAAACATCCGACATGGAGGCTTCAGACACAGAAAGTCATGATAAAGAGGAGGTACAAGAGGTGGATCCCCCACTCCAGACTTCTCATAAAGCCTTACAGTCGATTATTGAAAAAGCCATTCAACCGGTCTTAATGGAACTCTCCGATATTAAATCAGAGACATTGGTGGTAGGGTGGAACAACTTGAAGAGAACCAGAGGTCCCTAATTGTCCATGGGGAAGCTACAACATCAGCACTGCATTCATGCTAAGTCCATCTAAATAATATATTGTCTTATGTCGAAGATCAAGACAATAGGGGTAGGAGGAACAACCTGCGAATAAAAGGGGTTCCGGAATCGACTTCAACTACTGACGTGATTCAAACCACTTATGCAATAATTATATTTACTAAGTGATTAAATATACGATAAAACAAAGAAATCACATACAGAATAAAAAGTAAATAAACATCACAAGCCAATGGGGTGGAGACTCCGTCAATCATGCTATAACCCATGGCTGTCTACCCGTTATAACACATGACCGACACCCCAGGGTGTACAAAAGAAATAGGGCAAGTCATACTCACATCCTTTCTAGATGGAGGCCTGGTGGAGTCTCCTGAGACAAGGTGGGTATCAGAGTTTTAACCTGTTAGCCCCTTCTCCAGTGTGCATTACACATGTCTCTGAGATCACTCAGCAGAATTGGGGGCTGGGTACGCTCTCTCTAACCCTCTTCATTACAAAGGAAACTTATAAAGTATTATTCAAAGTATTAAACAGAATTAAAGGGGAGAACCAATCAGTCACTTAAAATAGCCTTACAATACACCCTGGTGTATATATAGTATATATATATACTGTATATATATCACAATGAATATTATTCCTAGATGAATTACCCCTACACTGAAACATTACTGTGAACATTATTCCTTTTCACTGTATTGTGACTTCCCTGTGTTCACTATCCATGTATTGCGTTATCACTGTGTTGATTTTCCGTGTACTATCATCATCACTATATTAATTGTGGCTGTAATGTCATCTCTGTGTGCATTATTCCTATACTGTGACATCACTGTTCTTGTTATATTTGTATTGTGATATCTTTATGTTTATTATCTCTCTACTGTGACATCACTGGATACATTACTCCTGTACTGGACGTCAATATGTTTATCGTTCTGGTAGTCTCTGTACTGTTACATCACTGTGTGACCAGCTGCTTGAACAGGCTGTGGCGCTCCAGTAAGTATTGCGGCCTCATCGCAACTTACCGGTGGCCGGAGACGTCACATAGTCTAGGCACAGCTCATTCCCATTCAAGTGAATGGGGCTGAGCTGTGATACCAAGCACAGCGCTGCCCATTGGGTAAGCTGTGAGAAGGAGCGCCGCAGCCTTCGGCAGATGTGTCAGAAGTCAGACCCCCACCGATCAGGCACTGATGGATTATCCTAAGGATAGGTCATCAGTTTAAAACACTCGAAAAACCCCTTCAATACAACAGATTTTACATTTTCTGTGCAATAAAACATAAGTTTACATGGAACACATGAGTACTAAACCTGAGTTATTTTTATTTGAAATGCAACACTGACAGCAGTACACATAAATAAAATTTTGAGAAATGTATTATTTACAATATTATATATTTTTCACACATTGATATTCCTTACAGAGTGTACATTTTAGCTATATAAAATTTTATTCTATTTCATTTTATGTTATAGAAAATACTGCAATTATTCTTCATATTATTCACTTCGATATCAACAGAAGCAACACAACATTGTTGTAAAGACTTAAAATATAATAAAACCTTCCAAATATAATAAACCCTCAGCATACTGAAAAACTAAAAACTTTTTCACATATTTAAAGGGATTCTGTCACCACGATTTTGCCTATTAAGCTATTTACACTACTGGATTCAGCTGATCATAAGGATTTCAAAAACGTTATTGTTAGAGGTCATAGATGAAGATTTGATGCTAAAAAAACCTTTTTTAACAACTGCCAATCACTTACTTAAGGAGCCCGAGGGGATGTGCCCAGCGCCGTTGGAGCCCGGCTACGCCGATTCCTTTGGGGCCCAGGACCGCCCACCTCATTAATATTCACTTCACTGCTTCAAGCATTGAAGCTCCGTCATGGCTGTAATCCCGCGCAGGCGCAGTACCTCAAGCGGTCTGTACCTCTGCGGGCATCGGCCTCAGAGGATGTTCTGCGCATTGAACTTTTATATCTTTTTTATTTTTTATATATTTTTTAACATTTTTTTTAATTTTTTTTTTTACTATTTGAAAGGTCAAATATGGGCTGATATATTGTGGCTTTTTTTTTTCTTTATGAGCAATCATGGATTTTATAGACTCAGAAATCCAAGAATTGCTCATTTCTTATCCTGGCCTGCCATCTAGTGGCCAGAATAAGAATTGCACTTTGAAAACTGTAATCCTCACCATATGGTGTACAGACACCCCGATTGGCCACACGGGGTGTCTGTACACCACCCGGAAGCGAATGCTTCCGGGTTGAGACGCAACTAGATGCCGTGATCACGTGTGATCACGGCATCTAGGCTCCCAGGAAGACGCCGCCGATGGTGGTAAGTAGCGGGCGTCATGTGCCAGCATCGCCCCAGCGCCGTACATGTACGGCGCTGGGCGCGAAGGGGTTAAGTAAGTGATTGGCAGTTGTTAAAAAAGGTTTTTTTAGCATCAAATCTTCATCTATGACCTCTAACAATAACGTTTTTGAAATCCTTATGATCAGCTGAATCCAGTAGTGTAAATAGCTTAATAGGCAAAATCGTGGTGACAGAATCCCTTTAATGATGAATTCTTGCTCCATTTTCCCATCTTTGGCCCCTGTGGGTGTTTTGGGGTATGGTATTTTGCTACAAGCGCAATGACATGCCACATCACTGCAGCTGCCAGTTACTATAGGGACAAAATCTCACGCTGACTTGCAGTGTATATCCACTGCAGGCATCGTTATGGACAACATGTCATCAAATTTGAATCAAAATCCGTGGTACTGATCAAAGATCAGAATATTATACGTTTGTTCAGGGAGTTTGATTATTGTCAGAAGACCTCTGAAGAGTAGGTTCACACATAGGTTTTGTGGCAGTTTTTTTAAACCAAAGCTTAAAGAAGAGGATCCAGCAGGAAGGAGTAAGTGTAAGTCTTCTAATAATGAACGAATCGATTCTGATTCGTACAGAATTTCCCAAAAACTTCGGACTGTAACAAACACAATTTTTTTTGTGATTGAGAGAGAAAGAGAGACTAGTAAAGTACTCTGGGTTTCTCAACAATATATATCCATTGTCTTTCTCATTACGGAGAGCTCCTAGTATGTGTAGTACATGTGCGGAGTGTTGTAGGCCAGGCAATGACCCTCTGGGTTTCTGGCAAAGATATTCAAATTAACTTTCCTAAGCCTTTCTGATGCCAGCATATATAAGATGTGCTAATTTTCATATACTTTTCCCAGAAACCTAGAGGAACGTTGACTGGCTTATGATACTCCTCATGCATACTTGACGCCCTCCATAAGAAGAAACAGTACCCCAACCAAAGCCTCTCAGGAAGCCAAAATCATACTGAATTTCCCAAAAACTTCGGATTGTAACAAACACAATTTTTTTGTGATTGAGAGACTAATAAAGTACTCTGGGTTTCTCAACAATATATATCCATTGTCTTTCTCATTACGGAGAGCTCCTAGTATGTGTAGTACATGTGCACAGTGTTGTAGGCCAGGCAATGACTATCTTCTGATGCCAGCAGATATAAGATGTGCTAATTTTCATATATTTTTCCCAGAAACCCAGAGAAACGTTGACTGGCTTATGATACTCCTCATGTATACTTGACGCCCTCAATAAGAAGAACTAGTACCCCAACCAAGGCCTCTCAGGCAGCCAAACAAAGTTTATTTGCTCAGCTCTGTTAAATGGTAGTTACCCAGAAAAAGCTGGATTCCTGGTCTGAGACAGTTTTCCTTTCCTTTTGGAAAAGAGACTAGCCTGCATGTCTCTTTTCAACAGAAGCATTATGTGGAGATGCAAGCACAGCAATAGATAAAAATCTTATTTTGAAAAAACACTGATTGAACAATTTGAGGCTACCACCAAAACTCAGTGGATAAAAATAGGGGAAAATTGATCTATGAAGAACAAGGAGATATGTATAAGTATACATAATAGAGATTAGAAAATCAATTCTATTAATATGGAATTCATTCTTAATTTTCCAAAAAATATGGCTTCTAACCAACAAAAAAGGACTGCCACCATGGCACTTATACCTAGGAGGATAAAAGGTTGGATTTCTTGCTCAATCAACCTCCTGGACCATCGGCACAAGTATGCTTACACTGTTGCCCCCTCACCAATATAGTGCTGTCAACAGTTTTGATGGGTCAAAACTGCTGGCAGACTCCCTTTAAAACAAGCATTTCTCCTAATAACTGCTGTCATAATCTAGATATATTAATCATAAAGCAGAAATACAATATGACCTAGAAGAAAATGACTTTATTCACACTGTGCAGATATGTTGTGAGTGATTTTATTTTTATTAAGCTAAGAACAAAGGTAGATTTTGGGTTTCACTTTGAAAAAAAAAAAATATAAAACCTGCACCATATCTGCATTGTGTGAACAAGGGCTGAGGATTAATAGGCCTTTATGCATGTACAATCTTCTGAAAGAAAATTTCAGTGTTATCCTCCAAATTCTATCTTTGCTTTTTCATGAAAGAATAGGACTTAAAGAGCGTCTATCGGCATGATCAACCCTATTAAATCACACATGCCTGGCCCTGTAGTCCCATGTATGCGCTTGTGAATGTTCAGTCGGTGCATACACAGTAGAACTCAGTCAGCTATCCCAAATGCTGAGATCCGAACATGATCGGCGCATGTGAAGCTTGGATCTCAACATCGGGTGAAAGCCAACTGAGATGTATTGTACATGGCCTCAGTAGTGAAATGTCCCCAAGTGGTACGTGACCCAGCAGTGACATACCACTGGGGGATACATCACAGCTGAGGCCAGTCATTGGCTACAGCAGCGCATGTGAACCCATCCATGCAGGAAGTTTATTAGAAAAAATAATCCTGGACAGGCCCTTTAATGAACTGATCTGAGTGGTTACTAGGCTTTATGCTTTTCTTTAAATGGGGTTATCTAACACCAAATGAGTGACCCAGACCTGCCTGACCCAGGGTGGGGGTGAAGGTCACCAATCCCCTCTGCTGGATCTGGTCTGTTGGGCTCCCTAGCCGGCAGTTCCGCTCCCACATGTGCCGAGGACAACATCCATCAACAGGGGCACGTGATTGCTGCAGCCAATCACAGGCCGCAATGTTCATCTGCCCCCCCCCCCAGCATCACATGTGATGTCATGCTTAATGCTCACCTGATCCCTGCCGCTTGATCTGATCTATTGGGCTCCTAGACCATATGTGACCGCTTCAGCTAATCAGAAACCGCAGTGGTGACCTGCTCCATCACATGTGATGTCACGCTTGACACGAGGGGAGCGGGTCACCATTGGGGCCTGTGGTTGTCTGCAACGGTCATGGGAGCTGAACTGTCAGCTCGGGAGCCCAACAGACCTGTTCCAGCAGCAGGAATCAGGTGAGCATCACCCCCACCCTGGGTCAGATAGGTCTGGGCCACTCTTTTAGTGTCGGATAACCACCTTTTAAAATTTCCACATTTTTATTACAATTTTCATTTGCTACAGTACATTTTAACTTTGTAAAAGGGCATAAGGCAAAGCAGAGCTGGCTGTAACCTGGCAAACTAGGACACTGGGCATTGGTTTCCCCAACTGTGACAAATGAATCATTCACAATGAACAGTCTGCCCCATCTTACCAAACCCCATGAAAAATAAAATTGTGTCCTCAGTGCCTAAACTCAAAGGTGTACCATGGGAGTATATGGTTGGAGAAGGATATGGTAAGTATAGTATAAGACTTGAAGTCCGAAAACTTCGGAAAGTTTTATTACAATGCTCCCACAAAAAAAAATAAATAAAACATGCAATACAACATAGCTTTCTATTCACAATTTAGAACCAACTTCTCTTGGAAATAGCTTTTCCGTGGTTTCCTGATTTAGGCTATGTCCACACTTGACTGTAGATTTGCTGTAAATCTGAAGCGTTGTACAGTAAAAGCAATGTAGATGAGATTTTATGAAATTTCATCCATACACTGCATACAAACACTGCAGCATAAATTGACCCTCGGTGCGAAAATCTAAAGCATGTCAACTTATGAACTTATGATGTGAATCTCCCCTGTGGATTTCACCCCTTGCAATGGAGAGGGTTCCATGGCAAAAAACACATGCAATACATGAACTTTTTATTTCGGATTTTGTCACGGTTTTTGCTGTAGAACCCTCTGCAGGCTTTTCCGCTGCATTTTCAGGCACGTGTGGACGTACCCTTATACCATTCTAAATCGATATTTAGTACATTTAATTTAAAATTTACATAGCATTGGTTTCCAGCTGTTGAAAAAAGTAGTAGTCTAGGAATTTTATAAAAGTGCATGTTTACATTGTATAACATAAAAGTACAATCTTGTAACAAATATACATTCACATTCTACATTATTTATGACATTACATGGGGTAGTCCCATCTTAGACATTTATGGCATACCAATAGGATATGCCATAAATGTCATATAGGTGCAGGTCTCACCTCCGGGACCGGCTCCCATCTCCAGAACGGGCCCCAAAGTAAAGGGAGAGTAAGTTCTGAATTTGCAGCCACCCTCTGTTCATCGCTATGGGACTTCCGAAACAATCGGAGCGCGGGCTCAGATATTGTCAGAAATCCAACAGTGGTAAATAGCTGGGTGGCTGCGCTTGCACAGCTTACTGCAATGTGACTTCCGAAAATAGCTGAGCGCACTCATTCTGCCATTTTCATAGCAGTGCACAGAGAGGACTCCACACATGTACAATGTGCTCACCATACACTTCGGGACCCTGTATTAGAGATAGGTGTGGGTTTCACCTCTCGTACCAGCCCCTATCAGACATTTATGACATATCCTATAGATATGACATACATGTCCCAAATGGGGCAACCCCTTTAAATTAGTAAATTACAAACAAGGGAAACATTAACTCCAGAAGTTCTCAACTTCACATTTTAATTTACAGGTAAGGAGCTCCATTGTTTGTAATGTAGAATAAGCCTGACCATGCCTATCTGTCAGCTATCTATTTGCTACACATTCTCTACAATGCATCAAGCAGTATCCAGGGCGCTGGACTATTCCTGCTCAGGTTCTGGGTCTTCTGTTGCTTGCTTTGTTTCGTCTGAAAGACAGTGATACATACTTTGGTCAGGTGTACATCACAAATGGCAGAATGAACAGTTTAGTTGGTGATACATTTTTGTTGCTGAACCAGGGGCGGATTGGCCATAGACCTTACAGGGAAATTTCCCGGTGGGCCGATGACCAGACGGCCGCCTGGGCCCTTCCTCATGGCTAGCCAGTGGAAGTTTTGAGGGATGTATTTTGTGGTAGACTGTGGTATTTGGCTCTGTTGGGGTGGTATAATGTGCCACAATATGGTATTGCTGGCTCTGCCTTCCATTAATTTGGACCTGACTAAAAAATGGGGCCACTTTTAGTATTTTTCCAGGGCCACTTTAAAGGGTTATTCCCATCTCGGATAATGGGGGCATATCGCTAGATATGCCCCCATTGTCCTATAGGTGCGGGTCCCACCGCTGGGACCCGCACCTATATCGAGAACGGGGCCCTGAAAGTCAAGGAGGGCGCACCGCGCGAGCGCTGGCTCGGATATTTCCGTCGGCTCTATACAAATGAATGGGAGCTGGGCCGCGCATGCGCGGTGCGCCCTCCTTGACTTTCGGGGCCCCGTTCTCGATATAGGTGCGGGTCCCAGCGGTGGGACCCGCACCTATAGGACAATCTTAATCATACTTTTCATTGAAGTCTATGGGAGTTCTGTAAAGAGCCAACTAAGTAGACATTATGAGAATGTGTTTTGGTTGGGAATCAGCAAGCAGGCATCAATGGACCCTTGTTCTCCTGATAGTTTAGAAACCTAGAGTTGGGACCCTGTGGATTTGCTATAAATGTATAAGATATGGATAACCCTTTCATATTGCTAGACATATTGCTTGTGTCTCAAAAAAAAAACAAAAACATTCTTACCAGGAATTCGGTTTCCATGAGTCCACCAGGGTGGTATCACTGGAGGTTGGCCCTCTGTAGTGACAAGAATATAAAGAGATTAATAGCTACTCCCACCACCACCTATATTCCCACCACCGAGTGTTTACCAGACTTCTACACCGGACGCTAAATGTAATTATGGAATAGAACATATGTAATGAATTACAAAAGGTTTAGCGAGGGGATCATGGTGTCCTAATAGTTAACTCATGAAAACCCAGTCCACTATGAACACCATAATGACACTACCAAAGAACTAATACTAAATGACTAGAATTCTTGAAAGGGACAGTAGTGTGAAAGATTTTCTGTCCAATAGCCAAATCCTGACTGGATTGGATATCTAGTCTAAACCCCCTTTACATGAGCCGATGCCCAGGCAATTATCGAGATGAAACTAAATGTGAAAGCTGCATTTACATTCAGAAAATCATCTCCTCTGCATGGGGTCGAATGATCTTTACTGCAATTGTTTGTCCTAATACAGATTATTTGTTTGCCAGCAGCCCATGATGTTTGATACACAGGATGAAGTGCTGCCCATAAATGACCTTATGTGCTTTGCTCATTCATCTGCACATTTACTTGGGGCAATTATCGGGAACCAGCCTTCGAATGAACATTCTTCCCGATTATTGTCCCTATCCCTGGTCCATGTAGAAGGGCCTTAACCACCTAACTGTTCTGCCCCAGTCCAGCTCGGGTAGTGTGAAAAGTAGCTAACTGGAGGGGGAAGGGCTGCTTTAGATAGTGATATCTCCTCAATGGTAGCAGCTAGAAACATGCAGTTAGTCTTGTCTGAAAGCTGACAGTCCAGCTAAATGACAGCTAAAGTCTAAGAAACAGAGGAGAAATCACTGTTAAAATCAAGTCGGGAATAATCGCGAGTGAAACCTGTTTTCACTTTCATTTTCAGCTGCATTCACAGCATCCCGATTTCTATCAGTTATATCTTTCTATGTCCTGAACATATTGCTGTCATTATTATTGTCTGAAAGCTTTGAATGTCTGCTTTCAAACAAGATCAGTTGCATGTTTCTAGCTGCTATCATTCAGGAGGTAGCAGCATCTAAAGCAGCCCTCCCCCCTCCAGGTAGCTTCTTTTCCCACTGCTGGAGCTCCACTCTGGCAAAACAGTTAGGGGGTTAAAGGGGTTACGATCAGGGGTGCACCTAGCCTTTCTACTGCCTGAGGTGAAAACTGAAACGTGCTCCTACTGTTAAAGAAAAACTTGGAAAACATTACATACAGAGCTACAAAACATACTGTGCCCACTGTGCTTCCCAATACTATACTGCAGAAACAGATAATCCCCCTTCCGCTGCCCCCCTCTTGACCCTACCTGGTGCATCCTGAGGGAATCACCTCACCTCATTGGTGGTGCACCCCTGGTTATGATTAATATAAAAAAATGAAAATCCAATATAAAATAGTAAACAACTGACTCTTTCTATCAAACTTAGAACCAGCCCTATACCTCACCGGATTCCAGAGTTCTTCCCAGTTATTGATTCAATTGCTCTACTAGATTTATTTCAAGATGGTAGCTTAGGGAGTGTGCACTTTCTCAGGAGGCATGTCCTTTCTACTGTAAGCTACTGTCAGTTGAAGGATGGAACTGAGCATGTGCAGAGGATACGTAATCAGTATTTAAGTCTCGGAAAACCCTTTAAAAGTTACTCATCAAAGGGAGATAATTAAAATTGAAACCTTGTGAACTATTTCACTAATGCTAGAAAATCTTCTTCAAAGTGCATTTGGCTAATAAGAATCAATAACTTGATGTATTTTCTATGAATCTTGTTTCTGGGGCAGTTGTTAAACATAAAACTAGATAGAAACTTGTGAAAGTGAATTTGTCAGGAGTCTTACAGATACCACTTCCCTCTAAAGTTAAGCCAGATTCTCTTCATCTTGGTATTAGATTTCCCTTAGTCTGCAGGGAGTAAGGACATGGTTGACACAACAGAGTAATCTGCAGAAGTATCTTAAGCAGTCATCTGCTCCTGGCTTGAAATCAGGGTCATATTATCCAACTAAAATACCAAGTGTTTTTTTCCCCACAAAGTCATACAACATAATGATCTGTACTGTTGTTTTCCATCATCGCTAGTCATTTTCTGTAAGCTCTTGTGACTGAGAAGAAAGGGTAACTAGTTAGGGAACATGGTACAAGAAATTTATTGTAGCGTGTTAATAAATGTAATAGGGTTTTGGTTTTTTTAGGGTTTTGTCGAGTCTCCTGATATGTCTAATTTAGTAAAACCTGTATTCTT
This sequence comes from Rhinella marina, assembly GCA_900303285.1. Lineage (NCBI taxonomy): Eukaryota > Metazoa > Chordata > Amphibia > Anura > Bufonidae > Rhinella > Rhinella marina. The sequence goes on along the minus strand of ONZH01011430.1, from coordinate 56,461 downwards.
CATAAAATAATTCTTGAACATCCTTTCTTAGAACACTGAGCCTCATTTATCAAAACGGTCTAACAGTAAAACTGTTTAGTTTCCTATAACAACCAATTAGAGCTCAGTTTTCAGTTCACAAACTGCTCTGGAAAAATGAAAGCTATGCTATGAAAGCTATGCTATCTGTGGCAGGCATGGGAACTCCATTACTCAACTTGTTCCTGCCCGGAGTCCTTTACTCCCACATTGGAGGCCACAGCATGTGCCAGGATGCAAGGCCCTTTCCTGTCTCCTGTAGGGCACGTGTGCTCCCTGACTCTTAAAGGGCCAGTACTCATTTGTTCTAGTCTCTGGCAGCCAATGACTGGACACCTGTGGGTACTTTAGGCACCATTTCGAAAGAAGAGGTGCCTGAGCCTAGGTTCCTGGCGTGCTAATCTAATCTAACCAGTGAAGATGTACTATTCTGATCATCTGCCCATATACCATACCTCTACTTGTTACCTACTCTGATATTCCGCTGCCTGCCCTGACCTTAGCCTACCCTGTACCATAATGACCTTTGCTGCCTGTCCTGACCTTGGATTTGTTTCACAGAATCGCACACTCTGCCTGCCCTGACCTCTATCTGTTTACTGACTTTGAGTATTGCTTGATCCTTTGGTGCTTCGCACAGGTGTCTCTGACCTCCATGGGTCAGCTGCCAACTCCTCTGCAGCAAAGGCCAGATCCCTCTAAATGAGTTTAAGGGTGAAAACCAGGGGACTGCTAGGACAATGCCCCAGGGGTAGCCCAAAGTCAGACCAGTTAGTTGGCACAGTAGGTCCGTCACCATTGTCCGTTACAGTTGTTATGGGCAACTAAGAAAATGTTATTGTTAGACAGTTAATGAATGAGGCTGTTGTGCTGTTCTTCTTTGGGGTAAATAAGACTTATTGATCACTTGTTATTAAGTTTTTTCTGGAGCACCTAAGAATAAATTAGCAATTATGGCATTTATTTTTTCTGTGTTCAGCATAGGGGATAATTTACATGATATTTTTGTAGTGAGCGTTCTTACGGATGTGGCGATACCAAACATGTGGGGGAGATTTTAATTTTCAATTTTTTTATTTAAAACTGTATTTTCAATGGGAAAAAAAAACATTTTTTAAATTGGAATTTTTTATTTTTTTTAACCACTTGAAAGTCCCATAAGGGGACTATAATGCACAATCATTTGATTGCTTCTAAAATACAGTGCACTATCCTTATAGTGCATTGCATTTTAATATCAGTGATATCCTGACATTGACCAGCCAGAGAGATCCTAGCAGCTGGAGAACATTCATGGAAAGCTTGGGGCCTACACCAAGTTCCAGCCTGCCTATACACACATCGTGGGGTGCCCGATGGGGGGCAGAGGGAGTCATTTCCCGCGACATGTATAGGGTTAAACAGCCTACATTGGGGCCGAGCCCCCACCCCACTGCACGGGGGACCCCTGCTGCGCTTAGACCGGGCCCCTTAGTTACCGCCGTAAAAAGGTGTATTGGTGTTCACTATGGGGTTAAACAATAGGTCAGTTTCTGATTACATATTTCCTTAAAAGTCCCAGTCGCCATTCAAAAAACTAGCCTATGTTAAATGTGGCCACATTTGAACCCCAAATCAGGTAGAATTGATCTATCAGCTAAAGGTGGTGCTAATGAAAGTGATATACCCAAAGATGGGAGTGATGAATGTCCCAGGCTTAACAGTTCACTTTTATGTGTGTTCACTTGGTACCTAGAAAAGGTCCCAAATTGAGTAATAAAAGATTTCTTTGTCGTTGTGGGTTATTTCAAAATAGGATGGCATTGTCAGCGAACAACACAATTCTCGCCTCCTTTGAGCCTATAATGATCCAAAGTCTGAATCCTCTAAATAGCGTGCCATGGGTTCTAAGGCCAGGTCAAATAAAAAGGGGGAAAAGGGACATTCTTGTTTCATGTCCTTCATCAGTGGAAAATTTTCCAGTAGAAAGCCTGGTATATGGATCCTATCAGTTAGAGTACAATATAAGCCCTGTAGGTAGTTATGGAAAGGTCCAGTCACGTTCATTGCATCTAAGACCCTCTGTAACCATTGCCATTTCACGTTATCAAACACCTTCTCGGCATCAAGAGATACTAGAACTGGGGTCTCACTCGCATTAGTTGTGGACTTGACCCAATCCAGTACTGTCAGGACTTTTCGCAAATTGGTTACTGCCATTTATAAATCCCACTTGCGATCTACCTACAGTCTGAACATGGCTGCACTGATTGGATAGAGTGAGTCTGTGCAGGGACACACCCCCAACTGGTCACCTCCCCTCTGTTCCCTTACTGAAGACAAATAGCAATTCATTCATAACTTCTAGTGCAAATAATAAAGGAATGGCAGAACATACAGACATAAGAATAGATGCTCCAGAATTGTTATTACATGGGGAATGCATCTAGCTATTAAAACAGGCATGTCAGGAGTGGTGACATCTTGGTTTACTAACATTTGGGGTCTCTAATAGAGAGTATATAGGAATGGGGAAACCTGCCTTTCACAAACCGTCATGTCATTTTACGCGCATAGTTAACAGGTAATGTCAAAACCTAAAAACCTTAGCTGAATTATGAAGCTATGGTAAAATAAACAGTACTATTAAAAAGCACAACTTGTCCCCAAAAAATAGGCCCTAAAGGGTTAAAGGGAGTCTGTCACCTCATTTTAACCTATATAGCTAACAGCAGTGCCCCACAGAAGATTGCATACACGTCCCAGATATACCTGTGTGCACTGTGTGTCTGTATTACATGTCTAGTAAAAGCACTTTTATTCTGCAGGAAAGCAGCTCCCAAGTGCCCAGCTGAAAGTGAAAGTAAAAACAGCTTTCTCTCCCAACTCGATTTCTAACAGCTATATCTTCTGATATACTGGATATAATGCTGTGATTTTGGTACCATATTTCTATCTCCTACAAATCCCAAGATATGAGCAGCTAAAGCATCCCTCCTCTCTTCAGTCTGGTTTGCTTTGAGCACTTGCAGCAGCAGAGTCGGGCACTATGGAGTTGTTTTCCTGCAGAATAAAAGTGCTTTTTCTGGACATGTAATACAGACACAAATTGGAAAAAAGATATAAAAAAAGGTATATCTGGGATGTGTATGCAATCTTCTGTGGGGCACTGCTGTTAGTTATATAGGTGAAAATGAGGGGAGTCTGTAAGCTTGATTAACCACTGTTATCTGTAGTATTACCTAAATAAGACTGCTGAAACTGATCTCTGATCAGTACTTTATATGTTCAGCCTCTTCCCCTTACCCCACTGTGTTGCTGCGAGGCTCCAATGTAATATATTGCCAGGACTCAAGAGCTTGCGCCTCACAAGACAGAATTAGGCTACGTGCACACAACAGTGAAAAAAGGCTGTTAAAAACAAACACACTGTCAGTTTTTCATGGCCATTTTTCAACCATTTGTGCATTCATTTTCTGTCTGTCTATCAGTTTTTAATGGCTGTTTTGCATCAGTATTTCATGGCCATTAAAAATTGATGAATTTTATTGTCTTTTTTCCTAACCCCTGCAGTATACATAGTGTCCCTCATATTGACCCCAGCAGTAATAATGTCCTCATAATGGCTCATAATGTCCCCCTGTTGTAATAATGTCCCCCATAGTGGCCCCAGCAGTAATAATGTCCTCATAATGGCCCATAATGTCCCCCTGTTGTAATAATGTCCCCCATAATGGCCCCAGCAGTAATTATGTCACCAGTATTGTCCCATAATCTCCACCATATTGCCCCCCTACAGTAATAATGTCCCCTATAGTGGCCCCACAAGTAATAATTTCCACCACAGTGTACCCAGCAGTAATAATGTCATCCATAGTGACCCCCAATGCCCTCCCTCCATAGTGGCCCTCCATAGTGATCTTCAGCTGTAATTCTTTTTTTTAAGCAGAAGCCAAAATTGACCTCATACACTTGACCTGCGCTAAGTGTGATGACGCCACTGTTTTCTCCCAGAATGATCACGTGGTATAGTCATCATGCTTAGTGCAGGTCCTTCACAATCAAGAGAAAAGTGACTGCCTCTGCTCTTGCAAGTGGATGAGGTGAGTGATTGTTTTAATCCCTAAAAGGCCATACTGATCTAGCATACCCATTTTTAATGACTGTTAGACAAGGGCACTCCTGTCTAAGCAGCCGTTACAAATGGTTACATTGATTTCAGTAGGGTCCTTCTGGCCGTGAAAACGGGCAAAAATAGAACATGTCTGATCATGGCTGTTAAAAAAATAAAATAAAATGGCCATGTAAATAGCCCCATATACTTTAATTGGTGCTAGAAATGGCCATGTGATGGCAGTTACTTAAAAGGCGGTAGCCTTAGTAGAAGTTTCAGACAGAATTTTAGTTTAGTGAGTGGGATGTGGGCGAGCAGAAAACAGCTGATAACAGGAGAAATAGATTTTTAGATATATTATGTTTTTTTATCTTACCCAGCCCTATTGATGTATGCAAAGTTGTGTGAAAGAGTAGTGACCATTTAACAAATTTCTGAACAAGTCGATAGGCTTATAATTAAAAAAATGAAATCACCCTTTTCTGATTTCTCTTCCTCTGCATCGTCTTCACCCTGCTCTCTCTCTTTTCTTGCAGATTCTGGTGGCCACCGCAGCTCACCACTTTCTACATCAATTATATCTGTTGGTTCCACCACAATGGAGGGCAACCTTCCTCTCATTTTCACTGGGACCTCCTCTTCTTCACAAGGATCTGGGAAGATCTAAGAAAAGGGAAAAATTTAAAAGGAAGAGCACTGTTAGGAAGAACGAAGCAGTGGGGCATATTCACATTCCTTTTTGTCGCCTTGATTATTATTTTATTCATTTACAGTACCAGTATATGAATATAAAAAATATGCCTCAGCACCGTACATAGATCACTCACAGCTGCCCTTGTCCGCATTGGGGCTCACAATCTAAATTCCAAATTATCCTATAAATATGTTTTTGGCGTGTGGAAAAAACCCAAGCAAACATAAGGGGAACATACAAATTCCATGTATATGTTCCATTTTGTTGAATTCAAACCCAGGAATCCAGTGCTGCAAGATAAGAGTGCTAACTACTGGGCTACCATGGTTTACAGATGTTACATTGTTGCGAATGGGACTATTAATTTAATTGTTTTATATTAATCTTAATTTTTACTAATTTTTGTGCTTTGTGCTGTTTATACTAATTTTCCATAAGGTATTGGTCTGTCCCATTATTTATATATGCCATATAGGCTGTAGTTACTCGCTGTTTTGTTATCTAGATTTTGTACTTGTATCTCCAATCTAAACTTTTTGACATACTTACTGATGGAAAGGTTTTCTTAATTTTTTCTTCTTTACAAATTTTACAATAATAGTAATCATTGGAACTATCAAATAATACAAAAGAAAGCTATACAGTGACCACAAGGAGTTAATAACTTTTCACAGTAGCCGCCCTTTGCCTTGATAACAATACAGTGGTCTCTCAAGTTACAATATTAATTGGGTCCGGGACGAACATTGTAAGTTGAAAAAATTGTAACTTGAGTCCATGACATGGAAAATCAGTAATTGGTTCCAAAATCCAAAAATGTCATCCCAGAAGAAAAAGTGAAGTTTTAAGAAAAAAACAGACAACCATGACATATAAAGCAAGTCCTTAATAAAACAGTCAGGAATAAATTCTGGAATCTGTAAATCATTTTCTATGGTGATGGTAGGAGATACTTCAGATATAGATACTCTTGCATAGTACATACATGTACCAGAAAAATAAAATGGAGTCACAGCTCACCTGGTGTCCAAAGGAGCAGCTCATCTTGGCACATACAGGGGGCAGTACAGAATACATAGTATGACAGAGGAGCTACTAGACAACCAATGAAATGGCCATGTTGATTGGTTGGATCTGAGCCTGAGGCATTATATGCTGAGTCAAGTTTCAACTTACGATGGACCAGGAAAGACCACTGTATATTGTAAATACTGTATCCTAAGGCCATTGTATCTTGAGAGATCACTGTACTATCATATTGTCAGCTACTACCCAACCCAAATAGGACACTGTACACGGCCAACAGTCCATGCCACTCTGTAGCTTGGATCTCCAGTTCTCATGATCAGTGGTCCCCAGCTGTAATAATGTCCCTCATAGTGGCCCCAGCAGTAATAATGTCCTGCATAGTGGCCCATAATGTCCCTCATAGCGGCTCCAGCAGTAATAGTGTCCTCCATAGTGGCCCAAGCAATAATAATGTCCCATATAGTGGCCCCAGCAGTAATTATGTCCCCCATAGTGGCCCCCAATGTCCCCCATAGTGGTCCTCAGCGGTAATGTTTTTTTTGCAAAAAAAATAACTCACTCACCTCATCCACTTGCACATGCAGAGGCATTTGCTCCTCTCTTGATTGTCAAGGACCTGTGCTAAGCGTGATTACGTCATTGTGCGCTCCCAGCATGATCGCATGTCGGCAGGTCCTTCACAATTAAGAGAGGAGCGACTGCCTCTGTGCATGCAAGTGGATAAGTGATTTTTTTTTTTAATCTCTTTATTAATTTTTCACACTTTTATGTTACAACAGACACATAGACTAGTTTTTATCCGTCTGTACTGTCACATAATACAATAAACAAGTGAAAATGAACATCCCTTCCCCCTCCCAAACTGCCCCCTCCCCCCTCCCTGTTGTCTCACGCCAACTTCTCATATACCGCTTCCCCCAACCTGGTTCCTTGCTTTTCTACTGCATTTATATCTGCTCTTTCTAGTGTACCTTCAGGACATTCAATCTACCTGCTATGTCTTCCCTCAGGTACCATTCCGTATGCTTAAATGGTTCCACGATTAATTGTATGATCTCCCGATCCTGGGATGAAATAATGAATCTCTTCCATTTTTTGAAAAAAGACTTCGTCTTCGTCCCCTTATCAGTCAACGCATATGTTCTATCGTGGTACATATACAGCGCCATTTGGCCTATTACCTCATGTATAGTAGGAGGTTCCACCCTGAGCCAGTGTTGCAGGAGAGTTCTTTTAGCAACCAGCAACACTGCCACAACTATCAACGGAAAGGGACCAGTCTCGGGACACGTGTAAACAATAATATCCGTGGCAATAGAGGTAAGTCCACCTCCCATACTTCTTTAATATACTGCCGCATTAAATTCCAAAACGTGGCACTCGCCGTACATTGCCACATACAGTGAAATAAATCTGCTGCTGGTAGAGAACATTTAGGGCAAGCCACTATCCTATCTGGAACAGCTGGGTGTGGCGGAATATTAAAGGCATATATTACCCTGTGAATGAAGCGAAAATGAGATTGCCTCCATTGCTCACTTATTACTGCTCTATTGAGTCTACCCATGCCCTCCACTATCTTCTTAGGCAACTCATGATCGTTTAAAATCTCGCTCCAAGTTTTAAAAAGCTTTTGGGCGGGCATTTTCAAAAACCTTGGGAGGTGACCTCTATAAAGCCACGTGATAGACCTTTTCATCTGTCCTCCCTTTATGTAGTCATCAAAATCATTGTCTCGAAGTTCCCCAGACTGGTCCCTCAACCGACCACAACAGAATGCCTTGACCTGAGCAAAAGACAAAAAGTCAGTCGATGGCACCTTGAATTGTTCATGCAGTTCTGATAATGTTAACCACCTGTGCTCCCCCAAATGCCATAGCTCTCCCAATGTCTTTATCCCTCCCTCCTTCCATTTCTCAAACATTCTGCTATTTTGTCCTTGAGGAAATTCAGGATTCCCCCATAGAGGCATGAATTTAGATATCTGGAAAGACAGCTTAAACCTCCTTCTCACCTCCTTCCAGGCCGCTTTCGTGTCTTTAAGGATCAAACATTGTTTCACTTCTGGTGGAAGTTTTGAGTAGGGGATATGCAGCAGTGAGGCCAGTTGCCAAGGCCTAGCTAACTGACTCTCCAACTCAAAGTTAGAATGGATTGACGAATGATTGAGCCAGTCTGACACATGGCGCATCAAACATGCTAAGTTATAACCCCTGCAATGTGGGAACCCTGCTCCCCCTGTAATTTAGGTAAAGATAACTTTACTAAAGATATTCGTGGTCTCCTTTTCCTCCAAATAAATCCTGAGAACATTTGTTGGAGTTTGACCACATCCTTGTGGGTGAGAAGCAAAGGGATCGTTTGGAGGGGATAAAGTAGTCTGGCAAAGGATATCATCTTTACAAAATAACACCTCCCCAGTAACAATAATGGTATCCTTTCCCAGCCTTTCAACTCGTACTCTATTTTCTTAAATAGCTTGGGATAATTTAAATGATATAAGGATTCTGGTGTCTTGCCGAATGATATCCCCAAGTAGGTTATAGAATTTTTTGCCAAAGCTATCTTTGGCCTCACCTCCGCCAACTCCCTTGGTGATAAATTAGCCTTTATACAAAGCATTTCACTTTTGGAGACGTTTATCCTAAAACCTGATACCATCCCAAACTCCTCTAAGATGTTAAAAACTGTCCCCAAATCTTTAATTGGGTTACTCAAAAACAACAAAATGTCATCCGCAAATGTCGCCAATTTCACTGTCGCCCTCCTCACCGCTATTCCAGAAAGCTCCCTCTCCTGCTGCAAGCGTATTGCCAGGGGCTCTAATGCCAGATTAAAGAGCAATGGAGAAAGAGGGCAACCCTGACGGGTTCCTTTTCTCAGGGGGAAGTGTTCCGAGAGCAAACCGCCTGCACTCACCCTCGCTGTTGGTTCTTGGTAAAGCCCATCAATAAATGTGCGAAATGTCCCTGAGAACAGCATATGGTCTATCACCACTCCCAGCCAGCCCCACCATATATTGTCAAAAGCTTTTTCTGCATCTAGAGCCAGTAGGGCTGGCTGCGAGTGGGCCCCGGGGCGAGTCCTCACCTCATCCAGCACCGTCAATACCTTTCTGATGTTGATAAGTGCTGATCTACCCTGGACAAAACCCACTTGATGTTTACCCACCAGGGAAGGGAGAATCTGACTCAGTCTATTTGCCATAATTTTTGAAGCTATTTTTATGTCCACATTTATTAACGAGATTGGGCGGTATGACGCCGGATTGGTTAGATCTTTATCTGGCTTCGGTAGCAGAAAGATATGTGCCAAATTTGCCACATCAGACAATGACTGACCTTGCAAAAGCTCATTATACCATTTTTCCAAGATGGGAGCTATATGTTCTTTTAACATTTTATAATATTCCCCAGGAAACCCATCCGGGCCTGGTGTTTTGCCCGTTGATAGTGTTCCGATTACTCCCTGTACTTCAGATAGCGAAATAGGGGCATTCCATGATGTTGCTTATTCTGGGGATAACTTGGGAAGGGAGAGACGACCCAGGAAATCGCTCGCCTTCTGCTTGTCAAAGCTGTCCCCTGAGTACAAGTTCTTAAAATAGGACAGGCAAATGTCATTGATCTCTCTGGGTTTAGTTGTTAATGTTCCCCCCTCCGTTCTAAGTCTTATTATTGGTTTTATCCCTTTGGCCCCTTTGGCTAGACTCGCCATTAACCTGCCCATTTTGTTACCAAACCTAAAATAAGTAAAATTCTTTGTAGAATTTTATACCTCTCCTTGTCTGCCAATGCTTGTTCAAAAGCTGCTTTCACAGTAACCCAGGCAATCTTTTACTCCTGAGTTGGGTCCCTCGTAAACCTGGTATAGGTGTCTCTAAGGGCTGTACTAGCTCTCTCATATTGTTTTTGACTCTCCTTTCTTTTGTGCTGTGCATGGGAGATAATTTTCTCCTAAGTACTACTTTTGAGGTTTCCCAGAATAACGCATGATCCCTATGATCAGCATTGTCCGATGCAAATTCAAACCACCACCCCCTCAACCTATCTTTGAAATCCTCGTCTTCATATAACCAACTCGGAAACCACCAGATATATTCTGTGCTCTTGTATGTCATTTTGCAAAGGTCTACACTAATTGGGGCATGGTCATAAATGATCAGATCCTCGATACCCGTGGCTCTTACCCTTCCCTCCAGTGATGGGCTAACCAACAGGTAGTCTATTCTTGACCATGAATTTGCTGCATGAGAATAGTGAGTGTACTCCCATGCATCAGGATGCTCTTTCCTCCAAATGTCCACCAGTTCATTCATGGACAAGAAAGTCCCCAGAACAGTCTCTCTCGGTCTTGGTACCCCTAATCTTCCTACTCCCCGTCTATTCTCCCCAGAGTCGACTACCGTATTAAGGTCACCTCCTACTATTTTAAGTGGAACCGGGTCATTTGCTAGTAGGGATGTGATGTTAGAGAAAAAAGCCTGATTAGATCCATTAGGACCATATAAGTTATAAAGGCTAATATTACCCATCGGGGTATCAAGAAGCAATTTCACCATGCGCCCCTCCTCGTCATTGTCAACCCCCAATATTTGAGCTTGTAGACGTTTGTGCAACAGGACAATTGCCCCTGCTTTACCATTGTTTGCCGGGGTACCCAGTACTTGACCCACCCATTGTTTTCGCAATCTGATGAAGTCTTCCCTCGGCAGATGTGTCTCCTGGAGCATGGCCACATCTGCTTTTAGTCGTTTTAGGTGATTCAAGATAAGAGAGCGTTTTTGTGGAGATTTTAACCCCTTAATATTCCAGGAGACTATCCGCATGATAGCGCAGTGCAAGATAATATCATAAGCATTAAATAAACCTCGAACCCCCCCATAGCAGATAATTGACTCGAGACAACAGGAACCCCTCTATAAACTTTTCCCAACCCCCCTACATTTCCCCCCCCACCCTTGTTCTCAACCAACAGTGGAAATACATTTCCCACCTCTCAGCCTCCAGTCCCTCCCTACTCCTCCCAATCACTGTCTTGACTTCACTTCTTCCCATAATACAGAAAATGAGCGCAATCCCCTCCAGCCCAACCTTTGACTGTAAAAATAACATTCTTTAACTGATTCCTCACTCTTCGCATCTCCTCCCTACAGAGAGGAACCTCCTGCTCTATAACAAAACATAACCTGATTATAACCGCAGAGTCCTGTAACTCCCACTTTTCATAAAAGGACGATTATACTTCACAAGGTCCGTCATGGGGGAAAGTCTCGGCTTTCACTCTGTTCCGGTCTCTTCTCCTTTGAAGGGCGACTCTCCGTCTCTTTGGTATCCCGTAGCCAATCTTTTCTTCGTACCGGCGCCTGCCTGTTTGGCGAACTGATAGGGAAGTCCCTGGGATCCAATAGTCCCGCTGCCTCCTCCGGAGTGGAGTATGTTGCTGATCCCCCATTCCCATCATACACTCTGAGGATCGCTGGGTATTGAAGCACGAACTTGACTTGTTTCTTGAATAAAGTGGAGCAGAGCATAGAAAATGCCCTTCTCTTCTTGGTGACCTCGGATGAGTAGTCGGCGAATACCAAGATCTTGGCGTTCAGCAACACAATGGGCGCTTTGCGTTGTTGGTACGCTTTCAAGATGGCCGCCTTATCTGTATAATCTAAGTATCGGACCATTATTGGTCGCGGTCTGCTTACCGCTCCCGGAATTCCATCGACAGCTTCAGTGGATGAGCTCTCTCCACCTTACAAACATTGCGTAGTTCCCCCGCTGGTACCGACTCAGGAATGTTCAGGATCCGCAAGTTATTGCGGCGAGATCTGTTCTCGAGGTCATCTACCTTTGCTCATAGAAGCTGATTCTCCCTCAGTACATCTTGTACCTTGATGCTAGTGTACTCGGCGTCATTTTCCGCTGTTAGGATTCTCCTTTCCATCACTGTAATCCGCTGGCCCTGTTCTTGCAGTTCTTTCTGTAGGCCTTGCATCCGTGTTTGCCACTGTACGCGCCAGTGTTTCTGAGATATCTGGCGCCATCTGCCTGGCCACCATCTCTGCCAGCTTTTTGTAGTCTACCTTGGCTTGCGGTTCCTCCTCCAAGTCAGACACCTCCGATTCCTCCTGTGTTTCTCCCACCGAGGCCTGCGAGGCAATCGGAGAATCCGGCGCCATCTTGTTCCACCGCGTTGTCTTGGAGCGTGCAGATCCCGGTGCCGGTTTGTGTGTTTTCGTCGTCATGTATCGCTCCATTCAGCCACCGGAGTATTCAAACCCTTCTCTCCGACTTGTCTTGAGGAGATTTTCCACTTTAATCACTTTGCTTTTTGAGGATTGCTCTGGATCAGGCTGGAGCGACTCGTGCCTCACCTCCTACATCCCCGGGGCCGGAACCGGAAGTTGGATGAGTGATTTTTTTTAAACCCCTAAAAGACCATATTGAACTTGTGTACTGCTAGACAAGTGCACATATTATTACACATTAATCTACTGTCAGCCATACCTACAGAGAACGGCAGGTTCAGCCAACAGTCTAAGGCTAGTTTCACATCTACAGCAGTATCCAGCAGTGCCGGATCCAGAGAACTCCGATAGGCTGTTCTATGCTGGAATAGCCTGCTGGAGAGGCAGCCGAAGGCGTGAAAGTAGGCTAATGTGTGTGTGGAGCTCCTGACTGTCCCCTGACAGATGATCAGACAGAGAAGGATCGGGCAAAGTGAATATTTTCTCCTGATACTTTTCTTCTCCTGCAGAATAAGCCTTCTCTTCCCATCAAATACACATACACGTTTGGCTATGTATGGGTAATGGGGGAGTCGTGAAGGAGTTGGGAAAGATTGCTGTTGGACGAACTATTGAATGTGTTGCCCGGCTTAAGGCCATATACACACATCATTGTTTTAGTCTTGCATCAGAGATTGTTAGCCAAAAACAGATGTGGATCCTATAAGAGATAGGGCAGATTTACATGTTGCTGTTTTGTTGCATTCTTAAAAACTGCATCAAAAATATGTGTTTTTACAGCTGTAAAAAAAAATTACATGCAATTACCACATTACAAAACCATGGCAATCGCAGTAAAAAGGCATGCATTTTTAATGGATTTTCTTTTCCAGTGCATTTTTAAGGACGACAACAGCAATCTATAAATCTACTCATGAGCTATAATGGGAATATTTGCACCCTTTCTGTGGTTTTGATCTGCACCTGATTTTGGGTAACAATCACTAATGTAATACAGTGACCAAAACACAAAGGGCGGGTTCACAAATTCAGTTTTGTGACTTCCAGATGGCTATAACATACTCATGCATGGACTCATTCAGACGATCGCGCTCCAACTGGTCCATCTGGAAAATCTGGCTGATTTTTATTTTTTTTTAATGGACTGCAAACAGTCTGTTTTTCTTATGCACCTATTCACTACAATGGGCAAGTCTTGTGGAAAAATCAGACCTAAGGCCTTATTCACACGTCAGTATTTTGGTCAGTGATTTCCATCAGTGATTGTGAGCCAAAACCAGGTGCGACTCTAAACACAGAACAGGTGCAGATCTTTGCCTTATACCTTATGTCTGTGGAGGCTCCAATCCTGGTTTTGGCTCACAATCACTGAAGGAAATCACTGACCAAAACACTGACATGTGAATAAGGCCTAAATGTGCAGCGGCTAGTGAGTAGCCGGAGCGGAGGATGCATATGGTACAGCATGTGATGTAGTAGGAGTCAGAAAATCAGGCTAGAGGTGTTAGCATTTAAGGCCTCTTTCACACGAGTGTCACGGATTCAGTCTGGATGCGTTCAGGGTGCCTTCCGGAAAATCCGCACGCATCTGCACCAATCCACACGCAATCGCAGGCAGTTTTGACTGCGATTGTGTACGTTCGTTCAGTTTTTTCCGTGCTGGTGTGAAGCGTTTTGATGCGTTTTTCACGCGCGTGATAAAAAACTGAATGTTTACAAACAACATCTCTTAGCAACCATCAGTGAATCACACACTTGCGTGCGGATGCAATGCGTGATTCACGCAGACCCATTCACTTCAATGGGGCCAGGGCTGCGTGAAAAACGCAGAATATAGAACATGCTGAGATTTTCACGCAACGGCGAACTGATGCGTGAAAAAAATTGCTCATGTGAAAAGACCCATTGAAATGAATGGGTCAGGATTCAGTGCGGGTGCAATGCGTTCGCATCACGCATTGCACCCGCGCAGAAATCTCGCCCGTGTGAAAGGGGCCTAAGGCCTCTTTCACACGAGCGTGACAGATTAGGTCCGGATGCGTTCAGGGTGCGTTCAGGAAAACTTGCACCATTTTGCAAGCAAGTTCAGTCAGTTTTGTCTGCGATTGCGTTCAGTTGTTCAGTTTTTTCCGCGCTGGTGTAATGCGTTTTGATGCGTTTTTCACACACGTGATAAAAAACTGAAGGATTACAAACAACATCTCCTAGCAACCTTCAGTGAAAAACGCATTGTATCCGCACTTGCTTCAGGATGCAATGCGTTTTTTACTGAAGCCCCATTAACTTCTATGGGACCAGGACTCGTTGAAAAACGCAGAATATAGAACTTGCAGAGTTTTTCACGCAACGCAGAACTGACACGTGAAAAAAACGTTCATGTACACAGACCCATTGAAATGAATGGGTCAGGATTCAGTGCGGGTGCTATGCATTCACGTAACGCGTTGCACCCGCGCGGAAAACTCGCTTGTGTGAAAGGGGCCTAACTCTTTTACTAAATGCAAAGTAGGGTTGTAGTACATCTAAGGCCCCTTTCACACAAGTGAGTTTTCCGCGTGGGTGCAATGCGTGACGTGAACGCATAGCACTCGCACTGAATCATGACCCATTCATTTCAATGGCTATGTGTACATGAGCGTTTTTTTTCACGCATCAGTTCTGCGTTGCGTGAAAAACGCAGCATGTTCTATATTCTGCGTTTTTCACGCAGCCCTGGCCCCATAGAAGTGAATGGGGCTCCAGTGAAAAACGCATTACATCGTGAAGTAAGTGCGGATGCAGTTCGTTTTTCACTGATGGTTGCTAGGAGATGTTGTTTGTAAACCTACAGTTTTTTATCACACGTGTGAAAAACGCATCAAAAACACATTGCACCCGCGCGGAAAAAAACTGAACAACTGAACGCAATCGCAGACAAAACTCACTGAACTTGCTTGCAAAATGGTGCGAGTTTTCCTGAACGCACCCTGAACTCATCCGGACCTAATCCATCACGCTCGTGTGAAAGGGGCCTAACAACCCCCTGGACACAGTGAAAATTCTTTCCACGGATAGGAGGCTGGCAAAGTGGCAAATAATGGCACTTTTGGTATGCGATCTTGCTAACGTTTGCCTCACTAGAATCTCTTGCTAGTAGCTGTTATCTAGCAATTATGGCTGTAGTGTCCACTGCAAGATACAGGTCTTTAGAGGCTCGTCTGGCCAGTATGTGGTTAAGGCTCCATTCACACGTCCGTATTTTTCTTTTCCAGATTTTCGGTCCGTTTTTTGCAGATCCGTGTTTCCGCAAAAACCTTCAGTTTTTACCAATTGTACATCCGCATCCGTTCTGTTTTTCCGCAAAAAAAAAAGGAAGGAGGAATATATGTTGGTAGGGTATTTCTTTCTATTTCCTGGAAACGGATCCGCAATTGCGGATGATATTCGGATGACATATTGATGCATTCTGCATATCATCCGCATTTTTTGCAGACCCATTGACTATAATGGGACCACGGACCGCATATGCGGACAAAAGTAGGACAAGCTCTATCTTATTTGCGGATCCGCATAACGGAACGGAACAACAGATGCGGACAGTATACAGAGTGCTGTCCGCATTTTGTCAGGACCCATGGAAATGAATGGATCCGCATCCTATCCGCATGATTTGCGGATCAGATGCAGATGGGATCAGGAAAGAAAAACAGGATGTGTGAATGAACCCTAAGTGTGGCTGGTGTCTTGACTGTAATCCCTCAAAACTAGCAAAGTCTGGTTAGCTGGAGTCGCAGGTTACCTTGCTGACTCCTATACTTGGCCATGTAGATTCTAAATTCTTCTGTAGCAGATGAAGTAACTTTTTTCAGAGCTTGGTTAAGTCCCTTTACACTAACTGAAATTCAGGCAGATTATGGCTAAAGAGCATTCATATGAATGCCCGTCAACCATAATCATCCCATTTAAAGAAGAACTCCCGCAAAAATTTTTATTCCATGTCCTGCTAGAAATGTACATGATGTAATCTGTAGTGAATGTCATTTTCTTACCAGTGTCTGAATTTTTGACTTATACCATCCTGAAGTTTCTTATCTGTGTCATGTGACTAGGAATTAGACCCACCAACTCACACATAGACTTATGGACAGGAAGTCTAATTCTCTATACATTTCTATGGGAGCCTCACTTTCAGTCTCATAGGAATGAATAGAGCAGTGACTGGCTTCCTGTCCTGGGTGGAGGTCAGGGAGTTGGTCACATGACCCAGCTACAATAAGAAGAGAGGTTATTACTCACAATTAGATTCTCTGATAAGAAGATGACATTCACTACAGATTATATCATGCACCTTTCTAACAGGTCAGAGAATAAAAATTTTTGCGGGAGTTCTTCTTTAAAGGTGTTGCTGATTATCCAATATATGAAACGCTAGTTCATCGGGTAATAGATCATTGGTGCTGTCACCTAAATTATTATTTGCCAGTAGTAAATTGTGCCGTGTAAATAGGCTCTGCTGCCCACAAACAATGATTCTGTATGGGGCTTAGCGATGGCATTAGTGACCGCTCCTCCCTGTGGAAGGGATAGCTGCATGTAAACGCAGCGGTCACCTCCACTAATAAGCAGGCAATTGTAAGGAAGGAAAGACCTAAGGAGAAGGAGCACGTGGAATTGGTTCCTCTATCCTTACACACTCACTCCAGTCTCCTTTCTCTCAGTGATAGTTACATATTATATTTAACAGATTGTCGATATTACTAATAAAATTATTTCCCATTACCTGAAAAGGCAGACGACTGTCACTGTGTTTTAGTGCTGTCCCATCCAGGCCATGAATCACTTCATTTACTTCCTCCTTCACCGGCAGGTGAAGGACCGACACTTCATTCATGATGCCTCCTACAAATTTTAAAATTTAAAAGAGCTTTATTTTTTCTGCCAATATTTTCAGTATTTTAATGGCAATATGAATTATTTCATTTACATTATGGTATGTTATCATACTAAAATCGACATCAAGGGACACTTGTGCTTTTTACAGTATACAATAGATTGCCTAATGTGTATGGCAAACTAAAAGGAATACCAAACACAACAAATGCACAAAAATATTCCAGCAATTCGTCTCTCAGTCTCCTCCTCTACACTGATCCTATTTTGTATAAATTATGATATAAAGTCATACATCTCTTTTGTTACAATTAAAACCAAGAAATATATAAAGAAATATATAAAAGGTGTCCCAGGAGATCAGCAATGTCCCCCCTCCTCCTTCTCACTATCATGTGTCTGGCTGTAAGACTGTTTGGATCAGGACCCTCTGTACTATTACCCCTTTCACAACGACAGCCACTGTACAGTGGATATTGGCACTTTAATGATAGTGCCTGATCCAGAATGCAGTGGGCACCACAGCTGACAGGTTCTGCTATTTTACACAGCAGACACCCAGAGCTAATGTCTGCAATCTCCGATAATGCAGATTGCAGACATTAAACCCCTCAGATTGCAAGGTCAATTGTGACCACGGCATCTGAGGCAGCTTACAGCGCTTCCAAGGCTCAAATTGCTTCCTCGCAATTAGATCAGGGAAGTTGTTCATTGGTGATGATAGGCTGGAGACTGCTGGAGGCTACCAGGCCTATCACAGGTATATTTATGAGGATATCTGCAGGTGGCAGTGCTCCATAAGGATATACTGAATTTCCCATACACTACTGTATTAAATCACAATAGCATAAGGCAGAAGCGATCTGAAGATCTTATGTTCAGTTTCCCCGGGGGCTTGGCATGTTAAAAAAAAAAGTAAAAGTTTTAAAAAATATTTAAAAATGCTACTGCTTATGCTCGTCTTCTGGACATGTGTCGCACATACTCCCAAAAAGCTTGGGTATTATTAGCTAGGGACCTATCCTCCTGCTCACCTACAGCCCTCCCATGGTTGCGGGAAGTCCCGGCCTCTATGCTCTCTACACTGTCATTCACTTCCCTCCACACCCTGGCTGCCATTAGAACTATATGCGTGGAGTCCTCCCTCATAGACCCAAAAGGTCCCCTAACCCCAGTAACGGACAATCCCTCATTCCCTCCGGGATCTTCGGGCACTCATTTCCTAACAGGCACTAAAACCTCACCACTTTGCTTTTGTCACCTCATGTCCAATGGTGCTATTAAGCCCCTGTCTGACATTATGGGCGCTACTCCCCCCTCTCCAAAGAACTCATTTGAGTACACACAACTTCAGCATTTTCACTCTTCCATACGAACGACGCATGATTTGACTAGAAACCTGACGGCCTATGAGCGCGCTTGCCTGGCGCCCTCGGCAATTTTTTCGCGACATCTCCTATATCTATAAATTGCTCCTGGAGCAGAGGACTTCCCTGCCGCTACCGTTCTGCTCACAGTGGGAGCGAGACCTGAACCTCACTTTGTCTCCCTCCCAGTGGCGTAAGTGCTTCACACTCACACACAGAGCGATAATAGCCACAAAAGCGCAGGAGACTAGTTATAAAATTTTCTCCAGGTGGTACAGAGTTCCCACTCTGCCTTCACAAAATGGTATCCATCAGTTACGGACAGGTGCTGGCGCTGCGGATCTGCTGAAGGCACCTTGATGCATATCTGTGGCATTGCTCAATCCTGAGGCCATTCTGGGATTCGGTACACAAAGCGATTTTAAAAATTACGGGTTTCCCACTGCCTAACTCTCCCGAAGCATTCCTCCTGTTTGCTTTTGATCTAAATATTCCTGCGTACAAAAAGTCCCTACTAAAATATCTCATTCAGGCTGCAAAAGCGGTAATTCCGCGTCGTTGGAAGTCACAGGCCCCTCCCACCTTGGAGGAATGGTTTGAGGAGGTTACTCTTTATCAAAGAATGGAAGAACTTATTGCTTTTGCCCCCAAGAACTATACGTTCTTTCTGAAGGTCTGGGAACCCTGGGAGGAGTTTCAGAGCTCTGGAGCCTATAGAGAGCTTTAAAAGCTCCCAAACTACCGTTGCAGTCGCTCTCCAGGGGCCTGGTTGGGCCTCCTCTTCCTCTTCTTCCAACTGCATACTTGTACTTTACCTCTTCTCTGAATCTACCCCTCTTTCCGCTGCTACTTTTCCTAGTCTTGCTCCAACCCCTCTTCCCCCCCCCCCCCTTTTTATTTATTTTTTTTTCTCCCCTGAACTATGCTGAGTAGCTGTTTGGATGCACCCAGAACAGTTTTAGTTAGTGTTCCAGACTTAGTTTTACCTCATATTTGAACGCACTGTTATTCAAGTATATTTACGTGTTTAGACGTATTTGCCCACTTTTTGGCTTTACCCTGTTGTGCTGACACAAAACGCACTGCAATTGATGTGTTTGTTAACATGTTGCCTTTATTCTTGCTTATACGCATTTCAAAGAAAAAAAGTTTGTAAAACCTAATAAAACTTTAAATATGTAAAAAAAAAATATTCAAAAAATAAGAATTCAATTCACCCATTTTCCCCAGTAATGAAGATAAAAATAAACAATAAAAAATTAATAATCATTTGCATCGCTGAATCCCAAAACACAGGAACTATTAAAATATAAATGTATTAATCTTGTTATGTAAATGCTGTAACGGGAAAAAAATGTCTCATTAGCCCTGCAAAAAATCAGCCCTCACACAGCTCCATAAACATAGATATAAAAAAGTTATAAGGGTTAGAAAATGGTGATGAAAAGAAAAAGTTAATTTTAATTTACCATATTTTTTTGCCCTATAAGACGCATTTAAGGGAAAATGTCAGTGCGTCTTATAGGGCAAATACTAAAGAGTTCTTCCATTATTGAAGCGCTCATTAGTACAGTAGGTGAATGTGAATGTAGCGCTTCCTGTGCAGTCTCTGTACTCAGCTCTTTCTGGTCTTCTCCTGCAGGCATCACACACTATGCTGCACACAGTATGAGGATGTAGTTCACCTCATGCTGTGTGACAGGTCACAGCACAGCAAGACAGGAAGAGCACTGGATCTCAGAAGCACCGTTGGCAGTGTCTAGAACAGGAGAGATGAGTTTTTTTTTTGTTTCTGATCTGAGGTCTGATTAACACCAGGGGCCGGATCTGATGTCTGTATGGGGGTGTGATTAACATTGGTGGTCAGATCTGAGGTCTGATTAGTGGTCCAAATGGTAGTCTAATTAGCATTGGGGGTCTGACCTAAGGTCTGAGTGGGGGTCTGAGCTGGGGTCTCAATAGCGAAAAAACGGAAAGATGAAGACGAGGTTTATGGTATTATACACCCAAATACATGCAACGTTTTGGCTGACACTCAGCCTTTTTAAGCATGAGGAGGCACTGGACTGGGCCCCTAGGGAGACGTGCATCCTGGAACCCGAGTCTGCCTATTGGAATGGGTGCTGTACTTTGCTTTCTTTTTTTGGGGTCTAATTAACATTGGGGGTTTGATCTTAGGTCTGTTTGGGGGTCTCATTAACATTGGGGGTCTGATCTGAAGTCTGGGGATCTGATTGATATTGGGGGTTTGAACTGAGGTCTAATTAACATTGCAGGCCCAAGGTCTAATTGGCGTTGGGTGTCTGACCTAAGGTCTGTTTGGGGGTCTGATTAACATTGGAGGCCTGAGCTAAGGTCTAAGTAACATTGGGGGTCTGATTAACATTGTGGGTCTGAGCTGAAGTATGATTAAGATTGGGGGTCTGAGCTGAAGACTGATTAACATTGGGGGTCTGACTGGGGGCCTGATCAAAGGTCTGATGAAAAATATTTTTTTCTTATTTTCCGCCTCTAAAAGCTAGGTGCATCTTATGGGCAGGTGCGTCTTATAGGGTGAAAAATATGGTAGTTTTTTTAAGTATTAAAATACAAGAAAAACTATGTAGTATCGCTTTAATCGTACTGACCCAGAGAATGAAGGACACAGGTCAGTTTTGCTGCATAGGTATCCAGCAGTGCAATGCTCAGCTTCGGCACCCATGTTTTAGAGCGCAATGTTCTGCTTTCTCCTGCAGCATGCGTGCGCTGGGGAGAAGAGCAGTGGGCTGAATAACAGCCCATCTACTCAATTAAATGCTCTGCTGTTAGGATGACCTATCGGAGAGTCAGGTCACTGGAGCAATCAGGTTCTGGTCCGGGGACCTGGCTGTGTATTTAAATTACCTGTTACATTTGACCATTGCCAGTAATAGTCTTTTGTGGCTTACTAGCGTTTACTCCATTCGCCTTTGTTCCTGTGTTCCTTATTGCTTCCTGCTTTTCTGACCTCGGCTTGTCTTGAACCTTTCTTTGCCCCACGTTTTTGTACTTTGTAGCTTGTCTGGTTTTGACCCATTTTCTGTCGACTTTG
Source organism: Rhinella marina (assembly GCA_900303285.1). Lineage (NCBI taxonomy): Eukaryota > Metazoa > Chordata > Amphibia > Anura > Bufonidae > Rhinella > Rhinella marina. The sequence continues at coordinate 35,077 of ONZH01011430.1, read as the reverse complement.
CCTTATTGTGTTTGTCTGTCTGTTTGTTTGTCCATCTCTGCCCTTAGTAGTATAGAGTCCGTCAACCACTTGTGGTCCTGCCGCTTAGGCCTGTATTACACCAACAGATTATTTGACCAATATCTGTCAGATCAGACAAATAGTTGGTGTGTATAACGAAAGACCTTTGCGTGTAATAGATCATCTGACCAATGATTGGTCAGAAAATCTGTGAGATAATCTGTTGGTGTAATACAGGCCTTAGGGCTTGTACTACAAGTAGGTAGGGACAGCGGGTTGGTTCAGTTTCAGGGCCTCACTGTCCTTGTCCTTTGTTATGCAATAGGCATTACAATATATCTATGTGAATGGAAGAATGAAAAAGTTATGGCTCCCGGAGTGGAAAAAAACACTAAGATGCAAAAACGGAAAATCGCTGCATCGTGAATGGGTTAAAGGGAACCTGTCACCTCCTTTAGGCAAATTAAACTGTAAACATTACCTTAATGTATAGACCAGTGTGATTCTAATGAAGGTCCAGATACTGAGAACTGCCTGGTGAAATTGTAGTAAATAGCACTTTTATTCCTCCTGCGCGCGCTTTTCCGAGTCATGTTGAAGTCAAGGGGCAGCGGCCTCCTTGCTTCGAGTCAAGAAAGCCACTCCCCACTTCCCTGTGATAGACAGTTTGCCTGGGTGTCGGGGATCGCGCAAATCTCGCGCATGCGCGTTGCGCGATTTCTTACTACGCAATCCCGGCCCCGGCTCTTCAGTTTCCCGGCGCTTCTCCTGTCTCTGCGCATGCGCCACATAACAAAGCGAGCGCACCCGCCGTCCCCGCACGCAAGGGGTCACAGAAGCGCCGGCAAACTGAAGAGCCGGGGCCGGGATCGCGCAGTAAGAAATCGCGCAATTGCGCGATCCCCGACACCCAGGCAAACTGTCTATCACAGGGAAGTGGGGAGTGGCTTTCTTGACTCGAAGCAAGGAGGCCGCTGCCCCCTTGACTTCAACATGACTCGGAAAAGCGCGCGCAGGAGGAATAAAAGTGCTATTTACTACAATTTCACCAGGCAGTTCTCAGTATCAGGACCTTCATTAGAATCACACTGGTCTATACATTAAGGTAATGTTTACAGTTTAATTTACCTAAAGGAGGTGACAGGTTCCCTTTAAGAAAGACACTATGACACAGAGTAAAAACTTCAAACAAGCCCCCTGTTTTCTCCTGTGAAATAAATAAATTGATAAAACAGGTGTACAGGACTTGGAGATAACTAAGTAGAAAATGGCAATATTCTTTACCACCTCCAGATGCAAGTAATAACTTTGGAATGTTTTTACTTATCCAAGCCATTCTTAGACTGTTTTCTCGTGACACAATGTGCTTTATGTGAAAGGTAAATTTGATCCGATATGTTTTACCTTTATTTATAAAACAAAATCCAAAATTTACAGAAAATCGGAAATGTGCTATTTTCTTGGCTTTTAAGATGACTAGTGATATCTCATAAAGTAGTTATTAAAGGGGTTGTCCCACGAAAAATATTTTACAGTTTTCAAACCAGCACCTGGATCTGAATACTTTTGTAATTGCATGTAATTAAACATTTTGTATAGCTGCTGAGTTATTCAATAAAATATATATATATAGTGCCACTTAATTTCTTATTTCTTTGACCTATTCACTGAGCAGGCCGCACATGCTCAGTTTCATCCTTCAACTGCCTCCTGATCTGTGATAGGGAGAGCATGGACATACCCCCCTTAACTGCAGCAGAGAAGACACTCCCCTTGTGCTGTCAGCTTGACATAAATCTAGCAGAGCAATGAATGGGGAGATCTCTGGATCCATGTGAGGTACAGGGCTGGTTCTAGCTTTGTTAGAAAGAGGTTGTCATGTTCTATATGATGTCTGATTTTCATTTTTTACATTATTCGTGGGACAACCCCTTTAATTAGCATTCAACATATGTCTGCTTTACATTTGCATCATTTTCTGAATGTCGTTTTATTTATTTTTTTAGGCTAAGAAGAAGTTAGAAGGCTAAGATATTTAGAAGCAAATTTTCAATTGTTCAAGGAAATTTTCAAAATTGACTTTTTAAGAACCAGTTGAGATTTGAAGTCATTTTTTGAGGCTTACATAGTAGAAACAACCCATAAATTACTAATTTTAGAAACTACACCCCTCAAGTTATTCAAAACTGATTTTACAAATGTTGTGAACCCTTTAAATGTTTCACAAGAATTAAAGGAAAGTAGGGGAAATTTCAAAATATTACAGTTTTTTTTTGCAGATTTTACATTTTAATCTATTTTGTCCTGTACGTCAGCAAGGGTTAACAGCCGAACAAACCTCAATAGTTTATCACACTGATTCTGCAGCTTACAGAAACATCCCATATGTGGTCATATACCGCTGTATGGGCACATGGAAGGGCTAAGAAGGAAAGGAGAGCCATATGGTTTTTGGAGGGCAGATTTTGCTGGCATGGTTTTTGGGCACCATGTTACATTTGAAGGCACACTAAGTGATCCCATTTTGTAAACTACACCCCTCAAGGAATTTGTTGAGGGGTGTACTGACCACACAGCCTTTTAATAGAATTTAGAAACACTTGGGTATAAAAATTAAAAATTTAATTTCCAATAAAATGTTGAATAACAGGGTTGGGTTGGGTAACAGGAGAAAAAGCACCAAAAATTTTGTTAAGCATTTTCTCCTGAACACGCAACACGACATATGTAGTAGTAAATTGCTATATGGGCACACAGCAAGGATCAGAAGAGAAGAAGTGCCATATGGCTTTAAGGCCCCATTCACACGACCGTATGAATGGGGCTGTATCTATCCGCAAAAATGCGGGAATAGATGCGCCCCCATTCACCTCTATGGGGCCGGGAGCCCGCGGCATGGAGCTAGCTCCGTGCCGCGGCTCTTTTGAAGCATATCCTATACTTGTCCGTGCGCACGGACAAGTATAGGCATTTTCAATGGGGCCGCATGGCGTGTGTTCTGAGCGCTGCGGAACACACGCCGGGCGGCCCCCGTATATTTGCGGGTCCGCAGTAATGCGGGCCCGCAAATATACGGTCGTGTGAATGGGGCCTTAGAGGGCAGATTTTGGTGGAATGGTTCAATGGGCGCAATGTTGCTATTTATTAGCCTCTGGACACCAGTACAGTCATTTTCTGAAAACCATACATTTTTTTTCTCTCAACTAAGCTTTATCATTGGTTCTATTTTGGGATACACACAACTTTTTGATCCCTTTTAATTTAGCTTTTTGGGAAGCAGGTTAAAGAAAAGGTGGCAACTCTTCCATTGCTTTTTGGGATTTGTTATTTGTTATTGCAGGGAACACAAGGAATCCTGTTTTTGGCTTCTTTCACACGACAGTATATTTTGCTGGCTCCGATCCGCATATTTTGCGGATAGGATGCGGACCCATTCATTTAAATGGGTCAGCAAAAAATACTGACAGCACGTGGTGTGCTGTCCGCATCCGTATGTCCGTTCAGTAGCCCGCAAAAAAAAATAGAACATGTCCTATTCTTGTCCGTTTTGCAGACAAGGATACACATTGTTACAATGGATCTGCCAAAAAACGGATTCCATACGGAGGTCATCCGTTTTTTTGCGGATCCGCAATTTGCGGACCGCAAAACATAACGTTCGTGTGTAAGAAGCCTTTGCGTCATCATCTTCTGAGAGCCATATTGTCTTTATTTTTCTGCCAATCATCTTGTTTGGGGCTCATTTTTGACCTCTTGCTATTATGCTTTTTTGTTTTGACATTGTTTAAAAAAAATTTTTTTTACAGCATTCACCTGAAGTGGTAGACCATTAGATATTTTTATAGAGCAGATCATTACGGATGCAGCGATACCTGATATGTCTATTTTTTAATTTTTGTTTTACAATTTTAAACAATGCTGTTTTTGTGTTGATATTTTGAGAGCTACATTTTGTTATTTTTGTGTGAAACGTCTTGTGTAGGGGCTCATTTTTTGTGAGATGAGGTGATGTTTTCAGTTGTACCATTGTGGGGTACATTATACTTTTTGATTGCTCGCTACTACACATTTTGTAAGGCAAAGTGACCAAAAAAATGGCTATTTTGGCACCCTTTTTATTTTTTTTAATTTTTTTTACTGTGTTCATCTGACGGAGTAGATCATGTGATAATTTTATAGAGCCGGTCATTACAGACGCATCAATACCTAATATGTCTGTTTTTGTTTTTCTATTTTTTACAATTGTATATGTGTTTATTATGGGAAAGGTGCGTTTTATTTTTTAACTTTTTTTATTATGAAAAACTCTTTTTTTAAAACTTTTTTTGTGCCACTGTGGGACTTAATCTTTTGGGGGTCTGATTCCCTCTGTAATGCATTACAATACAAGTATATTGTAATTCATTGACTGTCAGTGTATTACCAGTGTAATCGGTAAGTAATCGGTGTTGGAAAAAATTCTTCTAACGCGAGGGTCACGGGATAGGCAGCCTAACATGAAGTCTGCCATGTGCGCCAGAGTCCCAACACGCAAGAATTCCCTCTCCTCACTGGCCTGACTCTCCATTTCCTCCTCCTCCTCCAAGTCCTCCTCTTCAGCCCATACACGCTCAAGAGTTAAGGACTGAGCACTGGTACCCTCTACTGTCTCGCCGACATTCTCCTCCTCTTCCTCCTCATCCTCATCCCCCTCCTCCGATACGCGCTGAGAAACAGACCGGAGGGAGCTCTGGCTATTAAGCGACGTATCTTCCTCCACCGTCTCTTGTGACAAGCGCAAAGCATCCGACTTGATGCTGAGCAGTGAGTTTTTCAACAGGCAAAGCAGCGGGATGGTGAGGCTGATAATGGCGGCATCGCCGCTGACCATCTGTGTTGACTCCTCAAAGTTGCTTATCACCTGGCAGATATCAGACATCCACGTCCACTCCTCATTGTAGACTTGAGGAATCTGACTGACCTGACTACCAGTTCTGGTGGAAGTTGACATCTGGCAGTCTACAATCGCTCTGCGCTGCTGGTAAACTCTGGATAACATGTTTAATGTCGAATTCCATCTCGTGGGCACGTCGCACAACAGTCGGTGAGCGGGCAGTTGTAGGCGGCGCTGCGCTGCCCTGAGAGTGGCAGCATCTGTGGTCAACTTGCGGAAATGCGCACAGATGCGGCGCACCTTGGTGAGCAAATCAGACAGATTGGGGTATGTCTTGAGGAACCGCTGAACTATGAGATTGAACACGTGGGCCAGGCAGGGCACATGTGTCAGTCTGCCGAGTTGCAGAGCCGCCACCAGGTTACGCCCGTTGTCACACACAACCATGCCTGGCTTGAGGTTCAGCGGTGCCAGCCACACATCGGTCTGCGCCGTGATGCCCTGTAACAGCTCTTGGGCGGTGTGCCTTTTGTCACCTAAGCTCAGCAGTTTGAGCACCGCCTGCTGGCGCTTACCCACGGCACTGCTGCTGCGCCTAGAGCTACCGACTGAAGGCGCCGTGCCCACGGATGGTAATTCGGAGGAGGAGGAGGAGGGGTCGGAGGAGGAGGCATAGTACGTCTGAGAGACCGTGACCGAGGTAGGCCCCGCAATCCTCGGTGTTGGCAGTACATGAGCGGCCCCAGGGTCATTCTCAGTCCCAGCCTCCACCAAGTTAACCCAATGTGCCGTCAGTGAGATATAGTGTCCATGCCCGGCAGCACTTGTCCACGTGTCCGTGGTTAGGTGGACCTTCTCAGAAACAGCGTTGGTCAGGGCACGGATGATGTTCTGTGACACGTGCTGGTGTAGGGCTGGGACGGCACATCGGGAAAAATAGTGGCGGCTGGGGACCGAATACCGAGGGGCAGCCACCGCCATGAGATTGCGAAAGGCCTCGGTCTCTACCAGCCTATAGGGCAGCATCTCCAGGCTAAGCAATTTGGAGATGTGGACGTTGAGGGCTTGGGCATGTGGGTGGGTGGAACTGTATTTCCTCTTGCGCTCCAGCGTCTGCTGTAAAGACAGCTGAACGCTGCGCTGGGACACATTGGTGGACACTGTGGAGGATCGTGGAGGCGAAGGTGTGGTTTTCCGGCGGGAGGCGCTCGTGCCGGGGTCCTGGGCAGGGGGTTGACTAGCAGAGGCAGCGAGTGACGCAGGGGGTTGACTAGCAGAGGCAGCGAGTGAGACAGGGGAAGGAGCAGTGGTGTGACCCGCAGGAGGTGGTGAACGGCCTTGGTTCCATTGAGTGGGGTGTTTAGCACTCATATGCCTGCGCATGCTGGTGGTGGTTAGGCTAGTAGTGGTGGCACCCCTGCTGATCCTGGTGTGGCACAGGTTGCACACCACAGTCCGTCGGTCATCCTCACTTTCTTTAAAGAACCTCCAGACTTGCGAACATCTAGGCCTCGCCACGGGAGCTTCACTACGTGAAACAGTTGCTGCTGATGCACCAGCTCTGGCCCTGCTTCTCCCTCTGGCCACACCACTGCCTCTTACAACCTGTTCTGGTGCAGCACTCGCCTCCGCCTCAGAAGCACTGTCTTCACTCGGCATATCAACCCAGCTTGGGTCAGTCACCTCGTCATCCTCCGATTCCTCAGTCTGCTCCCCCCTCGGAATTCCTCCCCTTACAACAACTTCACCACTGTCTGACAACCGTGTCTCCTCATCGTCCGACACCTCTTTACAAACTTCTTCCACTAACTCAACATTGTCATCATCATCATCATCACCCACAGACTGCGACAGTTGGAAAACTTGGGCATCAGGAACGAGGTCAGCAGCAACCTCAGAAGTGGTTTGTGACTCTGGGAAGGGTCCAGAAAACAGTTGCTGAGAGTATGCCGGATCGCATTCCAAATTTTCCTGGGAGGGGGCAGACTGGGGGGAAGGAGGTTGAGGTGGAGGAGCCAGAGGAGTGCTCCCTTGGGTAACGTGGGTGGACTGCGTGGAAGACTGACTGGTGGACAAATTACTTGAAGCATTATCCGCAATCCACGAGATCAGCTGTTCGCACTGTTGTGGTTTCAACAGTCCTCTACCACGTGTCCCTGTAAGTTGAGACATGAAGTTAGGGAGTGTAGCTCTGCGGCGTTCCACAGCTCCCTCATCAGCAGGTACTGTCTCAACCTGCCCAGGACCACGGCCTCTGCCCCCTGCAGTAATTGAATGCCCACGCCCTCGTCCTCGACCCTTAGCCCTGGGGTTCAACATTTTCTGTATATAAGTGTATTATATAAAAAAATTTAAAAAAATGGGCCTGGTGTACTGAAACCCACAAACTTGTTCAGTCTGGTTTAATTAAGTGACGTACAGAAGGTGTCACCTGGACAGAAAATACAGATTGGAGTGAGTGTGCTGAACTGTGACGCACAGAAAGGTTACACGTAGCTGTGTGAAATGGATTTGTATCACTGAGCTAAAACAACAAAAAAACTAATTTTTTTATATATTTTTTTTATAAATTTTTTTTTTTAGTTTTGTTTTTTTGGGAACGTGACGTGCAGAAACTATCGTAGAGCTAACTCACACCCTGTTAACGGTGGCTATTTAGACTGCGACCCAGACAAATGTCGCACAGAGATTTTTGGGATCAAGCTATATACGTGACAGGCAGCAAATGACTTGGTTGTATTCAGTGACGTAGAGAAAGTGTCACCTGGACAGAAAATACGGATTGGAGTGAGTGTGCTGAACTGTGACACACAGAAAGGTTACAGGCAGCTGTGTGAAATGGATTTGTATCACTGAGCTATAACAACAAAAAAACTATTTTTTTTAATATATTTTGTTTTGGATTTTTGTTTTTTTTGGAACGTGACGTGCAGAAACTATCGTAGAGCTAACTGACACCCTACTGATGGTGGCTATTTAGACTGCGACCCAGACAAATGTCGCACAGAGATTTTTGGGATCAAGCTATACACGTGACAGGCAGCAAAAGACTTGGTTGTATTCAGTGACGTACAGAAAGTGTCACCTGGACAGTAAATAGTGAGTGTACTGAACTGTGACACACAGAATGGTTCCACACTGCTGTGTGCAATGGATTTGTATCACTGAGATATAACATAAAAAAAAGGGGGTTATATATGACGATAGCTGCACTACTAGTGCCAGCCAGCCAGCCAAGCTAGGAGACAAAAAAAATGTCTTCTAGCCCTTAGAAGGGCTGTTGGGTTCTTTGTGGGTGATTCCTGCCTAACAGAGAACTAAATGCAGGCCCTAACACTCTCCCTGAAACGCGGCAGCTCTATCCCTAACGACATCCAGACAGCATCTGAGCCGAGCACCGCGGCCAGTCAGTAGTATATTCCAGGGTCACCTGATCAGGCCAGCCAACCCCTGCTATCGACATGTAACGGCCCCACATGATGCTGGGTGTACCGTAGAGTCTCCTGGCTTGTGATTGGCTGTGTTTATAGGCGCAAAAAAAGCACGATGCGGAAGTTGCCATTTCCTCGAGCATGGCTAGATACTCGTCCGAGCAGCGAGCACTTACGAGTACCCTAATACTCGAACGAGCACCAAGCTCAGACGAGTATGCTCGCTCATCTCTAATAGTCATCACAGAGGAACAGATTTTGGGGCTATAGTGCAGCAATGTGGTATATGGTTCTGCTGGGATGGTATTTTACACTATGGTATTGCTACCCTGCCTACTTGTGTTACCCCACCGCCACCCAGCTTTACAACATGGGGCCACTTTTAGTTTTTTTTTTTCCAGGGCCACTTTAAGTTTCCAGTCCACCCCTGAAGAGGGCTCACTGTTACTGGTAACAACAGGGTACAGATTTCATGTGGATTCCACAACACAATTCTTTCCAAATTCCTAGTATAATGTCTGCTGTTTGAAAGTACTCTAATATACTGTCCCTTGCAAAAGAATTCACAACCCTTGTTGTTTTTTCTGTTTTGTTGCATTACAAAATTGAATTAAAATGGATTTTAATTTAGCCTTTGTGAAACAGCCCAAATTATTACAGTAGAATGAAAAAAAAAACTTGTTTAACCAGCTCAAGACCCATCCATTCATACTGACAAGCAAAAGGGTAACAGTGTTTTGAACTTTTGACTTTCAGACACCATCTCACCATCCACTACAGCCTAAACGTGAGACTACCATCATTTAATAGACCATCATCTTGGCTATTTCATACATAAATTGGACTTGCAACCATTTAGCATATTATTAGTTTTAATTTTAATTTTCATTATTTTGTTAATCCACTTTTGGCTTTCAACGCTGCCTGAATCCTTCTGGCATGCTCTTGATCAGATTCAAGCAGGTCTCAACCGAAATCTGTTCCCAGGTCTCTTCTATACGTTTCCAATGTTGGTACATACTGGTCGGCTCACTTGGGTATGAATGCAGCTTCAATTTTCTTCAACTCTACCCACAAGTGCTCAATTGGGTTAAGGTCTGGGGACTGTGGGGGCCAATCCAGCAAATCTACTTCATTGTCATTGAACCATTTCTTCACCAACCTTGACATATGCTTCTGGTTGTTGTCCTGCTGGAAAACTATGTCTTCCTTTTCATACCCATAGTACTCGAGTGTACGAAGTAATTCGTCTTGTAGGATACTCAAATATAGCTCAGCATTGAGACCACCATTGATCCTGAAACAACCCCATATCATCAGGCTTCCTCCACCGAACTTAACAGTTCCTTCAATTTCTTGACCCATTAGCCCCCTTTTCCCTTGTTTCTCCCAGATCCATTTTCACCCATCAGAGACTAGTCTATTGACTTTCATCTCATCACCTGTTTCCAATCTTCTACTGTCCACTGTTCATACTGTTTTTCAAACTCGAGCCAACGCTTCTTATGACGATATTGAAGTCGAGGCTTCTTCACCTTTTTTCGGGCCACCATTCCAGACTAGTGTAATGCGCAGGGGCGGATTGGAAACTTAAAGTGGCCCTAGAAAAAATACTAAAAGTGGCCCTGTTTTGTAGTCGGATCCAAACTGATGGAAGGCAGGGCTAGCAATACCACCCCAACAGAGCCAAATACCACAGCCCATCTCTAAATACTGCCAGCAGCACAAAATACATCCCCAAAATTTCTACTGGCAGGCTGTGAGGAGGGCCCAGGCGGCCAATTGGGCATTAGCCCAGTTAAAGCGGGAATATAGCCTCCAGATACAGCCTCACTGCTGAGCTGATCTGGGTCTGCTAGCCAGCTCATGCAGATACCCGAACACCAGCATCAATGGGACCAAAGCTGGAAGTGGCATTGACAGCGTGTTCCCCAAACCTGTAGCTGCAAGATTAGCCTGCACTTGCAAGCTCTGCAAGGACATTCAGGAATGACCTTGCAGAGATACTGGTAAATGTTAACTTACCAGATATATACAGTCAATGGATGGTCAGCAAGTGCCTGAAAAGTTGTGACTACGCATGTATTCACCCTCTTTGTCATATAACCCGTAAGGTCACCCTTGTGAAATCAAAGCGTCACATGATCTGTCCCATCATGTGAGTATAAATACACCTGTTCTGAAAGAGTCTGTAGCACTACTGAGCAAGCACCATGAAGACCAAGGATCTCTCCAAACTGGTCAAACATACAGTTGTGAAGTAGAGATCATGGTTGGATTATATCCCAAACTGGGAACATCCCACGGAGCACCATTAATTTCATTATAACAAAGAGGAAAGAATATGGTACAAGTACAGACCCCAGAAGAGAAGGCCACCCACCAAAACTCACAGACTGGGCAAGGAGGCCAATAATCAGAGATTCAACTACACTGAAGGAACTCCAAAGATTCACAGTGGAGATGGAAGTATCTGTCCATAGGAGCACTATAAGCCATATACTTCACAGAGTGGCCTTTATAGGAAATGTGCCACCAAAAATGTTATCTGCCAGTTAAAACCAAATAGTGACACATCTCTTTTTTTAAATCTGTTTTTATTTTCTGATTACAGATTTTTTATTCTATTTCCTGAACATGATTATGGGGGCGGCCATCTTGTCTGAGCTGTTCTTAACAGCATTAAGAAAGCATTAAGTAAATTGCTTTACGGCAGCCACATGGGACATAGACACAATGGTCTGGAGCTATTGATAAGCAGGTAACTGCAGTAAAGTGATCGGTACCTTTTATAGTTTTTGTGTAAATATAGGCATTAAAAATTAAAAATTACATCATCAAAAAATCTTTAAAAATATGTTAAACATAAAAACATGATTTAAACAATAGGTCATTTTCTGATGAGTGGCCAAAAAAGGGTAAGAAAAAACTTTTTAACAGACTTCCCGAACACTTGGAAAAAGGTTATCTGGTCAGATGAGATTATGATGAGAAAAGGTTTGTGTGGTGATTGTAATCCCAACACTTTCCATCGCACATAGAACATCATTCTCACAGTTAAGCATGGTGATGGCAGCATCGTGGGGATGATTTTAATTGACAATGGCTGTAAAACGGGTTGGGATTCAAGAAAAAAATAGATGCCAGTAAATACAAAGCAGTTCTTGAGGAATATCTGCTTCAGTCTCACAGAGCTATAAGACTGGGATGGAGGTTCACCTTAGAGCAGGACAATGACCTTACACATACTGATAAAGCTACACTGAGGAGGTTTAAGGGGCAACATTTAGGGGCACCTTTATTAAGACCGGCGTTTTAGACGCTGGTCTTAAAAAGCCCCTGAGCTGGAGGTGGATCCTCCACAGTTATGTAGATGTGCCGGCCTCTACATAACTTTAGTGTATCCACCGCCGATTCTAAGCTTAAATCAGCGTAGAAAATGATGAATAAGATGGGCCTCGCCGATGCCACAACCCCATTTTTAAACCTGTCATGAGCGAGGAAGAAGTTGCAGATTCTGCCGCAATATGGTGTGTGACAGAATCTGCGCTAGATATACTCCAAAAAGTGGCATATATCTGTTCGTAAATCACCCCCCTTAAAAGGGTATTCTTATCTTAGACAATCCTAGCGATATGCCCCCATTGTCTTATAAGTGCGGGTCCCACCGCTGGGCCCCGCACCTATATCGAGATCGGAGGGGGGAGCGTTGCGCCTGAAGGACCCCTGGGGTCCAGCCACCACCAGGCACAGCATGCGCGGCCATCGCTCCCATTCATTTCTATGTAGCCGACGGAAATAGCCGAGCGCTGGCTCAGTTATTTTCGTCGGCCCCATAGAAATGAAAGGAGGGCGGCTGCGCATGCGCAGTGCACCCTCATTCACTTTGAGGGCTCCGCTCTCGATATAGGTGCGGGTCCCAGTGGTGGGACCCGCACCTATAAGACAATGGGGGCATATCCTAGCGATATGCTCACATTGTCCAAGATGAGAATACCCCTTTAATGTCTTAGAATGACCTAGTCAAAGCCCAGACCCCAATCCAATGAAGAACTTATGGCATGACTTGAAGACTGTTCTACACAAGGGATGCTCAACCTGCGGCCCTCCAGCTGTTGTAAAACTACAACTCCCACCATGTCCTGCTGTTAACTGTAGGCTGTCCGGGCATGCTGGGAGTTGTAGTTTTGCAACATGTGGAGGGACGCAGGTTGGGCATGCCTACTCTACACTAATTCATGTGCTAACCTAATGGAGACAAGAGACTTATATCTGTAATTGCAACAAAAGGTGCCTCCAAAACGTATTGGCTTTCAGGAAGTTTATAGTTAAAATATTTTGTGGTAGACATGTGTAAATCAACTGGTACAACCCCCCCCCCCTCCCCCGCTAATCCCCCCATCATTTTAATTCCAGGTTATACTGAGACGAAACAGGAAAAACACCAATGGGGGTGAAGACTAGGATACAAATATAGTGTTGAGATCACTGTCCTCGCAATTTCCCACACTCCTGTAATGCATACATTTTAGGGCTCGTACACACGAATGTGTTTTCCCCTGTTACCGTATTGCGGACCGCAAACAGTATTGACTTAAATGGGTACTCAATCCTCAACATACGGAGCGGTGCGGAGGTATGGATTCGAAACCCATGGAAGCACTACGAAATGCTTCTGTGGTCTTTCAGTCCATGCCTCTGCAGCGCAAAAAAATAGAACATGTCCTATTTTTTTGTGGTGCGGACCGTATCTTGCGGATTGCGGACCCATTCAAATCAATGGGTCTGTATCCGTAAACAGTGTGCACACGGGGCACACATGCTTGTGTGCATGAGCCCTTAACTCTTTATGACATATCATTAAAATCACACTGCATAAACGGTAGACTCTGCCAAACCAGATGACAGCGGAGGAGACACTGGATTTATATCTTTGAAGTAACTACTACTGTAACTACTCCTCTGTCCCAGGTAGTATTTATCTAAAGATCTCAAAGTGGTGCTATGACTAAAATCTGTGCTTGTCTTAAGGCTGTAAATACTTCTGAAATGCCTGCCTCAATAAAATGTTCCATAAAAACATATGATGAACAGTGTTAGAGTTCAGTAGCACTTTGACATAGTTTGTATGTATTATTTTTTACCCTTAATATGCTAAAATTAAAACATTTTTTCAATCAAATTTCCTACCTCTCAATGGTTGTACAGTCTCATCCTGGAAGCTCGGAGATCTGTCCCCAGCTGCTCATAGTCTTAAGACGGCTCTGTCCTTGGAACTAGCTAATCTTCATTTCCCCATGATCCCTGCTACGTCGCTTTCTGTGGTACCAACCTAGCTCATGGCGGCCAATATTAACATTTAAGGGTCTTCATTCATAAAAATCAGGGTTTTATTTTTATCCTTTAAAATACAGTCAATGCTGTCATTCAGGGTACAGGTAGACACATAATAGTTTTTCTAGTAGCTACATACCTGGATGATGGTATTGATTCTTGCAATTAATGGGATTTTCCTGGGCCAACAGATCATCAATATGGGATTGGTAGGAGTCTAACCCTCTGAATCTCCACTGATCAGCTGTCAGTGGCAGCCTCAGGCTGCAGTAAATAGTGTATGGAGCCAGAACACCGTAGCTCCATATGTTCTCAAGTACCACTGCCAATGCTTCTAATCAAGTGAGTATCAGCTGATTGGTGAGGGTGCCGGGTGTCAGACCTCCACATATCTCATATTGAAGACTTATCTTATGGGTAGGTCATTAATATGTTGGTCCTGAGAAACCCCTATTGATGATGTCACATACTGATGTCATCAATATTTCATCAGTGAGGGTCTGACATCCAGCACCCCAGCCGATCAGCTGTTTGAAGAGGCCACCATGCTCCGGGAAGTGTTGCTGCCTCACTACAGCTTACCAAGCACAGCACTGTACATTGTATGATGGCAGTGCTTGGTATTGCAGCCCAGGCCCATTCAGGTGAATAGGAATGAGCTACACATAGGCCATGTTTGTCATTTTTGGTGGATCCATTGTAACAATGCCTATCCTTGGCCGCAAAGTGGACAAGAATAGGACATGTTCTATCTTTTTTGCTGAGCCATTGAAATGAATCGGTCCGCATCCTATCCGCAAAAAAATGGAACGGACACGGAAGCAAAATACGTTCGTGTAAATGTAGCCTTAGGCTACTTTCACACTTGCGTTTTGGAATTCCGGTATTGAGTTCCGTCATAGGGGCTCAATACCGGAATAAAACGCTTCAGTTTTGTCCCCATTCATTGACAATGGGGACAAAACTGAACTGAAGACAACGTAATGCTCCTAAAAGCATTCCATTCAGTCTTCAGACCGGAGAGCAAACCGCAACATGCTGCGGTTTGCTCTCCGTACTGTTTATCAGCACCAAGACGGTTCCGGAATGACCCCCAATGGAAGTCAATGGGGACGGATCAGTTTGGTGTGACACACTCAGTAAACGTCCTTTATTGACTTTCAATGGAGTTCATGACGGATCCGTCCACAGCACACCACACATGACAGACACATACACACAGACATACACACAGACATACTTACATGCTCCCAGCAACTCCGCACATCACAGGAGGAGGAAGACTGCGCGCACATAGGAAGATTCTCCCTCCACCAGAGGGCGCTGTGGGGAATCTTCCTATGTGCGCCCCATCCTCCTCCTGTGCTGTGCGGAGCTGCTGGGAGCATGTAAGTAAGTCTGTGTATGTCTGTGTGTATGTCTATGTGTGTGTATATGTGTATGTGACACCCGCCGGATCCGTGCTGCCGCTACTGTGAAAGTGGCCTAATGCTGTATGATCCTGTCAGACGAGCGGAGGTCAGAATGGGACCTCTCACTGACACAAGCTGCGAGTTTTACGCATTGAACTTGCTCGTGTGTGGCCAGGATTGTGTCAGGATCTGTTCAGGGAAAAACTGATGGTTATGCACACAAGTTCAATAAGAATAAGGCCACTTTCACACGGTCAGTATTTGGTCAGTATTTTGCAACAGTATTTGTGAGCCAAAATCAAGAGTGGAATCTACAGAGAAGAAGTATAATGGAAATATATGTGCCTCTTCTATTTTGGACTCATTTCTGGTTTTGGCTTACAAATACTGATGAAAAATATTGACCAAATACTGACCGTGTGAAAGTGGCCTAAGAGTAAGGCCTCTTGCACACGACCATGTATTTTGCAGGCTCCAGTCCGCATTTTTTGCTGATAAAATGCGGACCCATTCATTTCTATGGGTCCTCAAAACACAACGTTCGTGTGAAAGAAGCCTAACAATCTACATTTCCTAGCAACCATCAGTGAAAAACACATTGCATCCGGATGTCTTCCGTTTTTCACACAAGCCCCATTCACTTCTATGGGGCCAGAGTTGCTTGAAAAACACACAATAGAGAACATGCTGTGATTTTTCCTGAATGCAAAGATGATATGTGAAAAACGTCATGTACACAGACTCATTGAGATGAATGCGTCAGGATTCAGTCTGGATGCTATGCCTTCACTACACAAGAGGCCTTACATTCACTGAAAATACTAGGCTGTTATTTGATTGGATATAGGACGTAAAATTGCTGTCTGTACCTAGGAATAGACAACCAAACTGGGAATAAATTAACGCAATCCGCAATGTGGATTGTATTTAAAATTATTAATTGATACAAGCAGCACTCCACTAATTGACATGTTCTAGACAAATGATTAAAATACACAAGCCAACCCATCCAGCTGTAGCTGTGGAGCAGGGGGTTGGGAGACATTGAGATTTGCTGATTCTCAAAGGGCAGTAAAGCAGCTTGTGGTTGGATTACCCATTATCTTCTCAAAGAAAGGCTTCGGCGAGGGGGAGGGTCAGTCTGGGACAAGCATCTGACATCCTTACACAATTGGAGAACAGTATTTCAAAATTATGAGTCATTAGGGAAACCAGGTGACGAATAAATCTGAATACTTATGCATGAACTAAACGTTTAGCATACGTTACAATAAGGCTGCATAACGACTTTTGGCTGACAGACATTAAGAACGCAAGTGTCTGTTTTTTTGGGGGATCCATATGTCATGTCCTATTCTCAATCGTATTGTGGATGAGACTAGCCCCTACTATTGATGTGAGAAAAATACAAAACGCGGAAGGTATCCGTATTTTGCAGATCTGTTGCTTTTGGACCGAAATACGTACACAGCTGTGTGCATTAAGTCTTATCTGAGAAATATCCTCTTCGTTAGAGGAAATCACTATTGGACAAAGTTGGTTTACATTCAAACATCCTGCATATATACATGCAGTCGAACATCCTTTTATATATACTGTATATATATATATATATATATATATATATATAGTGCTTGTAATAGTGGCTGGGCTCCACTATAAGTGGTTTAACTTGGAATGTCCATTCATGGGGTGTTACATGGCATAATATTTCCCTGGAATAGCTCTAAGGGCCCTTTCACACGACCGTGGAGAACGGTCCGGGACGGTCCGTGAAAACCTGGACCATGCTCCTTCTGAGGGCAGGAGCGCATGGTGTCATTGGTTGCTATGACGCCGTGTGCTTCCTAAGGCCACCGCTGTACAGTGATACACTCTATACGAGTGTGTACAGTGTATCACTGTACAGCGACGGCCTTAGGAAGCGTACGGCATCATAGCAACCAATGACGCCGTGCGCTCCTGCCCTCAGAAGGAGCACGGTCCGGGTTTTCACGGACCGTCCCCGACCGTGCTCCACGGTCATGTGAATGGGCCCTTAGACTGGCGATAGTGAAAAAATACAAATCTAATACCAGGAATCTATCTTGTAGTTCAGAGAGAGATAGGGGATGTTTTTGTGTAAAATAAACAAGGATGCTATGGAGTCTATACTTTTTATTTTCCAATCTGGAAATATTTGGTGTGGGGTTTCCTGTTGGAATTGGGAGTTCTGTGTCAGAGTAAGGGAGGTCGAGTACACAGGGTTCAGTGATTTGAGGGCGTATTTTTCTGTCTTTCTACCCATGTACGAACTCTGCGTGTTTACCGACTCTGATCCTGCACTGACTTTGTTTTACAGATACAGTATGCATGTACTCCCTGATCCCAGCCTATCTCCTGAATGTGAGACTGCGGACTAAACAGAATTAGTTTGCAGCCTGGTTAGTTTCCTGCAGCAAAGTCCAGATCCAGCCAACGGTTAGTTGGCACAGTAGGTTCACACCCAATACCTGTTACACAGCCTTTTTAAAAAAAAAACACTGCACAGTTGGATTTCTTATGTTCCAAAAATTGTCCCTCATTGGGAGAAGATTGTGTTCAAACACACACGATCAGAAAACAACAGTGGCTTGTTCTGAACAAGTAATCCAGAAATTATATTTTACTGTGGGCAGATGCCTGGCCATATTTATACACAAAAATGGTAGTGTCAGAAGAAACAGTGGCTTGTTCTGAACAAGCACCAAAAATTATGCAATAATGGGGCTAGATGCCTGTCTGTGTTTATACACACATGCAATAGTATCAAAGGATTCTACTACAACAAATATATTTAAAATAATGTAATTTTTATTCAAAAGTTCACAATAAAATAAGTTAAAATTTGAAGAATATTATTAAAATTCACAGTGCAAATCAGTACCATAATCCCTTGTTGCATCAATGTATTTGCTCTAAAGGGGTTTTCCGGGATTTTACTACTGATGACCTATACTCAGGATAGGTCATCAGTATCTCATCGATGGGGGTCTGACACCTGGGACCCCGCCAGTCAGCTGTTTGAAAAGGCACCGGCGCTCCTGTGAGCGCTGCGGCCTTCTCTTAGCTTTTCCTAGGCCAGTGACGTCACGTTCACTGGTCACGTGGCCTAGGAGCAGCTCAGCCCCATTCAAGTGAATGGGGCTGAGCATGATACCAAGCGCAGCCGCTGTACAATGTATGGCACTGTACTTGGTAAGCTGCGAGAAGATAGCGGCAATCACAGGAGCGTCGGTCCCTTCTCAAACAGTGGCGGGGGTCCTGGGTGTCGGACCCCCACTAATCAGATACTGATGATGACCTATCCTGAGGATAAGTCATCAGTAGTAAAATCATGGAAAATGCCTTTAATATAAATATCAGGGATATGACATTGTTGATGCCACAATAGTCCCTACTGACAAACCTGGTAGCCTCTTTGAAGTTCCTTAGTATGCATCATGTATTCCTGATGAGCTGCCACTGCCTGAGATCAAAATAACCAAAACTCCCTGCTGCGGTGGTCTTATGTATCATATAATCATTCACCGCTTTGCGCTGCTAGTACAGACGCTCCAGCATATGCAATATGGAATTCCAGCAAGTTAAAACATCGCAGATCAAGTGGTCCAATGGCAGACAGTGTTCTAGCTGCAAGTCCAGGAGGGTGTTAATAGCCACATAAGAATGGCTGAAATACGTGGACACTCTCCTAGACATGGCCAACACCTTCTGCAAGCCACAATACTTTTTCGAAAAGAGTTGCAGTATTAAATTTTTCATGTGCGCCATGCAGGGAGCATGTGTTATTTTCCCCAAATGCAGCGCAGTAACAACCATGTTTCTGTCATTGTCGATGACCACATTGTACAGTACAGTTGTAGTTGGCAGGAGACAGCCAGGATACTTGCTGCTTGATGCAGAATAGAAAGTGACTCACTGTGTAGCTTTGCCCACCAAGGCTCATCAATCCTAAAACTGCATGGTAATACTTCAGTTATCACATATGATAGGAGGGAGAGAGGGAATGGAAGGGACGCTCTGCCCTGTTTCTGTTGGGGGCAGGAGAATGTCCATTGAGAAAAATGTTGGGGAGGAACCAGACTGTCATAAACGTGGAGCTGTCAATAGAGCCTGTCCTTGTTGCTGTGGTGATGTGTCGCCGCTGGAGCAGAAAACATTAAGGCCCCATTCACACGACTGTATGTATTCCGTGTCCGTATAAAAACGGAATTGAAGACATACGGAATGTCTTCCGTAGTGTTCCGCATTTTTGCGAACCCATTGACTTTTAATAGGGCTACAGACGTGTTTTGCGGCCAAGTATAGGACATGTTTCCTTTTTTTTGGGGCAGAACTTCCGTAATTTACGGATGCGGAATGCACATGGTGCAGATGATGATGATGATTGTCAAAGGCAGAAGCTGAAGCATGGTCAGAGACAAGCCAGAGCTCAGAAGCCGGTTTCAGAGGTACAGAGGATCAGACAGGTCCAGTAGTTAATGCAGGCAGCAGGCAAACAGAGTGGTCAACACAGGCTGGGTCAAACTCAGAAGATCAGAACAGAAGACCTTAGCTATTACTGTTAGTAACTCAATGCTCAGGCAACTTCCTAGGAGATTAAGCTGCCATTTAAACTTGTAATCCATACTCTATTCTGAACGCGCCCCCTGACGCTAAATTACCATTCATGCATGGCTGGGAGGTCGATCTGGGAGAGACTCTTACCGTGGAACAATGGGTTCAATGTTGCACTATAACTAGTAAAGGAAGCAGGCAGGTTACCTTAATGGAGACCTCCTTGAAGATTTTACATAGAACCTATTTTGTTCCATCCAGGCTACATGCCATCTATCCAACGGTCTCCCCTTTTTGCTATAGAGGTTGCCAGTCCATAGGAAACACCCTTCACATTTGGTGGACTTGCCCAGTGGTTCGTAGGTTCTGGACTAATATTAAAAGAGGTTTATATGAAGTATTTGGAAAAGACATTTCCCTATCAGTGCCTATATATCTCTTGGGCCTAAAACCACCGACACTCAATTATACTGAATATAAACTACTTCAATTTATTTTGATGTCAGCCAGAATCCACATAGCTTCCAGATGGCGTACACCCTCTCTCTCAATATCAGCCGTTATCCATAGGGTTAATACTATTACGTTGTATGAAAAACTAAATGCTACGCTACAGGATACCAGGGAGCGTTATCTGCAGGTTTGGGACCCTTGGCTGAAATGCTCCAAGTCTCCTAATTTACAATATTACTTGTCTCTATAATATGACATCCCAAGAGATGGGAGACCACTTACTCTTCTCCTCTCCCCTCCTTTCCCCTTCCTGCCCCTGACCGGGGGAGCCCCAAAGACCGTCTTCTCTGTCTATGTCTCTCTTAGATATAGTTTCGACAGAATTAGACGACTCACGAATTTGGATATAACGTTTTATTGTTGTATAACTGTTCTGTTTATATCATAGATTTATATACTCATTACATTACTTATGCAAATATCACCATAGGAGAAATTTATTTGCCTTCTGTATACATCCTTATGTCCTATGTGTGATTTCTCCATGTATGCAACCAATTTAATAAATACTTTTTGGAATTAAACTTGTAATCCAACCAGAGGCCATTCTGGGAGGCAAGAAGCACGCATTGCTGAAAGCATAAATTACAGGAAGTGGCGGGCATGCTCCCCTATGGGATGCCAACATGGAATGAAGCACATAGGCAGCGTGGCTGCAGGAAAGCATCTGGCAGGCACGTGCCTGTCCCATCTGGAGGAGACAGCAGTGGGCAGCGAGGCAGGAGATGCTGGGGATATTACAGGTGAGACAGCGGGAGGTATGGCAGAAGGCCCAGGCCTAATAAGCTGCTCCAGGTGTCCACCATGGTGTACACCTTACCACAAAGCGACATTCGCAAGGAGCAGCCCACATTCTCCTGCACATGAGAGTATAAAGCAGGTATTGATTTTTTAGAGAAATAATGTTGGCTAGGTATCGAAGCTGAGCACACACCATCAGTTCCCTAAAGTCAGCAGAATCCAGCGGAAAGTAGTACAACAGCAACTGCACCAGCAACTTGGATTGCTGGGCACATATACTTAGCCACACATGCCATTATGGATGACCAATGGTGCGGAGGAGAAGTAGTCTGAATGGGAGAAGCTGTGGATGAGGGTTGGCTCCCTCAAAGAAGACCAAGAGAAGGAGGACAGCCTTGTTCTGATTGCTGGTGTTCAGTTCTCTTTTCCTACTGTATCTGGTGATGCCGACTCATGTGCTACCATAGAGCCATGGTGCCTATGTTTGTGTTTGGACACCCACAGCTTATTTTCATCCTGCAGATCTTGCACACAGCAGTGGTTTTGTGTGCTGACAGTGTGGAGAAAAACTACCAGATAGGAGATGCTTCCTCTGAAGTCACCTCTTCCTCAGAACCCCGATCCGGCTCCCAGGTCCTGTCACAATCATTATAGTCCTCACCT
The DNA here is from genome assembly GCA_900303285.1 of Rhinella marina. Lineage (NCBI taxonomy): Eukaryota > Metazoa > Chordata > Amphibia > Anura > Bufonidae > Rhinella > Rhinella marina. The sequence continues at coordinate 13,532 of ONZH01011430.1, read as the reverse complement.
TCCTTGCCACTTTTATCAGATTGTGATATGTCATTATGGGCTCCTTTGCTCCCCTTACGAATCCCTCAACTGTATTTGTTCCAAATGTCACTGTCACCGAGACTACCACTGTCCCCACCTCCACCACTGTAGCTGCAAGTGCCACTAATACTATCACGACTAAAAACACAGATATTCATTGGGTCCCGTGCCTCTGCCTGAACCTCCTCCTCATGACCGTCCAAACAATCAAAGGCAGTGGCCACAAAAATTATGGCTAGTTAGCAGCACCACTCGTGTAAACAGGGGAAGTGCTGACTACATAATGTTTAGTGTATGAGAGGAGGGGGCACAAGCAATCACACACCCTTAAAAGGGTTTTCTGGTGCTTTTTTACTAATGGACTATCCTCACGAAAGTCCATCAACATCTGATTGGTGGGGGTCTGGCACCCTGACGATCAGCTGTTCTGCAGAAGCTCTGGAACCAGAATCCACTGAAGTCAATGATCGATGGTGGTGCCCAATGTGTGACACCCCCCCCTCCCCCGTCGATCAGATACTGACGACCGATATCCTGAGGTCAATATAAAAGTAAAAGGAAAGGAAAACCCTTTTAAGTCAGTCCCCTTCAGTCATTGTAAAGCTAGGAATGCAATACATTCTAAGAATGCAATAATTAGCACTGATTCACTTACATATCATTGATCAGTGCTCATGGGAAGAGAACCTAACTATGTTAAAGGACCAAAGAATCCGTGGGGGCCCCAGAGTTGTGGATCCCCACTATTCACAAATCATATCCTAGCAATTTTATAATGTAGGAGTAACACTCCAACCTTCAGTTAAAAGATTGTTACTTTCAGGATTTAGTCCCTTCCCAGTTCCTGCATACACAGCATCTCCCTCCTAAATCTTATCCTAGCCACATGCAGTCCTCCTGGATCCAGCAGAGCAGTGCTGAAATTTGGCCTATGTCCCGCATAACCTGACTTTAACTGTATCCACGTCCTCAGGACACACATACAGTTGAACACAATGCTGCACGCCGCACAATGTGTCCCTCTTTGTTCGATTACAAAGTTGGGAGGAATGACATTGTAAGGGATCATGCATACAACCATATGTATTCTGCGGTCCACAAAAAATACGGATGACGTCTGTGTACAGCTGGCCCCTAATAGAACAGTCCTATCCTTGTCCGTAATGTGGACAATAATAGGACATGTTCTATCTTTTCGCGGAACGGAAATACGGAATGCACATGGAGTAACTTGAACAATGAAGGGTTCCACATATGGTCCGCAAAAAAAAAAAACGGAATGGGCACAGAAAGAAAATACGTTCATGTGCATGAGCCCTAACGTGAAGCAGGGAGCCTTCTGGGCTGTGGAATCAGCCTCTGTGATCATCGGAGGAACTAGGTGAGTATTTACTGTCTTTTCACTTTCTCTGAAGGGATCACACATCAGATGTGACCACTGTGAGGGGGCACATATCAGGGCAGAACTACTGGAAAGAGGGCTGATTGTGGGATAACTACAGTGAGGGGCACAATATGAGCATTACTACTATGCAGGGGGCAGTTATGGGCACAACATCTGTGAGGGGCAGAACGTGGGCATTACTACTGTGCCCTGGCACAAAGGGAAAATAATTACTATGTCGGGGCATTTAGTGGAGTGTGTGTGTATAATTATTTTGGGCAGAGTTCGTGGTCTAGCGCCACACATATCGTCTCGCTTGCGGTTTTTCAAAAGTGGCCAGGTATGCCCAAACCTCCCAGGAGCCCATACACACAGCTTATTATCCCAGCACATAGCCACTGCCTTTTATAAGATCTCCTACACCTGCCCCTCCCCCTGTAAGACGTATCGAGGATTGAACACACGCCTCATACAACGCATGCCCCTCCCTATCCGGTCAGGTGACCTATGTTTTGCTCCGCCTCCTCCGCTCTGCTGCACCGATGAAGTGAGCGCAGCCTGGTTTCATAACAAGCTGTACCTGTGCCCGCCGTCCTTGCCTGTCATGTCGGCTGCATACCGGATAGTGGTGGGCTCCCTGGCGCTCGCTGGCTGGACGGGGCTCGGCTGCTTACTGTGGGCCTTTATAGCACCGAAGCAGGACCAGTTGTTAGAAATGCGGACGGTAAGGGTCCTGTCAGTGCGGGGTGTAATAACCCGACTGTCAGTAAAGAATGGCGGGGCTCAGGCTTCCCCTCACACCCAGAGGCGCTCACAGACCCCGCACCAGTACTGGCTGCAAAGTGTGTGCACCTGTGGTATACCCTGCCTGTTATCTGTGGGCACGTCAACCTGCAAATAGGAATAATTGAGGTGTTTATTGTAACTCTGCCCCAGCCATGTTTAACCCATGCTCTCCATACAGTCCTTTTTACCAGTGCTGTGTAGGTGATGTCATCGTGGACGTGACATCACAGCTGTATGATTAGACCGCAGTGGATGCACATTTATTTGGTCACCATCACTGTATTCCCTTTTTGACACCTGGTGTACTCAAGTCACTTGTGGAGACCTCCGGCCGTTCAGTTTCTTTTTTTTTCAGCCAGTTTTTGTCAGAACTGGAAAACACTAGTAAAACATGTACTCTAGAGACTTAAAGGGGCTGTGCAGCGGTATAATATTGATGACCTATCCTGAGAATAGGTCAATGTCAGATCAGTGGGGGTCTGACTCCCGGCACCACCACCATTCGGCTGGTGAAAAGGGTTCAGCAGTTGTAGTGTCTCTGCATGCTGCTACCAGGGAGATGGTGTGCAATGGAAGGGGTTATCCAACACCTATAATGCCCAGGCCCCTCAAGCAGGGTATACTTGCCCCGCTCCCAAACCACCATGTCGCTCCTGAAGCCTGCATGGCTGCCATTGCATCGCCCCACGTTGTATGGATCAAAACATATGGGGTGAGGGGGGTTGTCGGCCAATAGTAGGCTTGTGACACTGGGGGGGGGGCTTGTTCCCGTTGCGGCCTGCTATCGGATGTCCCTGCCCCCAATGTCCATTTCAGACACCCCGCAGGAGTGATGTGGGTCCGGGGAGTGAGGGAAGTATAACATGTACAAATAGACCAGGCATTTTGGGGGGGGGGGGTTGGATAACCCCTTTAAACTTTAAGGATGCAGCACTGGCACTGTGACCCCTTCGAACAGCTGATTGTTGGGAGTGCTGGGAGTCAGACCCTTGATCTGATGACCTGTCCTGAGGATAGGTCATCAATGTTATACCACTGCATGACCCCTTTAAAGGGATTTGGCCATTTGGACGTTTATGAGGAATCCATATCCCATAAATATCTGAGAAGTGCGGGTCCCCAAAAAATTGGCTAATTTTGGGATGCCAGCGGTCCCCATTCCCAAGACAGGTGCATTTGTGGTGTATGTGTAAATTTCCCATGAGTATCCAGATGGGAATGCCTCTAATGTATAAGTCCTAAGGAATTTGGTGCAGTGCCACCAGAATGTTAACCCTTGGATAGTCGTAATGCAATAATGGAGGCAACGCCAGCTCTTTCTGTCGCTGTTTGTTTACAAAGTGCAATGATGATGTGCTGGTGCACGTCACCGCTGATGCCAATCGCTGTCCTCTGCATTCCAGCACTGAAGTCAGTGATTGGCTGGAGCAGTGATGCATACCTCCCAACTTTTGAAAATTGCAAAGAGGGACAATGTGTGGGGTGCACATCACGGCAGTTTTTTTCATACTAGACCACGCCTCTAGGTCCACCCAAAGTATAATTACTGGAGCCCCTGCGGCAATTTTATTCTTGCGTTTCAGTGTTCATATATACCGTGTTTCCCCGAAAATAAGACAGGGTCTTATTTCTTTTTTTTTTTCCTCTGGAAAAAGGGTTAGGGCTTATTATTGGGGTAGGTCTTATTTTTGCCCCCACTGAATATATACCGGTATGTCATTTTATTTTTTTTGCCCCCGGGCCCCTCTGTACACACAGACAAAAAATATACTTACTTACACTCCGCTCCGGACTTCTTCTTGTCTCCCAATCCTGTCATCCGGCGTGTGCTGTGTCATCCCGTCAACCAGCGTGATCCCGTGAGACCCGACGCTGAGATCACGTCTCGTGGGATCATCACAGGGGAGATGTCTTGCCAGATAGGGTTTGGGTATAGGTGTGTGTATAGGTAACTAACTGCGCAGCGCTGTGTACTATAGTATGCAGCATTGCGCAGGTAGCGTCACCAGCAGAGAGGCCCTGACTGGCTATTAAAATCACTTGCGGGCTGCAACCCCCTGGGCCTGGACCGTAACCCTATGTGTCTAGGGCTTATTTTTGGAGTAGAGCTTATATTTTAATCCTACTCCAAAAACAGGGCAAAATAGCACTAGGGCATATTATCGGGATAGGTCTTATTTTCGGGGAAACAGGGTATATTAGCACATAAATCATCAGAGTATAGATATTTTAAGGTACAAATTGCACCAAATAATGATGTTCTGGTCTAATATACAGGTAGAAACCTGTAGGAGCAATTTAGTACATTTATTAATGCACATTTATGCATTAATTCCCCAGGTCAAAAAGAGGGACATTTAAGAATCAAAGAGGGACTTGGGTCAAAAAGAGAGACACTTGGGAGGTATGGTGATGTCCCGTGCACCTCAGGAGGCCTCTGAGGACCATGATTGGCTGCAGCGGTCACGACTGTATACCAGCACATCACCCTTTGAAATAAATCTTAATTTCTACTCTCATGTTATCAATGTTACAGAAAGAAATGAAGGAAAACCCGCTTAGGATGGCGGAGTTACGTAGTCAGAACGAGATGGTGCTTAAAGTCCTGAAAAAGGCTGCAGAGACCGACGCGAACATCACCAGTAATCCGCAATGGAACTCAAGATGATGAATCCACCAGTGCTCCAGTCGTTGGGCTCACTACTCCTGCTGCTTCAATTTGTCTATTGGGAATCTTACTGTATTTGGACCTCAATGGAGACTTTTCCTTAATGGCTTCTGAAACACAGTCCAATATAACTGTCCGCAGAGGAAATCTCAATACTGTACTGCCCTGCTCATGAGACAAATGCCCATGCAGCACAAGAGAACAGCATGCAATCCCCTAGGAAACATGGAAGCTCTTGGCACCCACTATTTTAATCCTTAATGAACTTTTTGATTCTTTTTGGCATTGGATGTACTATTGTATAATATATAAAGATGAGCGAATTGATTCGCATGAATTGAATTTGTTCAAAGATCAGCCTGAGCAAGACTTAAGCGATCCTGGCCACACTGCAGGCTGTCAATCTAACAAAAGAGGGGACGGTTAGGCGGTGTGCTTACCTTGATTTGAAGCAAGGAAGCCGCTGTCCCCTTGACTTGAAGCTAGCCGGCAACATAGCGCTGATGGCGCTTAAAACATCAGACTACAGGATCAAACATATGATTGTTTACAGACTGAGGGCTACTATGGGGTACTGCTGGGGGTTTTATATGCATTTTTGAGGTGACAGGTTCCCTTTAAAAGGCTTTTCCTTTATTTTTATATTGACGGCCTATTGTTAGGATACGTCATCAATATGAGAATGACGGGGGTCTGACTCCCGACACCCTTTTGGTCAGCTGTTTGAGGAAGCCACGGCATTACAGAAGCTCTGATGAGTGCTGCAACCGCCTCTCAGTTTACTATGCACAGCACCGTCCATTGGGTGGGATTTAGCTGCTCTAGGCCATGTGGCCAATGGACATGATATCACATGGCCTAGGAATAGGCCTAAATGCCGTATAGATTACCATTCACTTCAGTGGGTCTGTGTAAAAAAACGCAATGTACTCTTTGTGCATTCCGTGTCCACGTGGCCGTTCTGCAAAAAAATAGAACATGTCCTATTATTGGCCGTATTACTGAAGATATGAAAATCCCAGCGTACCCCTTTAAGAAGGTGAATTTTTGGAACAAATTTGATTTATATGAATCGATTTGCACATATCTAATGTATTTAATAAAATTTACGTTCTTCGCTGCATGGTTTTACTTTTTTGTGTAATATTTTATTGATTTTTTTTTTTTTTTTAAGGATAAGGTTTACACCAGAAAGTACAGCTACCAAGCATTAATCCAGTACAGTAAATACATCCTATATGAACCAGGAATTGGCAACCCATGGCACTCCAGCTGTTTTGAAACTACAACTCCCAGAATCCTCCATTCACTTTTACGGGAGTTACAGGCACAGGCAAGAAAGTGTGCATGCTGGGAGTTGTCGTTTCACAGCAGCTGGAGGTTGCTGATCCCCGAACTAGGGTCTTGTATAGCTCCAGTATTTCCCATAGTCACTATAGCTGTAGCCCATATGATATCTTTGCATATGTTGCTTGGAAAAGGAAACAAAGAAAATAAGGAAAGTACAGAAGAAACTAAGAGGGAGGCAAAAACTTGATGATGGTATTAGCATCTGGAATTTCAGATGTACAGTGTAACTTCCCATGATAGGCCATAAATATCTGATTGGTGGGGGTGCAGGGTGTCAGACTCCCACCGATCAGCATTTCTGCAGTAGCTCCTGCCCTGGAAGTCAGTGCTGGACCTGGACCGTTGTGCACTGGACGGAGCTGCTTACCCATTCACTGCAGAACATTACATCAACAGGTATGTTGGGCGTTGGACCCCTGCCAGTCAGATATTGATGGCCTATCATGAGGAGAGGCCATACGTGTAAAGGGTTGGACAACCCCCTTAAAGACGGCCATGTCACAAACCTAGGATCATATTTAATTGCTTTACTTAATATGCCAGTAACCATTCTACTGATAAAATGTTTAAGGTAGTGTCCCTTGCTCCTCCTGCTACCTCTGCCATCCCGTCTTGATTGAAGGGACCCGGTTCCTGCATCTCAGCTGGCCCTGTCAGTCACATAGAGGCAGAAGGAGCAAGGGTGCAAGGAGTGGTTTGGGCACATCCTTCGTGCTCATTTGAATATGGCTTAAAGGGGTTGTCTGGGTTCATAGTTGAACCCAGATATATTCCCTTCTTCACCCAGGCAGCCGCTATGACCGGAGCATCTGGTGCTCTAATGCTCTCCTTTGCCCCGCACTCAATTTCGCAGGGAAAAGGCTTTTTTTTTTTTTTTTTTTTTTGAGATCCGGTGATGTACCAGGCCCTCCATGGGCAAAAGCAAGACTGCACTAATGGGTGGGCGTTAGTGCTGCCTTAGCCTGTAAAATGGATCAGGCAGCGCTAAAGCCCGCCCATCAGTGCCAGCGACACTGCCAGGCAGAAGCCTCCTAGCGGTGTAAAGAAAATAGACAAACAGGCCTTGTTTCCATGGATTGGGATAATTATTGGGGATGTACCTCAGCACGAAGGCTCATTCCCTATAAGTGCCCCATATAAAAGCACTTTTATTAACCTGAAGAACAAGAAAATGGCATACACCAGGAGATTGCACCTTCCATGTGACACCTTAGATTGTGGGCAATGAACAAGCTGGCAATAATCAGGAATGAATAGTTTGTTCCCAGTCATTGCCCTGAGTATTGGCTTGTGTAAAGGGCCATTAGTCTAAGTGCCATTATAATAGAAGCTCTTGGCAGTCGCTCTTTCAGACTCCCTAACGAGTCATTTTTCAGCCACTTCATCCGCAGGGTCTTCACTTTCTTCCTTTCCTATACAATCAAACCAGAAATGCTCGTTGCATGCATAATGACTGATGGAGAGCCGCATGACATCAGAACGTGATCCGACCTGCTGGGAAATGTTCTTACCTCAGTAACTATTTGTATGGGAATCAGCATTTTCTAGATTATTGGATGCTACATTGTAGTTGAACACAATTGTAGTTGCCACTCAAAATCACAATAAACTGTGGCCTTTTGACAGTAAGCCATGTGCCCAGCGTCCTCCCATGACCTTCAGGGGGCGGCCTGTGTGTGGGATTTAGAGCTCCCACGCGATCAATCACATCTACCCAGTTTTTCTAATGCCCTTTGGCTGCCCTCTTGCCCTTCCTCTCTCCTCACTAACCATTTATTACTGTCTTTAGAAAGGAATGTGTTGTTTCTGCACAGCAAAGAGGAAACTGGTCAAATGTAAGTCTTTATATAGTAGCAGTGGTCAGACCGCACAGTTTGTAAATGTATACGTTCATCTTCCAGCTTCACATTAGCACACAGCTATATGGTCACATATTACAAGTATGGCAGTATTCAGACTGTGTACCGTAACCACATGCGGCAGAAGCGGCAGTAGCAGCAAACTGAGATATTCACAATCCCATGGACATTTTCTACAATCTGCACGTAATTTGGCAGATTTCTGGCAGATCCTATGCGGATTTTCCCTTGCAGAAAATCCGCAGTCGAACTCTAGAGGTGAGTACGGTTGTCACGATACCATAAAAAAGCATTGTGATACTTGATACCATTCGATACTACGCAAAAGAAAACACCAAAAAAGCCGTGTGCATTCCACATTTTATGGAACGAACGTCGTTCGTAGAACAGTCCTATCCTTTTTTTTTGGGGGGGGGGGGGGGTGGAATAAGATGACAAAAAAATGGCGAATCCCGTGTTTTTTAATTTTTTTTTTCTCCATTACAGTGTTCACCACATAAGAGATATTTTTAAATATTTTAATAGTTCTGACTTTTTTGGAAGCAGCGATACCTAATATGTTTACTTTTTTATTGTTTATATATTTTTATATGTAAAATTAGGAAAGGAGGTGATTTAAACTTTTTAAATATTTTGGTGTTTTTTTAAAAAAAACTTTTTATTTAATAACTATTAGCCACCTTAGTCCAGGGAGCGGTACGCGCAGTAGCGCAGCCTAGTATTGGAAAACGGCAAATCCCAGTATCGTATCGATCAGAGTGAAAAAGTATTGATTGGTTATTGAAAGTTTGATACCTGGTGCAACCCTAGAGGTGAGTATGGTCAGATGTCCAGTGCGATAAAGTAGAGTCTACGGCCTCAATCAGCCAGCCAAAATTTTGTCAGTTTAGCATCTGTATTAGGCCTCATGCACACGTTCCGCTTTCTATCCTTTTTTCAGGATCCTGGAAAAAGGATAGAAAAAACGGACCCATTCACTTGTATGGGCAACGGACAGGCATCCGTTTTTTCACGGATGCCTGTCCATTCCGTTTTTCAGATCCTTTTTCACTGGTGCATGTCCCATTTTCATCCGTTTAAACGTGACGGATGGCTCCATTGAACTCTATAGGAGCGTCCGTGAAAACGGATGGAAACGGGTATGTATCTGTTTTCCATCCGTTTTCCATCCGTTTTCACGGATAGGTTGCTTGGAGACACAGAACCAGTCAGAACCAACCTAAATTTAAAAAAACGGATCTGTTTAAACGGATGAAAAACGGATCCGTTTAAACGGATGGCAGTCCGTTTTAACAGATGAAAAACGGATAAAAAACGGATTTAAAAAAACGGACCGGGTGCAGACGGAACGTGTGCATGAGGCCTTAGGATTGCAAATCCCAGCTTCTCTGCTGGTCTAATGAACTAATTTTGCGGATGGACCTAAAATGTAGCCATGTTATGTCACTGCTTCCTGCTCTGGTCCAAGCAGTCATATGATTGCAAGGGTGGGGTATCTGCATGAGCTGCTGGGTCTTAGCAGCCCTGTACAACCTCTTTGGGGCTGTATTCCTACTGTTCTACAACACAATGGACAGAGCTCTGAGGATCTGACTTCTGTAACCGGAGCTATTCCTGTAAAACTGCGAGAGGCCACATCAGCAAGGATGTGGCCCCTCGACAATCAGATATTGATGGCCTATCCTGAGAGTGGACGACCCATTTAAAGAATATTCCATAGTGAATATTTAAGTCTGCAGTGACAGAAGCCCAAACTAGTTTATGAAGGTGCATGTCATATTAAATGTATTCAAAATAGAAGGAGCAGTATCAACCTACATGGAAAGATCTCCTGCAATGAGCTTCACCAGAACAGTCGTCATTAGTGTTTGCAGAACACACATTCCAAGTCATAAACAGTGTAAAGTGACTGAGGAAGAGACAGCCTCCTTCAAGGTCATTCATATGATAGTCTTGGCAAGCTTTGTAGGACAAAGGGTAGACGTGGTCTGATTCCATTACCAATTACTGTATCTATAAATTTAAAAAAAACAAAACAGATAAATATACTGCTTCAGGGATATAACCATTTTCTTTAGAATGTCCAATACAAGCTAGTATTCATCAATAGGTATTCACTGTATCGTTCACATGCTTATGATCAGGTATGAACATTCTTATGAATGCTTGTTTAGTCAGTCATTGTCTGAGTAAAGGTCCCTTTACATGGGACGACAGAGCAGCAATCTGCTGCTTGCTTTACATGCAGCAATCTCCTCCACAGTATGGGGAGGAGCGATCACCAATGCCATTGATGTTCCCCATACTGACTTATTGTTTGCTGGCAGCAGATCGTGTTTATACGGTACCATCTGCTGCTGGCAAACACTGATTTTTGTGTGTGCAGAAACGATCGGATAATTGGCAGCACATTTACACTGCCAGATAATCACTAACACGCGTCTTGTTAGCAATTATCTTTGGGATTCTCGGCCTATGTAAAGGGCCCTTAAAGAAGCACTCCCACAAAAAATGTTATTCTCTGACCTGCTAGAAAGGTACATGATGTAACCTGTTGTGAAGGTAATCTTATCAATGACTGTATCTGTGAGTTATAACCTACCTTCTGATCCTCAGCTGTGTCTCTCCAAATAACACAGCATCTTATGTGTGGACAGTTTCTCTATGTATTCCTATGGGAGCCTCAACGTCAGTCACATAGGAATGAAGGGAGGGGATAGCTCACAAATACAGTCACTGATGAGAAGATTACATTCAGTCCAGATTACATCATGTACCTTTCTAGCAGGTCAAAAAAACCTTTAAGGCTGGGTTCACATGTTTTAATTCTGGCAGTGTGTGCCGGCCGAGGACTTTTGGCATTTTTGTCTGGTCAAAATATATGCTAGAAACCGGCTGTGTGCCATTACAGACTGGGGATCCGGCAGGGCACGGTGCTACACCAGATACGGTAAACTCCAGCAGTCTGGTCCTTTGCTGGAACAGATTGCCGGAGTTAATAAGCTCAGATGTGAACCTAGCCTAAAAGAGTCCTGTTTCAAAAATACCTGCACGTCATCTCGCTTGTAGAGGCTTTCCAGTGTAATTCAATGTAATCCCATTGGGATGAGCGGTTGTAATTACACTGTGCCGCTGCTGAAAATGAGATGGCGCACAGGTAATTTTGAAGCAGAAAGACTCTTTTATACAGCCAATAATTGACCAAATTGACTGTAGATTTATGGCAGAAGTCAGATATTTAAATATGGTGCCCACTCGGAAGCAGGCACCATAGCCTCTGGGTGCCAGCTGTTTTAAATGGCGATAACACCAGTTGCAGACTTTTAACTCTACATTTGACCACGGTATCTGAAAGACGTAAACCCGGAAGCACTGTACTGGTACAGCTCCTCCTTGTGGAGATAGGGGGAGCTGTTCATTCCCTGCAACAGCATCGGCCCCCTGAAAACCCATCATGTGCATTTGAAGAGAAGGCAAGAAGCACCATGTGCGTTTGAGGCCTAGTTTGGAGATTTATACATAACACTGGCTGACAACTGCAGAGGCTGTAAGGTAAAATAAAAAAATCCCCAAGAAGTAACCCCATTTTAGAAACCATATCCCTCACAGAATGTAGTAAAGGGTGTAAGTGAGAAATTTGACCCTTCAGATGTTTTGCAAAAGTTAATGCACCTCGGATGGTGCCAAGTGAAAATTGCAATTTTTCCTCAGATGCCATTCATTTCAGTGCCCAATATATTGTGCCCAGAGTTTGCCAGTTTGAAAAGTAAGCCCTCTTATTATTCTGTGCTTGTGGTTTTAGAAATACCCTATATACATTAATACCCTGTTTGCAGGCTGCAATACAGCCAAAGCCAGGCAACGGCCGTGTGCATGAGCCATTACTTTATTGTGGCTGGTCAATATGATTACAAAGAATCAAATTTTATATATAATTTTTTTTTTTTAGTTTTTTTTTTTTTAGTTTTACTACTTTTACACAGTGAAAGCATTGGGAAAATGATGCGAAGCACCAAAGGGACAGGTAGAAACGTGGTCAGTGGGCAAGTCAAGGTAAAAGACAGTTAGGTAATTAGGCAGTAGGTTAGGGCAAGCAAGACAGGGAAAGATTCTTAAGATAGCAGCAGCTGTTTTGCTGTTGCCAATAAAAAGGAGAGCTTCAAGCCAGAAGCTCTTAGTTGCTGTGCTATCCCATCTAAGATGGTGCAGGGTGTTGCCTGCCAAATGCTCAACTTGCCTCATGGTATATGTGGCCATGCCTGTAAGAGGAACAGAAGATACATATTAATATATTGACCTTGGCCTTGTGGCAGTAGCTAGTGAGTGTGTTGGAACAGAGAGACAAAGGATAGAGCGCTCCTGCTTGTAGCTACCTAGTAAGCAGTGAGTTGTGCTATTGGGAATTGGGTCTCAATTGACATCCCTAAGATCTAACAGGTGGAGGAATTTCACATCCTACATTACAACTGGCTCTAGACTGACTCTGGGCTTGTTTTACTGCTCTTAGAGTGACCCAGGGAGCCAGCGACTGGTTTGAGATCAGATCCCGGCTCAAAGTGTATGTAGGTGAGTTATGCCTGACAGAAAAATTAGCCTGCAACTGATTACAGGCCAGATCCTAGGTTGAAATGTATGCAGATGAGTTCACCCTGATAGAAAGAGGAGCCTGTGCCTGGTTACAAACAAGATTTTAGGTCAAAATGGCTAAAATCGGATGAGCCACACCTGACATTGAGAGGAACCTGCAAGTGGTTATGAACCTCTGTCGAGTGTAAACTTTGTGGGTTATCAACACGGACACCCTGTAAATGAACTGAGCCATATGGAGTTACTGAGTTTGCTACTTGTGAATGCTAAAAAAGTCAAAGCTTTGATAACACTGTGTGTGGTAAAGCAAATTGAGACAGACTGTGACTGCTTTATTGTGTACTGAACTGTGGCCTACTACTGTGTGCCAAGGGCAAATCCTGCTAAGTGGAGTGCCATCTGATATGCCTGTAGTGGAGAAGTTTATATAAGAGACTGTTTTCTCATTACCATAGTATAAAGAATCTGTTCCCTGTTACTGTATCTGCCAATATTATTATAGTATTGCTAATAAGTGCAACCAATACAATTGTACATGTTGTATTTTCATTCCGGCTGCCTCTCAGCAGGGGTTAACGTGCTGTGGCCGGATCCGCGGCCTGACCCCATTACAGTGAAAGGGGCCGGAGCTCAGTTCCGGCCCCACACGTGGACCTGCGGCAGCACGGATCCGGCAGGCTGTTCACCCACCGGAACAGCCTGCCAGAGCCATGCACCGCAAGTGTGAAAGTAGGCTTAGTCATTAATAGTTGTTGAAATGTAACAGCGTAATAAGTACTCCTGGGACATAATAGGAATGGGGCTCCATTCCAACTTGACCACCATTAACAGAAGGTTAAAGTGTGACTGTCATGTTTTCAGCAAAAAATCAATTTTA
>ONZH01011429.1:0-25025 GCA_900303285.1 Rhinella marina | reverse complement strand
ACTGTCACAGGCTGTGTTTTCTTCTTTCTCCTTCTTCAATACTACTAACATCCCAGCTACTATATGTAGCGTGGAAGCGGGGATCGCGGCAGCAGTCAAGGAACGGGACACCCCGGTGTGCTGGGCGGTAGCAAAAAGGGAAAAAAAACAGCAAAGCGGCAAATTAGTTGTTGTGGCTCGACACAACACACCACGGTAAGGAGCCATTTTTCTACAACTAACCACACCATCTGTCTCATAATGCACATGTTGGCGCTGCATTCCTCCTTTCTTTTCTACAGTAATGTAATTTATCGCACATAAAAATACTACAAATGCCTTAATTGCTGTTTTTTGCCTATCTACCACCCAAAAGTTATCAAAAAGTCTTTTGGATCCCAAAATAGGGCCAATAAAGATAACTTGTCCCCAAAAAATCAAGCACTCACACAGCTCTGTAGAAATTTAAATTAATGAGGTGTTGAAAACATTTTTTATTGTTCAAAAGTAGATAGTTAAAAAAATATATACATTCAGTATCCCAAACTGAATGTCACAAATTGTAAACCATAAAAAGACAATGACAATATTGCAGTTTTTTTCCATTCCCCCAGAAAGTTGTTTTTGTAGGAATCTGCAACTGAGCCTCCAGTGGAGATGTGAACAAGCACTATTGGACCTTTTGCTCAAACCACAATAGCTATTGTTGCTTTTGCTTATCAACCTCTCTAGATTTTAACTTTTTAATTATTATGTATAATTCTTATGTACTTTACCCCCTTCAGGACATTTTTTACCTTCCTGATACGGTCAAATTTTGCAAATCTGACATGTGTTTCTTTATGTGGTAATAACTGTGGAATGTTTACTTATCCAAGGGATTCTGAGATTGTTTTCTCGTGACACATCGTGATGGTAAATGAGTCGATATTTTTAACCTTTATTTATAAAAAAAAATCCCAAATTTATGGAAATTTGGAAAAATATACTATTTTCTTAATTTGAAAGTCTTTGCTTTTAAGACTGATATCTCATATTCACCATATGTCACTATATGTCTTTATATTGGAATCATTTTGTAAATGTCATTTTATTTTTTTAGGACGTTAGAAAGTTTAGAATTTAATGGGGTTCTCCAGGAATTAAGAAAATGAAAATACTTAAATATTACTTTATAAATATATTCCCAAATAGCTTTCATTATTTATAATGGCTCATGTTGTCTAAGGAGGAAAATCAGGGGACACAAAATGGCCACCGTTCTGTTAGTACAAACAAAATCTGTCCTAAACACACAGGAGGACAAGTTACTTCATAACACTGAGGTAAAGAACTGCCTCATTCTCCTCTCTGTTCGTCACGGATTATGATCCTAAATATAGGTGATAAGATCTTAAGCTGAATCTCTGTAGGAAGAGGTTCATGATGAGACATGAAGTACAGAGAGGATGGACAGGAAAGACTGTGGTAATGAAGACTGCATACAAGAGTTGCTCATTCTCTTCATGAACTCCATTCCTACAGAGATTAAACTGAAGATCTTAGCTGTATTCAGGACCATAACCCCTGACAGTCGGAGCAGAGAGGAGGATGAGGCAGCTATTTAGCTCAGTGTTGTGAAGTAACTTGTCCTCCTGTGTGATTAGGACAGGTTTTGTGTGTACTAATAGGATGGCGGCCATTTTATTTCTCCTAATGATTGCTCCCTAGACGAAATGAGCCATTATAACTAATGAAAGGTATTTGGGAATATATTTATCATTAAGTAATATTTAAGTATTTTCATTTTTTTAATTCCTGGAGAACCCCTTTAAGAAGTAAATTTTAAGAAAATTTCTAAAACTCCACTATTTAAAGGATCAATTCACTTTGTGGCGCTTACACAGTAGAAACAACCAATAAACTTTCCCATTTTATAAACTACATCCTCAAATTATTCAAAACTGATTTTACAAACTTTGTTAACCCTTTACATGTTTCACAAGAAACATTTTTACAGGAAAATGGAAGTCAAATTTCACTTTTTTTTTGCAGAGTTTCCATTTTAACTATTTTTTTTCTGTAAGACAACAAGGGTTAACAGCAAGATAATCAATATTTATTACCCTGATTCTGCAGAAACACCCCATATGTGGTTATAAACTGCTGCAAGGGCACATTGCAGGGCTCTGAAGGAATGCCATATGTTTTTTTTAGGGCAGATTTTGCTGGGATGGTTTTTGGGTGCCATGTCACATTTGAAGAGACCCTAAAGTATCCCTACAGTAAAAACCACAACAAAGTGACCCCATTTGGAAACTACACCCCTCAGGGAATTTATTGAGCGGTGTACTGACCTATTTGTTCCATAGAATTTAGAAATACTTGGTGGTGAAAATGAAAAAGTTTATTTTATTCCAATAAAATGTTGCATAAATCCCCCCATTTTCACAAGGGGTATCAGGAGAAAAAGCACCCCAAACTTTGTTCAGCATTTTCTCCTGACACCCCATGTGTGGTCATAAACTGCTGTTTGGGCACATGGATGGGTTTGGATGGCAAGATGCGCCTGTTGGGCAGATTTTGGTGGAATGGTTTGGGGTAACATGTCACATTCAAAGAGACTCTGAGGTACTGAAAGTGGAACCCCCAAAAAGTGGCCCCATTTTGGAAACTTCACTCTTCAATACATTTATTGAAGGGTGTAGTGAGTGCTTTGACCTCACAGGCTTTTCACAGAATTTAGAATTACTTGGTTGTTACAGCAAAATTTTTTCCAATAAAATTTTTCTTCAGCTTCAGATTTTTCATTTTTAAAAGGGATAGGAGAAAAAGAACTCTAAAATTTGTTATGCAATTTCCACTAAATACGGAAACACCGCATATGTGGTCTTAGTGAGGAGGAGTGTAGTGACCCAACAGGCCAAAGTGCTCACTATATTTAGAAACACTTGGCCATAAACACGAAATAAAGCAACATTTTTTACAATAAAATGTTGCTTTAGATTTTTCATTTTTTTAAGGGATTACAGGAGAAAAAGGACTCCACAATTTGTTACCCATTTCTTCCTGAATATGGCAACACCCCATATGTGGTTTGAAACTGCTCTTTGGTCACACTACAGGGTTCAGAAGAAAACGAGTGTCATGTGCATTTGAGACCTAGTTTGGTGATTTATACAGCACTGGCTGAAAATTTTCAGATGTTCTGAGGTAAAATAAAAGAGGAAACCCCCAAGAAGTGACCCCATTTTAGAAACCACACCCCTCACAGTATTTACCAAGTGGTATAGTGAACATTTTGACCCCACAGGTGCTTTGCAAAGTTAATTCACAGCAGAAGCAATTTTTACACAGATCTCAGTGCCCAATGTCTTGTGCCCAGCATAGGCCAGTGTGAACAGAAAGTCCTCTTATTATTATTCTGTGCTTCCTGGTTTTATAAACACCCTATAATGAGCAGGGGGCGATGCGAAATGAATTGCAAGTTTTTCATACGTATGGCATTTCAGGGCCCAATATGCTGTGCCATCTAAGACTCACACCACACTCTTTAATTGTTAGGTGGGTTCTGCTGGTTATTGAAATACCACAAATATGGATGTAATCTGCTGTTTGGGTGCACTGCAGGTTTCAGAAGGTAAAAACCACCTTTTGATGCACAAATTGTTGAGGATTTGTTTATGGGAGCCATGTTGCTTTTGAAAAGCCTCTGGTGTACCAGTGCAGCCATTTTCTGACAACCATAAGTTTCTTTAATTTCCTCTATGCGAGAGCTTATTTTTTGCGGGATGAGTAGCTATCATCATTGGTTCAATTTTGGGGTACATACAACGTTTTGATCATTTTTCTTCAGCTTTTTGAGAAGCAGGAAAAAGAAAAAGGCAGAAACTCAGCCATTACTTTTTGAGTTTTGTTATTGCAGCAAACACCATGCGAGAAAAATTAGTATTTCTGTAATGTTTTACCAATTTTATATAAAGCATTTAAAAAAATCCTGTTTTTGTTTTACCATTGTCTGAGAGCCATATTTTTTTTACATTTTTCTGCTGTACATAGTACTTTTTGTACTTTTTTTCAAGCCAGCAGGAGGCAGCACTGAACTGGGATATAAGTATTCCTGTACAAAATAATGGAACAAATTTTATTATTCTATACAAGTTGCAATCTGATGATTACAAGTTGTGGTCCACTTGGGGACCTAACAAAGTTTTTTTTAAAAAAAAAGTAAAACAAAGTTTTAAAATATATAAAGATTTCACCCCCTTTCCCCAAAATAAAAATGATTAGCATTGCCACATGCAAAAACACGCATACTATTAAAATATTTAAAAAAAGAAGTTTTCCCATAAGGTTAATGGGGCAACAGAATTTTTTTTTAAAATGGCCTATTCAGTTTTTTTAATCACTTTATCTCCCAAAATAATTTAATAAAAAGTGACCAAACTACAGATCATCCCGCAAATGAGCCCCTCACAGATCTCCGTAGACATTACTATAAAAAAAAGTTATGGGGGTCACAATATGACAATGAAAAAAAAACCCAAGGAAAACTATACATATGCGGTATCGCTGGATGTGCACTGACCTGGGGAACAAAGAGCACAAGTCAGTTTTACCAAATAGTGAACACTGTAAAAAAAACGACCAGTAAAACTGTAGCGGAATTGCAATTTTTTTTAAATTCCACCCCATTTAGGATTTTTTTCCCCCATTTCCCACTACAGCCTATGCAATATTAAAGAAGAACTCCCGCAAAAATTTTTATTCTCTGACCTGTTAGAAAGGTGCATGATATAATCTGTAGTGATTGTCATTTTCTTATCAGAGGCTGAAATTGAGAGTTTCCACTCTCTTCTTATTGTAGCTGGGTCATGTGACCAACTCCCTGACCTCCAACTGACCCAGGACAGCAAGCCAGTCACTTCTCTATTCATTCCTATGAGACTGAAAATGAGGCTCCCATAGGAATGCATAGAAAATTAGACTTCCTGTCCACACATTAAGGTGCTGTGTGAGTTGGTGGGTCTAATTCCTAGTCACATGACACAGATAAGAAACTTCAGGATGATATAACTCAAAAATTCAGCTACTAGTAAGAAAATTACATTCACTACAGATTACATCATGTGCATTTCTAGCAGGACATGGAATAAAATTTTTTGCGGGAGTTCTTCTTTAAATGGTGACATTAGAAAGCACAACATGCTCCACAAAAAAAAGCCCTACTATGGCTATATGAATGGAAAAATCTAAACGTTATGGCTCCGTGTAGGCATGGAGCAAAAAATGAAAACAGAAAATCGATGCGTCAGGAAAGGGTTAAATTATCACATTCTTTATCACAAAGTGAAAGCTGTAAAACAAAATCCCAGTGCCAGAATTGTCAATTTTAGGACTCTTTCACATGAATAATACTGATTGCGTCAGTATCTGTTCAGGGAAAAACTGATTGTTTTGCACTCAAGTTCAACCTGTTTTGTCTGTGTTCAGTGTTTCACTTTTCCCATGCGGATGCTATCAGTTTTTCATACATGTGAAGAAAGACTAAACCATCTCTCAGCAACCATCAGTGAAAAATGCATTACATCTGGATGTCTTCTGTTTTTCACGTAAGCCCCATTCACTTCTATGAAGCCAGGGCTGTGCGATAAACGCACAATATAGAACATGACGCAATTTTTCCTGAATGCAGAGATGATTGATGATGAGAAAAATGACGCCCATGCTCATATGAATAGGTCAGGATTCAGTTCAGATGCCATCTCTTCACAACGTGCATGGCACACAAGGGGGCGGACAACACGCTCCTGTGAAATTTGCCTTAGCTTCCTTGGTTTACAATAAAAAAAGAAATTACATAATGATTTCAATGATGTATGTATGGGACCCCCAAATTGTCCCACAAAAAACTGCACCTAGCCCACAAAAAAAAAAATACAGCTCCATTAACTAAAAAAAAGGCACCAGTCACAGAAACTCATTTTCCCAGACAGAATAAGATGTATGGGACTGTTACATTTGTGGAGGGGAAGGAGTGTTGTATTTAGCACACGCTGGAAATTTCACCGGCCTACACTCCAGTACCCCGTGATGTGCACAGAGACAAAGGAACATTGTACAGTAGTTCCCGAAGTAAAAAGCGCGCACGGCTTTCTGCCATTTTCTCTGCGATAGTAACACAACCAGCAGCTGTAAACCCGCCACATTGTACAAGTAAACAATTGCAGTTCGGGATGCTGTCCCACAACACTGAGCACGGGCATGCTCCCCTCATAGTACGGTTAGGAATGAGCTATTCCCATCCTATGTTTTTCCTCATCTGAGAGAAACTTCTTTCAGCTGCAATACCGCCCGCCTTCCCGCGCCGTCACACGGCGCCCTCCCACATAGGCGGAAGCGGAAGAACAGCTGTGTGTTCACTGTCTCCCTCCTGTCAGCTGCCTATAGGTGCAGAGAAATGGCCGCTCAGCTGCCCCCGATACCTCCCCAGTTCAAGTCCCTGCAGCATCACCTGAGGACAGCGCAGGAACATGACAAGCGGGACCCGGTGGTGGCTTATTACTGTGAGTACCTGTACAGTGTAATGTAGCCCATGCAGTACTTCCAGGTCATGTACAAGTCACATAGGATCAGGGCAGTCACTTCCATAGCTGTCATTAAATACTACATTGGGGCTAGGTTCATATATGTGCAACGGTTCCAAAAAAATACGACCCACCATTTCAGTTTTTTTTCTTTCACTGGAACAGAAAAACGGAAAATTCGCCACAGTTATTAACATAACCTTGTATCTGCTGTGATTCATAATGATGCTGTGAATTTGCGTCAGAGGAGCAGGGAACGGCACTCCATGCGACGACCGAGAACCGCTCTTCTTACCTGAACTCACAGCGTTATAATGATTTATGATGCAGTGAGCTCCTGCCTGACTGTGGCTGTACTGTACTCATGGCAGTCTGTGAATACAGTATAGTAGATCCGTGGTCTGGCGGGAATCTACAGCGTAATATGTCATTATGATGGCATGCGTTCTGGTCAGAGGAGCATCCGTGACAAGATGGTCAGTGGTTCATTCCTGAAGATGTCTATGAAGAATTCATGTTTGGTGTTTGTGTCCGTTTTTTGCCCTCCGTGTTTCATCCGTATCCCATGGACACCGCTCAGCTGAAAATTAGATTCCAGAGCATCTCCTAGAAACAATCTGTGAAAACCACAGACCAAACTCAGATAGGATCCTTGTGTCCGTGATTTTCACTGACCTCTAGACTATAATGTACCACCACGGTCTACGGAAAGCCACTAATGTGTTAATGCACACATTAAAGACAATGGGGGTGGAGGTGGGTTCATTTATTAACCGCTTAATGCATAAAACCGTATATGTACGGCTTATGCACAAGGGCTTGTATGGGGCGGGCTGCTGCGATGAGAAATTAGTCATTCACCATTTTTTAGTCACCTGGTCCTCCTAAAAAAACTCCCATGTATGGTAACATAGTAACAGTTTATAAGACCGAAAAAAGACATCTGTCCATCCAGTTCGGCCTGTTATCCTGCAAGTTGATCCAGAGAAAGGCAAAAAAAACCCTGTGAGGTAGAAGCCAATTTTCCCCACTTTAGGGGGGAAAAATTCCTTCCCGACTCCAATCAGGCAATCAGAATAAGTCCCTGGATCAACAACCCCTCTCTAGTAACTATAACCTGTAATATTATTACCCTCCAGAAATGCATCCAGGCCCCTCTTGAACTCTTTTAGTAAATTCACCATCACCACCTCCTCAGGCAGAGAGTTCCATAATCTCACTGCTCTCTTACCGTAAAGAATCCTCTTCTATGTTTGTGTACAAACCATCTTTCCTCCAGACGCAGAGGATGTCCCCTCGTCACAGTCCTGGGGATAAATAGATCATGGGAGAGATCTCTGTACTGACCTCTGATATATTTATACATAGTTATTAGATCTCCCCTCAGTTGTCTTTTTTCTTAAGTGAATAACCCTAACTTTGATAATCTTTCTGGGTACTGTAGTCCACCCATTCCAGTTATTACTTTAGTTGCCCTCCTCTGAACCCTCTCCAGCTCTGCTATGTCTGCCTTGTTCACAGGAGCCCAGAACTGTACACAGTACTCCATGTGTGATCTGACTAGTGATTTGTAAAGTGGCAGGACTATGTTCTCATCACGGCATCTATGCCTCTTTTGATGCAACCCATTATCTTGTTGGCCTTGGCAGCAGCTGTCTGACACTGGTTTTTACAGCTTAGTTTGCTGTTCACTAAAATTCCTAGGTCCTTTTCCATGTCAGTGTTACCCAGTGTTTTACCATTTAGTATGTACTGGTGACTTGCATTATTCCTTCCTATGTACATAACCTTACATTTGTCAGTGTTAAACCTCATCTGCCACTTCTCTGCCCAAGCCTCCAATCTATCTAGGTCCATCTGTAGCAGTGTACTGTCCTCTTCTGTTTTAATTACTTTACACAGTTTAGTGTCATCTGTAAAAATTGATATTTTACTGTGCAAGCCTTCTACAAGATCATTAAAAAATATATTGAAGAGAATAGGGCCCAATACTGACCCCTGTGGTACCCCACTAGTGACCGTGACCCAATCTGAGTGTGTACCGCTAATAACCACCCTCTGTTTTCTATCACTGAGCCAGTTACTTACCCACATACAGACATTTTCTCCCAGGCCAAACATTCTCATTTTATATATAACCTTTTATGTGGTACAGTGTCAAATTCTTTGGAGAAGTCCAGATATACGACATCCATTGATTCGCCGTGGTCAAGACTAGAACTTACCTCCTCATTGAAACTGATTAAATTAGTTTGACATGACCGATCCCTCATGAAGCCATGCTGATATGGAGTTATTTGCTTATTTTCATAGAGGTACTTCAAGATAGCATCTCTTAGAAAACCTTCAAACAGTTTACCCACAACAGATGTTAAACTTACCGGCCTATAGTTTCCGGGCTCTGTTTCTGGACCCCTTTTGAATATTGGCACCACATCTGCTATGTGCCAATCCTGTGGAACACCCCCTGTCAGTATAGAGTCCTTAAATATCAGAAATAAGGATCTGGCTATGACATTACTTAATTCTCTTAGGATATGGGGGTGTATGCCATCTGGTTCCGGCGATTTGTCTATTTTAATCTTTTTAAGACGCCACTGTACTTCTTCCTGGGTCAGACAGGGAACTTTTAATGGGGAATTTACTTTAATATTCTGCATTTTGTCTGACAGTTTATTTTCCTCAATGAATACAGTGGAGAAAAAAATATTTAATAGCTTAGCTTTCTCCTCATCGCTGTAGACACCTTCAGGTTTATACTTTTTACCATTTATATAATTGAAGAACATTTTAGGGTTAGTTTTACTCTCTTTGGCAATTAATCTCTCGGTCTCTATTTTGGCTGCTTTTATTTGTCTTTTACATATTGTAAGGGAACGTATCCTCTCAGGGGGTCGACATCACACAATCTCTTTAAAACACAGGGATTTTCAAGTCCACACCACTTTATTTTCACACTTTTTGCTCCAGCATGAAAGAAAACCATCAAAATAACACCTGCCAGGCTAGGCTCTGACTACACATAGTTCAGCTAACTCAGCTAAATACAAACGCTGTTCACACTCAGCTTTTAAGTGTGGCTTCCTCAGCCGTTCAGTCCAGCAGCCTCCTGGCTGTGACTCCAACCGTACCTTTGGGGGGAGATGGTCCAACAGTCCTCCCGACTCTGACCGTGTGAACCTCTTCTCCTAGGGTCACTGGGCCCCCCAAGCTTCCAGGCTACACTGAGCCTTGTGGCCCCTCAGCCCTCATGGCTAAGGCCACACAGAGCCTCCACAGGCTCCAACCTCTCAGGCCTCCTCAGCCTTTCTCTCTCCCTCTAACACACAGTGCAGGTTAACTTATCCCTGCCTGATTAATCCAGCTGACCTCACCTGGGGCCAGGGAAAACCTGTAAATGGATTAGGGTGTGTGGACTGGAAGACTCTCATGTCCAACCTGTCTCCCAGTCCAAGAAATCCAGCCCATGCAACATTAAACAAAAACCAGCTCCAGCAACTATGCTTGCTGAAGCTATACCACTTCTGGATTTCAGTTCTCACCTGGCTAAACTGACAAACCAGGCGAGATACACACCCCACACCTCACATTATCACCACAATATTCTATTTTATTCCTTATAGTTTTTCAATGCTTCCTCACTCCCCTCCTGTTTTAGCGATTTTTAAATGCTAAATGGTACCAATAAAGATTACAGTTTGTCCCATAAAAAGCAAAGCCACATACAGCTCTCTAGACATAAATATAAAAAATTATGGCTGTCAAAAAATGGACGCAAACGCAAAGAACAAAATAAAAACTGTACAAATTTGGTATTGCCATAATCGTATTGACTCGCAGAATGAGGGCATCATGTCATGTTTGCCGCACAGTGAACGCTGTAGTTTCAAAACCCAAACAACCTCGGCAGAGTAGTGTTTTGGTGTTTTCAATTTTACCTGACAAAGCATTTTTTCGTTTTCCAATACAAAACATGATAAAATAAATGGTGCCATTAAAAAATGCAACTTGTCTAACAAAAAATATATCATTATGGCTATGTGAATGGAAAATTTAAAAAGTTATGGTTATTGGAATGTGGGGAGGAAAAATAAAAAATGCAAAAATTAAAATCTCAAGTCCCTTTTTTAAAATATGTGGGACTCTGTCCCCGGCAAATTTGCTAACATTTACGGAAACAAGTGTAAATGGTGGCGAGTAATTACTTCAACCAGGGGCTGCAGCATAATACAGTACTAGCAAATGGATTAGACAAATCTCAGGTACACGTTGGTGGTCGTGTCTTACGACGGTCTTTGTTTGCCATCTACACTGGCAGAGAAAGCACCTAATTTATGACGAGGCTCGCCACAAGCAGTCTGAGCACCTGGAATAAAAACTACTTCAGCCCTTGACTGGAGTAGTTTTTACTCCCGTTTAACGACTGAAAAAAGTGAAGGAATTTTGTTGGGGTGGATATCCCAGCCCCCTCAGTCTCTGGTGGCAGGGACAGGAGTGGGGCACTTTGTAAATGACCCCCTTTGTTATTCACTGCCTAATAATCCTACATTAACCCCTAGTACGGCGCTGGGCGGGTCTTTAAAGATGACACCCACTCCTGAGCAGAGCGGCTGCCATAGCAGCGGGTGACCTGCTGTTTCCTATAGCAGACACCCGCGGCTAATATCTGTAACTGGCAGTAATGCCGATCGCGGATATTTAACTCCTCAGATGCCGTGGTCAGTCCTGAACACAGGATCTGAGCGTGTGAAACACACCGGAAGCGCGCGCTTCCAGTGTTGCTCCGGATCCCCCGTGTGTCGATCGGAGGAGCTGGAGCGTGTATGCAGCAGCCCCTGTCTTTGAGAATGGCAGGAGGCTGCTGCATAGTATTTCCTATGGAGGAAAGTAGTAAAATCATCATAGACTCCAATGCAAGTGCATTGGAGTCTATGAGAATATCAATCTAATGATCATAGGGAACTATAAAAAAAGTGTAAAAAAATTAAATAAAGTTTTTAAAAAAAACAAAACTACATAAAAATTCAAATCACCCTCCTTTCCCCAAAATAAAAATAAAAGAACTAAAAAAATAAAAAAATGCACATAATGGGTATCGCCATGTGCGAAAACGCCCATAGTATAAAAATATAAAAACGGCAAACAGCGAAACGAAAAAAAGCTTCAAAATGGCCGATTCACCGTTTTTGGTCGCTTCATTTTCTAAACAAAATTAAATAAAAAGTGATCAAAAAGTCATACACACCCCAGAATGGTATCAATGGAAAGTTCAGATCACCCTGCAAAAATTGAGCCACCATACAGCTCCGTACACATAAATACCAAAAAGTTATAGGGGTCAAAATATGGCGACAAAAAAAATACTATGAT
The DNA here is from genome assembly GCA_900303285.1 of Rhinella marina. NCBI lineage: Eukaryota > Metazoa > Chordata > Amphibia > Anura > Bufonidae > Rhinella > Rhinella marina. Next base: position 13,110 of record ONZH01011429.1, on the reverse strand, counting down.
TACTCTTACCGGTAATCCGTTTTCCACGAGCCCATGACAGCACCTGTGAGAGATCCTCCCCCTTCCGGACAGGAAACAGGAACTTCCCAGATCTTTAAAAGGGTCCTCCAAACACCAATCCCCAGTTAGTGGAAAGATCCATAGGACCCAGTGGCGTAGCTACCGGGGGGGCAGGGGGGGCGACGGCTCCGGGCCCAGTGACTCAGGGGGGGCCCCAGCAAGGATGACCTTGCCTTCTATCAGGCGAATACAAGTGAGCGCTTCCATTATGGAAGCGCTCACTTGTATTTAGGGACCCCCATCAGACCTCAGATCAGCCCACCCAGCCACATAGGATTAAAATAAAAAACTTTACTTACCTGTTCTGCGCTGCGGCTGCCCTCCGGTCCGCGCTCTGCTCTCTTCCCTGGCGGCGCGCACTATGACCTGACGCTGCACGCAGCGTCAGGTCATAGTGTGCGCGGGCCAGGGAAGAGAGCGGAGCGCGGACCGGAGGGCAGCCGCAGCGCAGAACAGGTAAGTAAAGTTTTTTATTTTAATCCTATGTGGCTGGGTGGGCTGATCTGAGGTCTGATAGGGGCACAGTAGGCTGATATGAGGTCTGATGGGGGCACAGTCTGCTGATATGAGGTCTGATGGGGGCACAGTCTGCTGATCTGAGGTCTGATGGGGGCACAATACGCTGATCTGAGGTCTGATAGGGGCACAGTAGGCTGATATGAGGTCTGATGGGGGCACAGTCTGCTGATATGAGGTCTGATGGGGGCACAATATGCTGATCTGAGGTCTGATGGGGGCACAATATGCTGATCTGAGGTCTCATAGGGGCACAGTAGGCTGATATGAGGTCTGATGGGGGCACAGTCTGCTGATATGAGGTCTGATGGGGGCACAGTCTGCTGATCTGAGGTCTGATGGGGGCACAATACGCTGATCTGAGGTCTGATAGGGGCACAGTAGGCTGATATGAGGTCTGATGGGGGCACAGTCTGCTGATATGAGGTCTGATGGGGGCACAGTCTGCTGATATGAGGTCTGATGGGGGCACAGTCTGCTGATCTGAGGTCTGATGGGGGCACAATACGCTGATCTGAGGTCTGATAGGGGCACAGTAGGCTGATATGAGGTCTGATGGGGGCACAGTCTGCTGATATGAGGTCTGATGGGGGCACAATATGCTGATCTGAGGTCTGATGGGGGCACAATTATGCTGATCTGAGGTCTCATAGGGGCACAGTAGGCCTGATATGAGGTCTGATGGGGGCACAGTCTGCTGATATGAGGTCTGATGGGGGCACAGTCTGCTGATCTGAGGTCTGATGGGGGCACAATATGCTGATCTGAGGTCTGATAGAGGCACAGTAGGCTGATATGAGGTCTGATGGGGGCACAGTCTGCTGATATGAGGTCTGATGGGGGCACAGTCTGCTGATATGAGGTCTGATGGGGGCACAGTCTGCTGATCTGAGGTCTGATGGGGGCACAATACGCTGATCTGAGGTCTGATAGGGGCACAGTAGGCTGATATGAGGTCTGATGGGGGCACAGTCTGCTGATATGAGGTCTGATGGGGGGCACAATATGCTGATCTGAGGTCTGATAGAGGCACAGTAGGCTGATATGAGGTCTGATGGGGGCACAGTCTGCTGATATGAGGTCTGATGGGGGCACAGTCTGCTGATATGAGGTCTGATGGGGGCACAGTCTGCTGATCTGAGGTCTGATGGGGGCACAATACGCTGATCTGAGGTCTGATAGGGGCACAGTAGGCTGATATGAGGTCTGATGGGGGCACAGTCTGCTGATATGAGGTCTGATGGGGGCACAATACGCTGATCTGAGGTCTGATGGGAGCACATTAAGCTGATCTGAGGTCTGATAGGGGCACAGTAGGCTGATATGAGGTCTGATGGGGGCACAGTCTGCTGATATGAGGTCTGATGGGGGCACAATATGCTGATCTGAGGTCTGATAGAGGCACAGTAGGCTGATATGAGGTCTGATGGGGGCACAGTCTGCTGATATGAGGTCTGATGGGGGCACAGTCTGCTGATATGAGGTCTGATGGGGGCACAGTCTGCTGATCTGAGGTCTGATGGGGGCACAATACGCTGATCTGAGGTCTGATAGGGCACAGTAGGCTGATATGAGGTCTGATGGGGGCACAGTCTGCTGATATGAGGTCTGATGGGGGCACAATACGCTGATCTGAGGTCTGATGGGAGCACATTAAGCTGATCTGAGGTCTGATGGGGGCACAATACGCTGATGTGAGGTCTGATGGGGGGCACAATACGCTGATCTGAGGTCTGATGGGGGCACAATACGCTGATCTGAGGTCTGGTGGGGGGCACAATACGCTGATCTGAGGTCTGATGGGGGCACAGTAGGCTGATGTGAGGTCTGATGGGGGCACATTCTGCTGATCTGAGGTCTGATTGGGCACAGTACGCTGATCTGAGGTCTGATTGGGCACAATGCGCTGATCTGAGGTCTGATGGGGCACAATACGCTGATCTGAGGTCTGATGGGGGCACAGTACGCTGATCTGAGGTCTGATGGGGGCACAGTACGCTGATCTGAGGTCTGATGGGTGCACAGTACGCTGATCTGAGGTCTGATGGGGCACAATACGCTGATCTGAGGTCTGATGGGGGCACATTCTGCTGATCTGAGGTCTGATGGGGGCACAATATGCTGATCTGAGGTCTGATGTGGCACAATACGCTGATCTGAGGTCTGATGGGGGCACATTCTGTTGATCGGAGGTCTGATGGGGGCACAATACGCTGATCTGAGGTCTGATGGGGGCACAGTAGGCTGATGTGAGGACTAATGGGGGCACATTCTGCTGATCTGAGGTCTGATGGGGTACAATACGCTGATCTGAGGTCTGATGGGGCACAATACGCTGATGTGAGGTCTGATGGGGCACAATACGCTGATCTGAGGTCTGATGGGGGCACAGTAGGCTGATGTGAGGTCTGATGGGGGCATATTCTGCTGATCTGAGGTCTGATGGGGCACAATACGCTGATCTGAGGTCTGGTGGGGCACAATACACTGATCTGAGGTCTGATGGGGGCAGGGGACTGTTAGTTTAGTGATGTAAAAACTGTGGACAGGTTTCCTTTAACATAGGAGTCCTCTTGTTTTTTACTCCTATTACTCCTATATTTCACTGCATTATGTGGTAGAGTATTTAGAGTAGGGTATGTAGAAAGTCTATTGTACTGTACTTAGCAGCATAGATGATCTAGCAGTTTATATAGTAATCTTTCTAATACAATATTATAACCACAACTAGTAGTATGTGCCTGTGAAGTTGGAAACGTGCGTTTGGGAAGCCAAGTGGGGGGCCCACTCAAGTATGTTTCGCCCCCCCTGTGCTGAACCTCTAGCTACGCCTCTGATCGCACCTCGGACCGCAAAACCTTCAAATCTACATAAATCTTAATTATGCACAAAAGCTCAGAGTAAACATATAGAGAAAACAGATATTCCACAGGATAATATCTCCTATGGCCACATCAAAAGATTAATTATAAGAACTCATGTTGTCTGCATATGCGTGACTATGAAAACAAAACACACTTTTTTATTTTTTTTTGCGGGGGGGAATAACTTAGGTGCTGTCATGGGCTCATGGAAAACGGATTACTGGTAAGAGTAATCATAGTATTTCCATTATGCCCCATGACAGCACCTGTGAGAGACTAAGTTAGATGATATCTTAGGGGGGGACCGCCGTTTGCAAGACTTTCCTGCCAAAGGACAAGTCCTGAGAGCAAGATAGATCTAGTCTATAATGTTTAAAAAATGTACTTGGTGAGCTCCAGGTGGCAGCTCTACAAATGTCATTAATAGATGCAGAACCTCTCTCTGCCAATGAAGAGGCAACTGCCCTAGTAGAGTGGGCAGAAAACCCCGAAGGAATCTGACAACCTGCAGACAAGTAGGACGTAGCGGTTTGAGAAAGCGCAGGCAGCGCGAAACGGCCGTCACCGCTGACCTCTACATGTGCATTGTGTTGCTCGCCCCCTCACCCTGTATTCTGTGAGTATTGCTGAATAAACTTACTTCGCACAAGATATAAGCTTGGTGAGTGCCGTCCATCGTACTACGGTACGTTCTTCTCTTCGGTGGTATGTTTATTATGGACTTTCCTATATTGGACTGAGCACCTCCTGTTTGCTGCATTGCCTGTTCCCACTCCTCATTTGACTCCACGAAATGCTCGGAGCAGTGCCGTCATTATTATATTTTTCTTTTCTTTTTTCACTGCCAAGTAGGACAAGGTAATGGCCCTCTTGATCCACCTAGCCAAGGTACGACCTGAAACCTTTTTCCCCCTATTGGGACCCTGGAACTGAACAAAAAGATGGGAATCTTTTCTCCACAGTTTTGTAGCTTCAAGATAAGTACAAACACACCTCCTTATGTCTAGAGAATGGAATTTTACCTCTCCTTCATTTTTAGGGTTCTGACAAAAGGAAGGTAGAGTAATTTCCTGGGACCTATGAAAATCAGACACTACTTTAGGGACAAAGGCAGGGTCTGGCTTAAAAACGACCCTGCCATCCAATACCATAGTGTAGGGAGGGAACGCCGATAGGGCTGCAATCTCTCCTACCCGCCTGGCTGACGTGATGGCCACCAAAAAAAGCTGTCTTATAGGAAAGAGTTCTTAAAGAAATGGACTCAATTGGCTCAAATGGACTTTGTGTTAAAGCTGAAAGTACCAAATTTAAATCCCAGGGAACAGACTTAGGTTTAAGGGAAGGATTTAATCTACCTGCTGCCTTAATGAATCTCATAATCCAAGTGTGAGAGGCTAGTTTGTAATCAAAGAGGACACTAAGAGCCGACACTTGAACCTTTAAAGTGCTGGGTTTTAATTTTTTATCTAAACCCTCTTGCAGGAAATCTAGGATGCGAGGAATGTCTGGAGCCCCAGAAAAGTCAAGATCTGACCTGACAAAGCGGAAAAAGGCCCTCCATACCCTCAAGTAAATATCTGAGGTGACCTTTTTCCTGCTAGCCAGGAGAGTCTCAATCACTTGATCAGACAATCCTCTGGACTTTAGGAATTTCCTCTCAATATCCATGCAGCTAAGTGTAGGCGCTCTACCTCCAGATGTAGAAGGGGACCCTGAAATAGAAGGTCTTTCCTCTCTGGAAGAAGCCAGGGATCTGTCAGCGAAAGTTTCCTTAGCCAGGAAAACCAAACTCTCCTTGGCCAAAATGGGGCAATCAGGATTACTACTGCCCGTTCCGATCTTATCTTTTGAATTACCCTGGGCAGAATCCTGAAGGGGGGAGAGGCATAGACTAAACCCCTGCCCCAAGGCTGAGACAGAGCATCTATCCCTGACGCCTGGTCCTCCCGCCTGAGGGAGAAATATTTCCTGCATTTCTTGTTCATCTTGGACGCAAAAAGGTCTATGTCTGGGGCCCCCCACAGGCTGACTATTTGATCGAACACCTCCTTACAGAGACACCATTCCCCTTGACTCACTTTGTGCCTGCTTAAATAATCTGCTTGTGTGTTGTCTGAACCCTTTAGGTGTACCGCAGTCAAAGACCACACCTGACTTTCTATCTTCCTGAATATCTGACCCGTCAGGCTTAACAATTGCGGAGACCTCGTACCTCCCCCTTTGTTGATGTAAGCGACCGCTGTTGCACTGTCGGAAAAAACTTTTACGTGTCTGCTCATTAGAGAGGAGAACCATATCTCGATCGCACATAATATCGCTCTGAGTTCCCTGAAGTTTTGTGATTGTTGGGCTATATTTAGAGACCATTGACCTTGGAAAACCCCAAATCTGAGTGGGCCCCCCCACCCCAGGGGGCTGGCACCTATCGTTATAATGAACGGATTGTCCTTCAACCATTCTACTCCCTGAGTTAAGTTCTCCCGCCTGGTCCACCACACTAGGGAGTCCCTCACTGATTTCGGAATAACAATTTTCAGATCTAGTGAGATCTGATCTTTGTCCCATTTTGACAGGATGTGCATCTGTAACACCCACTTTACTGCTGGAATACATGATGTCATGAGACCCAGGATTGACATAGCTTCCCTGATTGTGGACACCTTTTAATTTTGAAAACTTTTTTATCTTGTTCTGAATTAACAGCACCTTTACTTTCGGATTTTTGCACAAACGAGTCCAGCAGAACCCCCAGAAATTTGCAGCGATTGGATGGAATTAGACTCGATTTCTCCTGATTTATCAGCCTCCCCAGGTCTTTTAGTTTTTTTTGTACTACCTAAATCTGGGCTGTTAAGGCATTCTGAGATTTCCCTACTACCAGCAGATTATCTAGATATGGTATTATCAAAATATCTGCAATCCTTACTTGAGCTATCACTTCCACCATCAACTTTGTAAACACTCTGGGTGTCTGTGAAATTCCAAAGGGCAACGCTTTGAACTGTAGATGAAGTACAGAGTCTCCCCTCTTTATCGCAACCCGGAGGAACTGTTGTGAGGACTGATGAATGGGAACGTGATAGTAAGCGTCCCTGACATCTATAGATGCCATTACGCAAGATACTGGTTCAGATTTTTTAAATTTATTATGGTTCGGTATGACCCGTTCGGCTTGGGAACTAAAAACAGAGTGGAGTAAAACCCTTTTCCTTCTTCTCCAGTAGGAACCGGTATCCAAACTGATTTGTCTATGAGACAGTCTATCTCCTGAAGAAGAGCCACCTGTTTTACCGAACCTTGATCTAAGGAAATTATCTTGAATCTTTGAGGTGGGGCCTCTTTGAAGTCCAGCAGATATCCTTCCATTATTATACTTTTTACCCAGGCACTTGAGGTTATATTTTGCCATGCAGGAAAAAAGGAAGAAAGACGGCCTCCCACCTTGGCCCTGGCGTCATTGCTGATTGTTACTAGACTGCTGGGGTTTGGGTTTAAACAGGAATCCTTTAGATTTCTCCTTTCTCCAATCCCCGTTTTTTTTTACGAAATCTAAGAGGTCTTTCTTATCTCTGGCATGAAAGGGCTTTCTTTGTTTTGGGAAGGAAGGAGCAGGAAAACCTTTTTTCCTGTCCGACGCCTTGTCTAAAATCTCATCCAAACATTGATTCTAGCTTGGACCTACTTTCCTTTTCATCTTCAATTTCCATAGTAGATCTAACTGCTTTCAGCAAAAGGTCTGTATCTTCTACTTTAAACCGGGGACTACCCGTCATATCCTCAGCAGAAGAATCCGAATCCCCAATCAAACCCTCCTCTTCTGACGCTGACTCAGAACTATCAGTGTTCATCCTTTGTCTGGGGAGATCGGAACGTGATTTCTTAAGGAGCTCCACCGAGGAACGAACCTCCATCCTAACCAGATTTTGAATATTCTGTAACAGGGAAGGGGATTCCTCAGCTACAAGCCGGTCCAGACAAGGTTGGCAACAAGACTTTGGATAGGATGGGTTCAACTTCTTACGGCAAACTCCTCACTCTCTACCTTTTGACTTGTGCATAGCCTTTCTGGGTCCCTCCTTAACCTGCATAAATACATAGGTCCCAGAAAATTAAAAACAATAAAAGAAAGTTAGTCTCCCCAAAGGAAGACTAAGTGGGGTACAACCCCTCTTACCCCCAGGAGTACCATAGCTGACTCTGAGTGTTGCTCCTGTTTTTCATTGCGCTGTTGAATTTCACCCTCTTCCTGCATACTGGAATATAGCAGAGGGGAATATGGAGGGAAGTAGGCCGGAGTCGGCTCTTGCAGCATCTGCCACTTAATATTGCCGCTGTAGTGCTGCTGCCACTGTGGTACAGCTGCTGTTATAGTGCCACTGTAGCGCTGCTGCTGTCACTGTAATGTTGCCGCTGTTGCTGTGGTGCTACTGCTGCCGCTGTGGGGCTGTTACTGCCGCTGTGGTGCCGCTGTTGCCCTGTGGTGAAGCTGCCGCCCCTGGTGCTGCTGCCGCTGGTACTACCGCTGGAACTGCTGCCACTGTTGATGGGATGCTGCCGCTGTGCTACTGCTGCCCTCCATATATGCTTGCCCGCGTCTTTCTTTATACAGGCCGCGCTGCCTCCATGTTTCCGGCCCCTCCTCTTCCTGGGCCAGCGTGGAACGTACATCGTCACTTCCTGTATACCCTGCGCGTGCTCCGCTCCACGCTGACCCGGCATCCGCACAGCCGCGCCGTACAGCGCGCTGAAGGGAACGTAATGCCCCTCTCCTGGACACTGCCCAGTTGCAGAAAAAGAGACTCCGGGGCCCACAGGTATCACCCCATGGAAAAAGAAGGACATGCCAAGCTTTGCAGCGGCTCATAGAGGAGACTTGCGCCACCAGAAATCCCCACAAGGTATAATCTTTAATCCTAGGGACCCTGCAGCCTCCTAACCGATCTGGGAGAGATCCAACCCCTGTCCTATGGACAGGAAACAGGAAAGAACTGGGGATTGGTGTTTGGAGGACCCTTTTAAAGATCTGGGAAGTTCCTGTTTCCTGTCCGGAAGGGGGAGGATCTCTCACAGGTGCTGTCATGGGGCGTAATGGAAAATATGTTTTTCCAACTTTATAATTATTTTATCACTATCAAAACGCTAGAAAACCTATACATATCAGATATTGCCGGATTCGTACTGACCTGTAGAATGAAAGTAAAGAAAAAACAAAAAAGAAAAACCTTAAAACTGTGGCGGAATTGCTTTTTTTTTTTTTTTTGCAATTTCACACGATTTGGAATTTTTTTCCCGCTTCCCACTACATCATATGCAATGTTAAATGGTTGTGTTGGAAAGTACAACTTGTCCCGCAAAAAAACAAGCCCTCATACAGCTATGTGAACAGAAAAATAAAAAAGTTATGGCTCTGCGAAGGCAAGGAGCGCAAAACAAAAATGCAAAAGCAAAAAACCCTCTGGGGCTGAAAGGGTTAAAGGGGGAGATTTATTAAGACTTACTTAAAATTTAATAAGAGTGTGCTGCGCTGGTATTGATATCCCCCGTGTTACCGGAGGATGCTGTTAGCTTATGGTGAGACGAAAACATTTAAAAAGCTGCAAACACTTGGTTCTTAGTTTGTGAGTATTTTACGTCATGAAGATGGCATAGGGAGTTGATAAATCTCATCCATAACACCTCAATAGCATTTCTCTTCCGAGCACAACAGAGAGGGCCATGTAGTGCCCATGTAACAGTGCCATAATATGGTATGTTTTGTAGGCTGTGGAGGCGGCAGCTCCTTCACCTCCGTGCCAGGAAGATTGCCATCAGTATTTGTAGTGGCAGGGAGCCTTTAGTTGAGTTGAAGCTACAAGTAAGGCCTCATGCACATGGCTGTGTTTTGTGGTCCGCAAATCGCTGATCCGTAAAACACAGATGCCAGCTGAGTGCACGCTGCCATTTTTTTCTATCCTACAGAAATGTCCTATTCTTGTCCACGAAATGGACAAGAAAAGGGCTTGTTCTATTTTTTCAGTTGGGCTGCAGAACGGACGTACGGATGCAGACAGAACATTGTGCGCAGTCTGCATCTTTTGCAGCCCCATTGATATGAATGGGCCTGCATCTTATCTGCAAAAAACGCGGATCAGATGCGGAACAAAACTACGGCCGTGGGCGTGAGCCCTAAGAGGTTACAGTGTGTTCTCACTGCCTGACAAGAACTGTGTGTGATCGTCTCTGGAAAGAGATCCGGGTGCATTGGCGACAGCAGGGTTTATTTGGACGCCTTCACACATGACAGATTTTGTGGCAGAAAATTCTGCAACTGAAAATCAGTCGCATTCATTTGTATGGGGCAGCGAGCACATGGATTTCTGCAAGCTCCATTAGGCCTCTTTCACACGAACCATACGGATTGGCTCAGGGTGCGTTCAGTGAAACTCGCACCATTTTGCAAGCAAGTTCAGTTAATTTTGTCTGCGATTGTGTTCAGTTCACGTGCATGAAAAAAAGTTGGAGGTTTACACACAACATCTCGTAGAAACCATCAGTGAAAAACGCATTGCACCCAGACTGCATCCAGATTATATCCAGACACAATGCGTTTTTTACTGAGGCCCCAGTCACTTCTATATTCACACAGTCCTGGCCCAATAGAACATGCTGTAATTCTCACGCAACGCAGAAAAGATGCACAAAGATGTGATTTGATGTACACAGACCCATTGTAATGAATGGGTCAGGATTCAGTGCGGGTGCCATGCGTTCACGCATCGCATTCCCGCAGAAAACTTGCTTGTGTGAAAGGGGCCTTAAAGGGGTTGTCTCACTTCAGTAAGTGGCATTTATCATGTAGAAAAAGTTAATACAAGGCACTTACTAATGTATTGTGATTCTCCATATTGCTTACTTTGGTGGCTGGATTCATTCTTCCATCACATTATACATGTCTTGGTTCCATGGTTACGACCACTCTGCCGTCCAGCATCGGTGGCCGTGCTTGCACACTAAAGAAAAAGCACCAGCTTTTCTGGTGACTGCACCCATAGGAATGCACATAGGCCAGTGCTTTTTCCTATAGTGAGCCAGCACGGCCACCGATCCTGGATTGAAGGGTGTTCGTAAACCTTGGAAATGAGAATGTAGCAAAGGAAGCAATATCGACAATCACAATACATTGTAGGTGCCTTGTAATAATTTACTGTCCACGATAAATGCTATTTGATGAAGTGACACAGCCCCTTTAAGGTGAATGGAACTGATTTTCAGGAGCAGAATTTTTGTGCCACAAAACTGGCCGCATGTAAAGGCATCCTTAAAGGGGTTTCTCCGGGAAATTAGGAAATTGAAAATACTTAAATATTACTTTATTATAAATATATTCCCAAATACCTTTCATTAGTTATAATGGCTCATTTTGTCTAGGGAACAATCATTAGGAGAAATAAAATGGTCGCTGTCCTATTAGTACACACAAAACCTGTCCTAATCACACAGGAGGACAAGTTACTTCACAACACTGAGCTAAAGAGCTGCCTCATCCTTCTCTTTGCTCTGTGTGTCAGGGATTATGTCCCTGAATACAGATGATATGATCTTCAGCTGAATCTCTGTAGGAATGGAGGTCATGAGACATGAAGTACAGAGAGGAGGTGAGGATGTGGCTAATGAGCGGCAGCTCTTGTATGCAGTCTCCATTACCACGGTCTGTCCTGTCCATCCTCTCTGTACTTCATGTTTCCTCATGAACAAGTTATGAATTGCTAGCAGTCTTCATTAAGAGTACAGAGGGGTGTTAGCAGTTGGGGCAGTGCTGCCATTCTCAGACTGTGCAGGTACACCACCAACTGGTACACCCCTCTGTACTCTTACTGCAGACTGCTAGCAATTCATTCATAACTTCTAGTGTAAATAATAAAATAATGGCACAACATACAGTCATAAGAAAACCCCTTTAATTATTTATTTCAAGTTGTCTACCTGCACACCATTTATGCAGCAGCAACGGTTCATGCTAATGTAGCCTCTTAAAGGGGTTGTCCGGATTCAGAGCTGAACCCGAACATACCCAGAATTTCACCCTGATGTTAGCATCAGAGCATTTCATGCTCCAATGCTCTTACTTGTCCTGCACAAGGGCTTTATTTACAACAAGTAAAGTTGTAATACAACGAAACAACAACCACAACTTGGAGGTTTTGCAGTAGTCCAAGTGGGAGCTGACAAGAGAATTCACTAGTGTTTTAGTTGACTCGGGGGTGAGGAAGGAGCGAATACGAGAGATGCTTTTAAGTTGAAAGTAACAGGTGGAGGGGTAAGGGTTTGGATGTGTGGCTTAACCACTTCCCGTCCACCCATTGACTATAAATGTCCGGGAAGTGGTCACTTATCTCTGAATGGACGTTTCTGAACGTCCATTCAGAGATAGCAGATGCACGCTAATCGTGCAGCTGCACAGTGGGGTACCTGCTGTCACTGACAGCAGGGTACCCCATAGAGAAGGCAAGGACCGTTCCCAGGGGTCCCTGCCTTGTAGATCGCTGTATACACAGCGTTCACCGAGCGCTGTGTATACAGATCAGGAAGCGCTATGTGCGCTTCCTGTTCCGGCTCGGCGGTCACGTGATCGCTGGGGTGGGAGCGTGCAGGAGCTGCCGGGTCTATGAGATCAGCCCTGCACTGAGGCTGTACAGCATAGTATTATGCTCTACAGCCTCTCTGGGGATGTATTTCCACTGTAACTGGGGCTACCATGTAGGCCCCAGTTACTGGAAAAATCAATAGTGAAAAAAAAGTTAAATGTCCCCCAGAGGTCTTGTATGTCCTTATGGGGGACACAAAGTGTAAAATAAAAAAAAAAAAATAGAGTAGTATAAAAAAAACACATATAAAAAAATAATTTTCCAACAAATATGTCATTAAAAAAATGTTACAAATAAATAAATAAAATAGACATATTTGGTATCACCGCGTCCGCAACGACCGGCTCTATAAAAATATCACATGATCTACCCCATCAAGTGAACAGCGTAAAAAAATCTAATAAAAATTATGCCAAAACAGCTTTTTTTTGTCGCCTCACCTACCAAAAAACATATCAATCAAAAAGTTGTATGCATCCCAAAATGGTAGCAATAAAAACGTCACCTCATCCCGCAGAAATTGAGCCCCCACACAAGATCATAGCCAGAAAAATTGGAAAAATATGGCTCTTAAAAAATTGCAGCACAAAAACATGATTTTTTTTCTACAAATGCTCTTATTGAGTAAAACGTAAAAAAACCCCAAAAACATAGACATATTTGGTATTGTTGCATCCGTAACAACTGGCTCTACAAAAATATCACATGATCTACCCCATCAAGTGAACGGTGTAAAAAAAAAATATAGATAAATGCCCCAAAACTGCTTCTTATGTGACTTAACCTCCCAAAAATTAGATTAAAAAGTGATCAGAAAGCCGGATGTCCCCCAAAATGGTGCCAATAAAAAGCACAACTTGCCCCGCAAAAAATAAGCCCTCATGCAACTCAGTCCACAAAAAATTAAAAAGTTATCGCTCTTAAAAACCATGACAGAAAATTCCATGTTAGAAAATGCAGATGCTGCTCCTCCCCTTCTGAGCCCTGACGTATACCCAAATAACAGTTTACCACCACATGTGGGGTGTTTCTGCAAACTGCAGAAT
>ONZH01011428.1:0-15214 GCA_900303285.1 Rhinella marina | reverse complement strand
GCAGTGGGCCCCGGCACTTGCCTAGATATGCCGGGTGCTGACGCCAGCCCTGGTGGGCAGCACAATTCATGCCAAGTGGCCTGGGCACTAGGATACACTGGCACAGCATACAGACGTGTGGTTTGCTTATTATAGCTTTATTATGACTCAATTGGACATGTCCAGTTTCTTTTCTGGCTTTCTGCCCTTCTTCAGGTCATTTGCACAATACATTAAGGGGGAGATATGTTAAACTGGTGTAAAGGAAAACTGGCTTAGTTGCCCATAGCAACCAATCAGAATCCACTTTTCGTTTTCCAAAGGAGCTCTGAAAAATGAAAGGTGGAATCTGATTGCCATGGGCAACTAAGCCAGTTCTTCTTTACACCAGTTTGATAAATCTCCCCCTAAATGTGTAATCCATAGGGCCATCAATACACAAAGGTATCCACAAGTTCAATCCAATGAGGTCTGTAGAAAACTCATTCAAGATAAGTTGAGTGGGGACCAAGAAGTAAAGAGTTATGGGGACTGAAGCAGCATAGGAACAGCAGTAGTAGGGGATCAATACAGGTGAGTAATGATTCTTCCTTCTGACCTGAATTTGTTTTTAAATTCTCCCTGGAAAATTCATTTAACCCTTTCAGTACCGGAGGTTTTTTCGGTCATGCATTTTCGTTTTGCGCTCCCTGCCTTCCAACAGCCATAACTCTTTTATTTTTCTGTTCACATAGCTGTATGAGGGCTTGTTTTTTGCGGGACAAGTTGTACTTTCCAACGCCACCATTTAATATTGCATATGGTGTAGTGGGAAGCGGGAAAAAAATTCCAAATCAGGTGAAATTGCAAAAAAAAACGCTATTCCGCTACCAGTTCTACGGGTTTCTTATTTACAGCGTTCGATGTGCATTAAAACTGACCGCATTATTTTCATTCTACTGGTCAGTACGAATCCGGCAATACCTAATATGTATAGTTTTTTCTGCGTTTTGATAGTGAAAAAAATTAGAAAGTTGCCCTTTTTTTTTTTTTTTTTTTCCTTGTCATATCTTGACCCCTATAACTTTTTGGTATTTATGTGTACAGAGCTGTATGGGGGCTCATTTTTTGCGGGACAATCTGAAGATTTTATTAATACCATTCTGGGGTGTGTATGACTTTTTGATCACTTTTTATTTAATTTTTTTTAGAAAAAAAAAAGCGACAAAAAACGGCAAATCGCCATTTGGACGCTTTTTTTCCGCCACAACAATTCGCCGTATTGGATTTTTTTTTTATATTTTAAAAGTACGGGCGTTTTCGGTCACGGTGATACCCATGATGTCTATATTTAGTGTTATTTTAGGTATTTATTTTTTACTTATACGGAAAGGGGGGTGATTTGAACTTTTATATCTTTTTTATTTTTATATATTTTTAACATTTTTTTAAAATTTTTTTTTACTATTTGAATGCTGCAAATATGAGCTTTATATTGTGGCTTTTTAATTTTCTTTATGAGCAATTATGGATTTACTAGAGGCAGTTAAATCCATCAATTGCTCATTTCTTATCCTGGCCTGCCATCTAGTGGCCAGAATAAGAATTGCACTTTGAAAACTGTAATCCTCACCAGCGAGGATTACAGTTTTCATATGGTGTACAGACACCCCCGATTGGCCCACACGGGGTGTCTGTACACCACCGCGAAGCGAACGCTTCCGGGTTTAGACGCAACTAGATGCCGTGATCACGTGTGATCACGGCATCTAGTCACCCCGGAAGACGCCGCCGATACAGAAGGTAGCAGCAAGTCTCTGCTGTTAGAAACAGCAGAGACTTGCCCGGCCATGACGCCCGCCGCACCCGCGAGCGGGCGCCATGTGCCCGCATCGTACCAGCACCGTACATGTACGGCGCCGGTACTGTAAGGGTTAAGAACTGCTACATGTAGCACAATATCTAATCTACCTCTAATGAAATTTAGATTAGTGCATTAGATGTCATAGACATGGCTGCCATCAGGACAATACATTATATGGGCACTGCATTCTCTCCAAACAGCTGATTGGTGGGGGTGCTGTGAGTTGGACCCCCATCAATCTGTTATTGATGAAAACGTTAAATTTCAGGAATTGTGAAAAATGAGTTTTAATAAATGTGACTAAGGCTACTTTCACACCAGCGTTTTTGCAGGATCCGTCATGGATCTGCAAAAACGCTTCCAAGACTGATGAGTTTTGTCCTAATGCATTCTGAATGGAAAAGGATCTGTTCAGAATGCATCAGTTTTGCTTCAGTTCAGTCAGCATTCCGCTTTGGAAGCGGACACTAAAACGCTGCTTGCTGCATACTGGTGTCTGCATGACGAAACTGAGCCAAACGGATCCGTCCCCCATTGACTTACATTGTGACATCATGACGGATGTACATCATGACGGATCCGTTTTGACTATTTAAAAGATAATACAACGGATGCAGGCGGTTGTATTATCATGACGGATCCAGCAAAAATGCTGGTGTGAAAGTAGCCTAAGGTGTATGTAAATTTATGTCTTCAACTGCATATAGATACAGTAGTTCTGTTTATAATTTATCATTCCTTTCCAAACCATTTTTCTGGCTTAAAAAGTCTCAAACCCACCGTTTGCGACTTTGTTAACACCAGGAGTAGCAAGGGCAGGGAGAAGGCAAGGCCAGACACATTTATCTTAATTTGTGCCAGTTTGCTGGCGCACAAAAAGACAAAGATCGACGGCAGCTCTAAACTGCCGCAGATTTCATTCTGGTGCACAGACTGCTGGTGTGTCTCGTCATAAATTTGGTGCATCCTCTGGTAAGGAATATGATAGATCATCATAAAACGCTAGTCTATGATAAATTTTCCTCTATGTCCTTTAGGATCCAGAGTGCAGTATTTGATGCCTGTCAAAGGGCAAATATAAAAGTAAGGAATGGATGGTTCTTTTCTAGGAACTCTGACTATCAATAGACAGCTCCAGCCAGCTACTTAATGCAATGTGATTTAAGATGTTAAGACAGACATTAAGGATAAAAGTCCTACCTAGTGGAATGATGTACTGCACATAGGAAATAAAAGAATTCAAAAACACACACATGATTTACCTTAAGGCAATATTTGGCATAATTCCCACAAAGTTAAAGGGGTTGTTTGAGGTAACAAAAATGGTAAAATTAAACGGGATGAGAAGCAGTGCTTATACGAGTGCTGCCGCCTCTTCAAACAGCTGATCAGCAGGGATGCTGCTGAGAGTCGGACCCCCCACCGGTCAGATATTGATGACTATCCTGAGGACAGGTCATCAGTATTACTGGCTGCACAACCACTTTAATGTGATTGTATTTCATGCACTGTGTGTCCCATAGGCTGTGTCTGGGAAGGGAGGGAGTTCCCCAGCAACAGTCATTAGGCTGGGCTGGCACCACCTCTTCTGCTGATAAGAAGTGGCTCTGTCCATCTGTCCAGTGTGAGCTGTGACCGAGTAAGTAGCAAATGGCAGCAAGGAGCAGAGTTCACCAGCGAATTCGTCAGCTCCCAGGGTTAAAGACAGCAAAGTGACAGCATATGTGCCATCTCTGCAGGAAAAGAGCTACTGATTCAGCAGAACGTCCAGCAGTCACATAAAGAAAAGTGCAGAACATCTATCAGAGAAAGTAACGCCTACATTTTAGGCTACAGACTTCCCTGCATTGCGAGTTGATTGATATACCTCAGGGTCCCTATCATATTAAAAGCACAGGCAGGGGTCTGTTTAAAGAGACTGTACCCTGCAGAGAGTACTGAGGATATATAGATCTGAAATGCACCCATTTGGCTGAAAAAGAGAAATTGTACAGACTGATTGAAATGAGAGAGAGACCAAGGGGAGACTAGTAAACTACTTGTCTCCCATACACAGCCTTGGGAAATTGCATATGTCAACTGTAAAGACTGCCTGTGCCAACTGTAAAGTGCCTGTGTGAACCAATTATTGAATTTCCTCAGTAAAGTACAGTGGAATTGTTGCATTAAACCCAGCCTTATCATTGCCTCGACCCTGTCTTGCACTTCAAAACCCAAACCAATTCAAAGGCATCCCAACTGAAGGTGGATTTAGACGAACCAATAATCGTCCAGATTATTGGGAACGATCGTTCCTGTAAATGTGCAATCCTGATAATCTGGCCATCTAGATGTGCCGCTGATCACCCGATGAACGAGCAAAACGCTTGTACATCGGATGATCCTGTCGTTCATGCAGGCACCACCAATCATCGTTTCTGGGCAGCAGATAGTGCTGTCTAAACAGCGATCTGCTGCCCAGTAACAATGATTCTGTGTGCGGACGAGGGAATGCTATAGCGATCCCTTGTGATTATACTGTAAAGGAGATCTCCTTCACTCAATGAGCAGCTGACTGTTGGGAAGGAAAGCTTCCTTCCCGACAATCAGCTGCTCCATTGGTCTGTCCAGAGGTGCACAACGTTTTCTGGTTAGGGGCCACATTGTCAGACTATATCAATGACGAGGGCCAAAAATAAAATTTAAAGGGGTGTTAAGAACTAAAAAACTGTATTTATTGTATGTATGTATTTGAACACACAGTATATACCATTCATGTCTAGATACAGTTCCAGGACTCCCATCTAATGGGAGAATACTTGAAAAATACATGTAAGCAGCCACAATACATAGACATACATGTCTGCCTCCAGATGGTTGGGGGCAGCATAGAATGGTATCAAGGGCCGCATGTGGCCTCCGGGCCGCAGGTTGTGCACCCCTCATCTAAACCATCCTTAACACCAGGCAGGAGAACCCCAAGGCCATTGAGTGTCCCAAAGGGCGTGCACGGTCATAGTGAGTAATATGGAGGACAGCCATCGTGGGTACTACTACTCCAGTTTGTGGGGCTATCATCATTCTCATCATCTCTGAGTCTCCACTTCACTCATCAGTCATAGTTGTTTCTTACCCTAGAACTTGGTATCTCACAGGTTTCTTGTAGATACCTAAAGCAAATTGCTGTGTTGTTAATGGTAAATCGGAATCAGAAAAAGCCAAAAATGGATTCCCATCTAAATTTTGCTGAAGACCAACTGGACAACCCATAATGCTGTAGTAATATACTCTTAACTGGTAAAACAAAAATGAATATTTACCATCACCTAAGTGTAAATGCACCGTGACAATCATAAAAAAACTAATGATAACAGAGCTGACATAAGAAATTTTGAATGACCAAATTAGAGTTATGACCTCAATCGCCTTGAAACTCTATGGTGTTATCTGAAGCAGGCCATTAAAGGAAGTGATCGAAAGGAATAAACATAACACTGCAAGTTTTGTGTAGAAGAATGTGCTGAAATACTGCTGCACGAGTCTGATAAGCAGCTACAGGACATTTGTTGAGGTTATTGGTAATGAAGAATGTTGCATTAGTTACTAAATATAAAATCTCGCATAATGTTACCATCAATGACCTTGATTGTTCACTGCTAGCCGCAGATGAACAGATAACATGGATGATGACTGTACTGACATTCTGTACATCCATTGTAAGGAAACTATTTCGAGATATAAAAGATGCTTACTATAAACCTAAAAGGAAACTTCAGAAGACACAAAGTCATACCCGCCACCCCCTAAACTAGCCCAACATTGTAACACTTTTTCTATTTTCACCCAAGCAATGTGTACGTGTTTCACATAATCCAGCCACAGTCAATAATCCTGATTGTACAAATGACCGTCTGGTAGTAGCTCTGGTAACTACATGTCTCATCATGCCTTGCCCAGGCATTACAAAAGTAGAATGGTCAAATCAAATCTTTCAGAAGCTACAGTTGTACAAAACAGAAGTTGGAGATTCATAGTCACGGGTCTAAGGCACAAGAGAGGCTGAATACTGTTACTGCACAGCAGCATGCATTTCACAAGCAGTGTACAAACCTGACTTGAGAAGACTGCATCAAAGGGCAGAGAGTTGGCAAAGACTTTACTGTTACAAATAGCAGATGTGGACCTGCTGTGTCTATTGAACAGATTTAACTTGGGGCATTATCTAAGTAGCCTTCCTGGTCTTCACTCTTTAACCCCTATACAGGGATCTGGACTCCACTGCAGGGAAACCACCAAAGCTCTACCTCTTGGTGTAATCTCTGTTCAGTAAACTATTGAACCATGGGGGTCAAGAGATACTGGTGCAAAACATCGAGGGGTGGGCAAACTGTAGCCAGGGACAAGCCAGGGTCAGGCAGAGTTTGTGCAGTCCAAAGTTAGTCAGAGGATCAGAGCAGGCAGCTCAGGGTCCGTATGGAGATCAGAGGTCAGGCAGAGAAGGCTGAAATCCAGAGACAGTTTGTATACGATGGACTGAAACAAGACAAAACAGCACACCTTTGCAGGAAAGTAGACAACTAGAACCTATTGCTCAGGCATCCTCCCACAGGAGAAGGTGCGTCAAATACCCTCGAGCACGCACCCTTCAGACAGCGTGTAGTAGATGGAACTGCAAAGTCCTGGTGGAACAAAAGGAGCTCTGCGGGCATGGACCACTGGGATATCAGCACTGGAGGAAGTTGAGTGTGGTGTCTGTGCCTGCTGCAGGACAGGTGGTGGTGGACAAGACGCGCTGTCATAACAGTTTCGTTATTTAAAGGAAACACAAACCAGCTTCTAGGAGATTCAGTGACCACAGAAAATACATGGCCCATTCTTGAATTGGACAATCTGTTTGTCATTTAGAAACCTACAAGAGATAGCCGTGACATCACACATCATGATGAGAAATCTGAGTGTCCTTTAATATACAATAAGGGGAGGTTCACATCTGCGTCACTGTAATCCAGTCTCTGTATGTGGCGTACATGCCATCTTTTAGCTGCACAAAAAATGCTACATGCAAATTTTTTGTCTGGCTGAAAGTCGGCATATATGCTGGAAAGCGGCTGGATTACTGCCAGATGCCATTACAGCGAATGGGGATCCGGCAGTGCATGGTGGTATCCAGCTATGCCAGATATGGTGAACTCTGGCAGTCTGTTCCTCTGCCGGAGTTCACAGCACAGATGTGGACCCAGCCTGAGTGTGAAATCAATTAAAGGGGTTGTCCAAGTTATGGAAAAAAATATAGCACTGTAAATCTGATGGGCAGCAATATATAACTAAGTTTGGCAAGTTTTAGGCAAAAAAAATCTATATTTCCTCATTTCCCTGGTTCTCTTCTGGCCTTTGTTTACATGCAGTAATAACAATCTCCGCCCCTCCCCTGCAAAGGCAGTGAATATAAGTGCTGTGAGTACATGTCTGCCTGCTGGGATACTCAGCAGCATGTTGTTTGTGTAGGACTACAAGTCCCAGCTGTACAATGACACTGCTGATACACACAGGAAATTCTCCCTACCTGTTCTTGTACAATTCCTCTATAGCTCCTTGCCCAGCATTTGTCTCCTCTCGCTGCTGCAGCTACTATTTGTTGTAAAGCCTTGAGCCCTCAGTGTGTTCTGGCTGAAGGGGTTAATGTTTTATCTGAAGGAATCCAGGGAGAGAGCAGATAGCAGGAGCCCGGCAAAGAAAGGGGGCGTGGCCAATGACGTCTCGTGTACAGACTGTTATCTGAACTCTGAGGCTTGTACACGAAACATCACAGACCAGGGAGATAAGGTGACATCACAGGTCATGTGACCCTCAGTCAACTCTGAGAAACCAGTAGCTTTAGTAACACAAAGTATATGGGAAAGTTGTTATACCTGACAAGTTAGAAACATATAAAGAACAAAAAAATAACTCGGACAACCCCTTTAAGGCTATGTGTAGCAAAACTGATCAGACACAAATAACCTGTCCAGCAAACCACACAAACTTGGAGTGGCAAGAAGGCAAAGAGACGTTAAAGCTGGGCCAGAAACACAAAAAAGCTCATTATATGTCCAGAGAACTAATCAACACACAGGAACCAGGTAGCATGTGCAAAAACTGGCAAACCGCAATCTCAGAGCAGATTTAAATAGAGCACCAAGGGGTGTTAAATAAGTTTTCTACCTGAATATGAAAACAGCATTTTCTGGAAAAATTGAACATACTACTTTTCAATGTAATCCCCCTTGACTTCAACACACTTATTCCACTTCACCTCGAGTGATCGGATGCCCAAGAACAGAAGGAAACTTCTTGCATCTGCAGGAACCTTGTTACCCTGACTGCAGTATCATCAGGAAATCATTGCCCACACAGATATTTCTTCAGGTTTCAAAAGAGAAAGTAATCACTGTGACCCAGGGATGGACTGCAGGGTAAATGGTTAAGCTCCATGAAGCCGCATTCCCTAATAGAAGCTTGTGATTTGCAAGACTTGTGAGCTGGCGCATTGTCTTATAGCAGCACACACTTGCTGACAACTTCCCACAGCGTTTTTTATGATTGCCTCACGTAATGCTTTTGTTGTTGAAGCATAGGTGTCTCTAGTAATTGTTGTCTTGCGTGGCATGAATTCTAGTAATAAAACGTCTTCTGTATCCCAAAAAACTGCTGCCATGACCTGTCCAGCTGAAAGCTGCACACAAAATTTCTTTGGAGATGGGTACCCCTTGTGCTTCCATTGCATGGACCATTGTTTGGTCTCAAGATCATGGTGATGGACCCATGTTTCATCACCCATAATAATTTCAGAATAAAAGTCTCCTGGATGTTCTCTAAGCATGTCTAGGCTTGGCTAAATTTCTGGCGACAACTTTCTTGCTTAGGCATAAAAATTCATGGCACCCACTGGGAACTGACCTTTGACATCATCAAAACATCATGAATGATACTGGAGACTGTGGCAACTGAAATGCCTAATTCATGAGCTATAACACTGACTTTGACCTGACGCTTATTGAAAATCATGGCCTCCACTTTACAGCAAATTTCCTCTGAAGATACTTCGACAGGTCGCCCCCCTGAACGGGGCTCATCTTCGATTGATTCCCTACACCCCATTAAAGCTGCTTGGCCCAAAACTTTACTTGGTAGTTGGAAGGTGCATCATCACCATATACAACAATGATCCTTTCATGGATTTCTTTAGGCTTCTTTTCTTCCTTTGTAAGGAATTTAATCATGGAACAAAGCTCCAAATCCCTCACTTTCTTTTTAGACCCGCATTGTACTGCACTGGCCATCCTGTCACTTCCACTGCTTTCATCAGACTGAACTGCTACTGTGTATGTTGCATGTCCAGACATGTCTCAACCAGCACCAGCTAAACTTTCTAGCACTGACAGAACATGCTGGCATAGATAACTTATTGAACACCCCTTGTAAATCTAACTGACTGGCTTTCAAGCCAAATCTCTATGTGCTTCTCTGCAAAACAGGTGAACTTGTCTGGCTACACCCTCTCCTACCTGTTTGCCTGACTCCTGGAGCAGAGACTGTTACACTATGTTCTAAAGACATCTATCTATCCATATATTCCAAATCTGTGCAATTCTGACATGCATCGGGGTGGTATATATCAGCATTTCTTTATAATTTATTGAAAAGTTAAGACTTCTATATTTTTGAAGACATTTAAAGGGGTTTTCTGGAATTTTTTTTTATTGATGGACTATCCTTAGGACAGGTTATCAACATGACATCTGCAGGGGTCTGACTTCCGGTACCCTTGCCGAACAGCTGTTTGAAGTGGCCGCATCACTTCACTCCATGAGCACTTAAGTCTCTTCCTAGGCCAGTGACGTCACGTTCATCTGTCACATGGCTTAGGTGGAGCTGAGTCCCATTCAAGTGAATTGGTCTGAGATGTGATACAGTCACTTTTCCAATGGATGGAGCTGTGCTTGATAAGCTACAGGGAGGGTGCTGCACTCACTGGAGCTCCAGCTGATTCTTAAAACAGGCCATCAATATGAAAATTCCTAAAAACCCTTTAAAATCAAGCTCACAGAGTGCAATTTTTATTTTTTAACCTTTTCACCCCAGGTACCCCCTAGGGACAAAAAGTTCGTACCAAGTGCCCCAAAGGAATCGAATAGTTACAATTTTTTACAGTGTAAGGCTATTCTGTAAGGTGTATTATTATAGGCTCTGTTCTAAGTCTATGTCATTAGTTCTTTCAGATTTGACAGCATGCAGCACTAATCTTACTCTCAAAAATGACAGACTCCATATTGGCACTATTACTTTTTTTATCAAATCATTTTTATTATATTTTTTTGGAATGATAATATACAACACAGTGCGACTGCATGGATACATTCACATCAAATAATCACGTACAGCAAGAATAATAATGTAGCCAGTTATCCTTCAAAATCAGTATCCCTCACAGAAACTTCCCTTCCACCACAAAACAACTCCTCCCCTCCCCTCCCTCCCATGCAGCACAGCAACCCCGCAGCCATCTTCACCCTACCATATACAAAAAGAAAGAAAAGAAACAAAAAATAATAGTAGGAAAAGAAATAGGTAGAAATAGTAGGAAAACAAGCTATGGCAAGTACCCTACGAGGTCTCCATCCCCAGCTCCATCAGCGCCGGTGACGTCACTGGGCTCACTGCTGGGCGGAAGCCTGCGCCCAGCAGAGCCCGCTTCGTTACCGGGCTAAATGCCTTTGCCCTGCGCTAATTAGCACAGGGCAAAGGAGGGCATCGGAGCATAGGATGCTCCGGTGCTAACATCAGGCGGGCTTCCTGGGTGAAATTAAGGGTATGTCCGGGTTCAGCTCTGAACCCGAACAACCCCTTTAAGTAAGAAGATACCCTTTGTTCGCCAACTGGAAAGCATTGGTAACTTTTCCACTTCTGCCATAAAGAAGTACACTCTATACTACCTTCAATTTCTAGCACTCCCTTACCTCTGTCCCATACCTAATACTGTTTAAAATGGGTTGTCCGGCCTTGGAGCCTACAACCCCCATCTTCCAGAGCTGCACCCCTAAACATAAAAAAGTAAGACTCACCTACCCATCACAGGACTCAGAGGTCACATCTGCTTGAACATTAGCTGTGAGGTACTGTTCAAGTTGACGTGACCACTGAGGCCTGTGATTGGCTGCAGTGGTCACAGAATTGGAAGCAGCACTGGCATAACTGTTGTGACAGGTGAGTTTTGTTTTTTTTTATATTCAGGGGCACAAATCCAGATGATAGTTGTTCTTGACTCCAAGGCTGCACAATCCCTTTAAGTAGAAGAAAATACTGAATATAAGTGAAGATCTACAGCTTTACTGGCAAACGATTCATTATAGAATTGCAGCCAGAACCCCTGAATACGTGACATGTCCACAGCAGACAATCACAGGGCACGTTCCCACAAGATTCCTATCACACATTCCCACAGCCTTCTATCCTCCCAGCTGGTGAGACGCTCTGGAACACGCTCGCTCATCTCTACCATTGCTCTTCCTTGTCACATACCATCGAGTTGACTGCCGCCGCCGTGCACTGTGGGATTGTGGAGGTCTGCGGTTGGGAGGGGCCCGGATTCCAAAGTAGAGCGGCACCGTGATACAAGCGCCCGGTGTGTCCAGGCGGAAGCTTGAAGTGTCTTCGGTCAGGTGAGGGGGGCTGGCGGCCATTGTCTAGTATCTGGTGTAATGAATGCAGGACCGTCGGCACATAGGCTGTCTTCAATGTAATGTCTTCCCCTGTGTGCTGGGTGGTCACCTGTGTGGTGCATACCTGTCCTATCACACATGAAAGGATTGTCACTAGCGCTGCACTACTTCCTCAGTCTGATGGCCAGGTGATGGGCTTCCTTATGGCCTTCGTGATGCTACAGGGAGTCCCACACCTTATACATGGCTCCTGCTATACAGTGTCACTGCCTTGATGGGTATATACTCTGTATACTCAGCTGCCAGCTTGGCATATGGAGTCTCAAGGCTGCAGTTGGGTTCAGGGTTGGCAGATTCATTTTATTCTGTGCAGTTTACCCAATAATACTGGACAGCCAAAATTATACGTCTGAAAATGTGCCGTAAAGATAACTCACAGTGGACAATGTAAAATGATGGTGGTTATAATGATAATCATATAAGTACCCCAAAAAAGTGGGCACGTATATTTTGCTCAAAGGATCCCAATTTTTTTACTGATTATCTGTGAAATTACTGCTAGTTGACAACTGGTGTGTGTGTGTGTGTATATATATATTATACACTAGCCGAAGGACCCTGCTTCGCCTGGGTATATTCAATCTATTTGATTTAATGCTTGTGTGTGTGTTGTTAAAAGATAGAGAGTGACCTCTACAGTGCCCGCTCCTTAACAGAAACATCCACAGCGTGCCCTCCCCTTTAACTGTGACCTCAGCAGCTAGGGTGGCCACTGTCTTCACCCCAGAAAGCCGAACCTCACTAGCCATTCCCCCAAATGTGAAGCAGTGCCCCGGTCCCCATGAAGCCACACCTCTAAACATGAGGCCACGCCCCTTGGCTCTGTGACGACACGGAGGAGAAGCTGTCTGAGCGTGAGCTACTGAAAGTGTGGACATCCCTGTGTCCGCCCAAGCACTGCGCCGGACGGAGAACAGGGAGCCAGAAAACTGGACTGTCCAGCCTAAAGCCGGACATCTGACCACCCTAACATTAGCCTTCTCCTAGGGTGGCCAGAGGTCCGGTTTTAGGCTGGACAGTCTGGCTTTCAGACTCCCTGTCCACTGTCCGGCGCAGGGCCTGGACAGACACAGAGATGTCCACCCTTTCAGTAGCTCATGCTCAGACAGCTGTCTTCACTGAAGCAGGGCGCGTGGCCTCATGTTTAGGGGTGTGGCTTCATGGGGACCGGTGGCACGGCTTCACGTTGGGGGGAGGCTGGAAAGTCTGGCTTTCAGACTCCCTGTCCTCTGTCATGCGCAGGGCCTGGATGGACACAGGGATGTCCTTTTGAACAACTCACTCTCAGACAGCAGCACTGTGCAGTCTGAGCATGAACTGCAGGGAGAAAGTCACCCTCCCTCCCCTGCAGCTGACAGAAGGTGATTTTTACCTTCATTTTTTTATAATTCCGGTCAGATGTGCCATGGAGGGGGCGTGGCCTGACTGAGTCGGGGGCGTGACTTAGTGGGACCTGGGGGTTTAGCTTTTAAGTCCTTCTTTTGAGGGTGGCCTAAATTATAGGTCAATGCTATAGTAATTTAGGAGGAAACACAGTGGGTAGCAGTTGAAGAAAACCTCTTTTATTACTACTGAACAGTAAATATGTGAAATTTACATTATATGAGGTAATGATTGATAATGAATTAGTGTAAAACATAAGTTATATTTATGGTAACCGGAATACCTCTTTAACAGTGTCATCCATGGTGCTCTGCCTCTTTAAAGCAGACCTACAGCAGTGAACTGGCTGTGTTATAGAAACCTGGTGTGTGTAGAGACTAACTGCCTGTGAGCTTCTATTGGCTGATAAGGGTCCTGTGACCAGGCTTCTATTGGCTAATGCATTTTTTGGGAATATCTCAGGAACCTTCCCGGACACCTGATGTACCTGTGTGCCAAATTTCATGATTGTAGCTGCGACGGTGTGGATTCCTTTAGCGGACATACATACACACATACACACAGCTTTTATATTAGATATATATATATATATATATATATATATATATATATATATATATATATTATACAGCTGGGAGTTGTAAGTTTTGTAGCAGCTAGAAGGCTGGTGTAGATGATCAGGACTGTGCACATTTGGGCGGTGCTGTCATTGGTTTTAGGTTCAGTATCCGGGTCAGAGGACAGGTGATACGCCGTTACTATGCTTTTTCTGTGCGTATCCTCTTTTTGGCCTGCTGTTATTTTGGGGAGACCAGGAGGAGGTGAAAGACCAGGCCAGAAAATCTCTGATATAATGGGATATGGGGCATTCCTTTCTTGTGCCCCGTGCAACCTATGGTTGGTATGGTTGTCCTATAAGCTTTCCTCCTCTTTGTGTTTCCAGTTGTATAAAGGGGTTGTCTGAGGGAACAAAAGGGCCAGAATGGGTTCAGATTAAAAAAATAGTCAGCTGGTAAAACCCATCTGGACTTTTATTTCAGACTGCTAGCAATTTAAAGGGGTTATCCGAGACTATAAACTGCTCCCCCATATGTTGGGCCACTCACACGGAATATACTTACGCCCCTCCTGGTCCCCGCACTGCCGCTGCTGCTTCTCCCTGTGCACAGATGAAAACTTCCGGTGTCGGGAGGGAGGGGGGTGTAGGGAGCAGCCAATGGCCGACCGGGACGAGCCTCCCTAGCATCGCTTGTCCTCGTCTGCCATTGGCTGTTCCCCTCCACCAGATGTTTTCATCCATGCACGGGGAGAAGCGGCAGTGCGGGGACCAGGAGGGGTGCAGGGAGCGAGAACCCAGGTAAGCATATTTCGTGTGAGGGGCCTGTCATATGGGGGGACAGATTATAGTTTCGGATAACATAGTAACATAGTTTATAAGGCTGAAAAAAGACATCTGTCCATCCAGTTCGGCCTGTTTTCCTATAAGTTGATCCAGAGGAAGGCAAAAAAAACCCCTGTGAGGTAGAAGCCAATTTTCCTCACTTTAGGGGAAAAAAATTCCTTCCCGACTCCAATCAGGCAATCAGAATAACTCCCTGGATCAACGACCCCTCTCTAGTAACTATAACCTGTAATATTATTACCCTCCAGAAATACATCCAGGCCCCTCTTGAACTATTTTAGTGAACTTACCATCACCCCCTCCTCAGGCAGAGAGTTCCATAGTCTCACTGCTCTTACCGTAAAGAATCCTCTTCTATGTTTGTATACAAACCTTCTTTCCTCCAGACGCAGAGGATGTCCCCTCGTGACAGTCACAGTCCTGGGGATAAATAGATGATGGGAGAGATCTCTGTACTGACCTCTGATATATTTATACATAGTTATTAGATCTCCCCTCAGTCGTCTTTTTTCTAAAGTGAATAAGCCTAATTTTGATAATCTTTCTGGGTACTGTAGTCCACCCATTCCAGCTATGACTTTAGTTTGCCCTCCTCTGAACCCTCTCCGCCCTTCTGCTGTGTCTGCCTTGTTCACAGGAGCCCAGAACTGTACACAGTACTCCATGTGCGGTCTGACTAGTGATTTGTAAAGTGGCAGGACTATGTTCTCATCACGGGCATCTATGCCTCTTTTGATGCAACCCATTATCTTATTCACCTTGGCAGCAGCTGTCTGACACTGGTTTCTGCAGCTTAGTTTGCTGTTCACTAAAATTCCTAGGTCCTTTTCCATGTCAGAGTTACCCCAATGCTTTACCATTTAGTATGTA